>NW_020769413.1:177379-237503 GCF_900518735.1 Pseudonaja textilis | reverse complement strand
CTATTCTATTCTATTCTATTCTATTCTATTCTATTCTATTCTATTCTATTCTATTCTATTCTATCCTATCCTATCCTATCCTATCCTATTTATGGGATTTCAAGTTGGAACTGTACTCAGTTGGAATGGATTCTACCTTTATTCAGATATAGTATAGGTTGTCCTCAACTTACAACAGTTCATGTAGTGACCATTCGAAGTTAACAACAGCACTAAAGAAAGAGATTTATGACCATTTTTCACTACATTTACTACATTTATGACAGTTGCAGCGTCCCAGAGGGTGCATGATTCCCCTTTGCGACCTTCTGACAAGCAAAGTCAATGGGGAAGCCAGATTCACTTAACAACCGTGTTAGTAATTTAACCAATGCAGTGATTCACTTAACAACGGTGGCAAGAAAACTCGTAAAATGGGCCAATACTCACTTAGCCAATTTCTCACTGAACAACATAAATTTTGAGCTCAATTGTGGTTGTAAGCTGAGGACTACCTGTAGTTGAAACTACTAAGATTTAAGAAAAAAATAATATTTTTGGCTACACTGAAGGGAAAGTGAAACATATCTTTCTTTAATAAGCAAGAAAAACTGCCATTGTATCTGAACAAACCACAGTTCCAATCTTTCTGCTTGCAAATCAAAATTCTACACTCTGTTTAATCCAGGTTTGAAATTCTGCCTTGGGCAAATAATTTACCACAGGGATAGCAACATTGGTCACTATAAACATTATTAAATTTCAACTCCCATCAAGCCTTTCCTGTAGAGAGAACAGGTAGTGCTGATGGGAACTGCAGACCAAAAGCTACTGAACACAATGTCGATCTCTGCTTTGTGGATCAGATTAATTTTTAACATGTGAAAATCCCCCACTCTTTTCTGTCTCTCAATTGACCCTGCTAAATTCAGCTACAAAATACTACTTTTTCTTTCATGAAACATTTGCATTAAACTGCTGGCTACCTTGGACAAGAAAGTCCCCACCCAAAGAACATCAACTATATTCTCAGATGAGAGTAGGTTACATTCTTCAATGTCTTGGACGAAACAAGAAATGCAACTTAAAAGAATACCACATGCTAGACCAGGCATGTCCAATTTGTGACCCATTGGCCACATATGGCCCTGGACAGCTAATAATGCCACCCCACCAGATTGTACGCTTTTAAAAGTGGTGCGGTGGCCTACAGGTGGAACTCTCGCCTCACAATCAGGAGGCTGTGAGTTTGATCCTAGGTAGAGGATCAACCTATTTTTCTCTTTGTGCACGATGAGAATGTATCTGCTGAATATAACTCCGCACTGGCAACAGGAAGGTCATCCGGCCAGTAAACACTCAGTTGCCCAGACTCCATCCTGCAAGGGATTAGCCGGTCATTAAAAGAAGATGACCAGATTGTACACTTTTAACATTATGTGAGTTAGATACATTAACTATGTTATATCTTTTATATGTGGCCCAAGACAATTCCTTTTCACTCAGTGAGGTCCAAGCAAAACAAGAGGTTGGATATCCATGCTCTAGACCAGTGGTCTGTGGACCTCTGGGGGATCCATGAAGACTTGAAGAAATGTTATTATTTAAATCTTGAGTTATGTCTTGGGAGTCCATTGCCACAAAAGTTATTTAAAGGGGGTCCATGGTGAAGAAAAGATTGAGAAACACTGCTCTAGACTCTTCACTGGCCAAGAACCATTAAGACATTTTTCCTTCACCTCAAGTAACACTGTCATGTCAAAGAAAAAAAATCAATCTCCCACTTAATCATTTAGCTTTTAGCAGTTTGCTTACCTCTTTGCCTGAAAAATAAGACTTACTATATTTAGACAGGAAAAGAATCCTGAATTTAAAATATTTCCCCCCACATTCCGCAGAGCAAGACTCATCTCTCCCTGTCACTGTGTTTTAGAAAACATAAAATTATCGACTCAATTTAAAGGTAAACCCGTTGCCAAAAGTCAAATATTCCTTCAGATAAAGTCAGTTCCAGAATGTTGCAAGTGCTAAACTTTCTGTTTTCCTTCTCTCAGTGAATCCCTCTTTAGTTTGTGTCGTATCTTTTAAAGTGCAAGATTTTTTTTTGAACCCAAGAAATTTTTGTGTGTGAAAAAACTGAGCAGAAAATACTGTACTAATAAGAATATGTGTTTACGGCACTGCCCCTTTGTACATGTTGATGCATACCATAGAGCAGTGTTTCTCAATCTTGACCACTTGCAAGATGGGTGGACTTCAATTCCCAGAAGTCTGTGCTGTATTAAGCCTTGCCCCTTTGTACATACATGCTATGATGACATAGAGCAGTGTTTCTCGACCTTCATCACTTGAAGACAGGTGGACTTCAGTTCCCAGAATTCCCCAGCCAGCTATGCTTGATGATGATGGTTATCATTGAAGCTCTTTACTCTATTGGCAGTGTTTTCCTCAACCACTAGACCAAGAGTGTCAAACTCGCAGCCCGCGGGCCAGATGTACCATGTGTTGACCCCGACCCCGCCCAGTTTAGCAAAGGGGGAAAAAGTCCCGATATGTCATGTGACACCGCCGTGACGATGCAAGTTTGACACCCCTGCACTAGATCAAACTGGTCAGCTGGGGAATTCTGAAAGCAGAGGTCTACCCCTCTTCAAGTGGTCTAAAGTTGAGAAACACTGCCATAACCGTATAGAACTCCAATGATAACCATCATCATCCTTCATGAACTTCCTGAAGACACCACTAAATAAAGGCTTACCTTCAAAATCTCATCCAATCTCATCCTTTCCTTCAAAAGGGTTTCATATTCAGCATGACAGGTACCAATAAGCAACTCCTTTTCTGATAACTCATTGATCAATCTTCGCTGTTTTTCATCCCACTGACACTTATTGATGTGAAATGCTTTCTCTGCCTCATTCAATTTCTGCTGAAGAGCTCTGATGGTTTCTGTTGAAAAGACATGCAAGGTGATTCTCAAATCCAATTAAAATCTGTATTAAAGTAGCATAGGTTCTTCTCCAACAATATTTAAAAAGGAACAAACCAAAGATTTTACAGTGAACATTGCCATAACTATTCTATTGAAAACAACAATCCTTTCAAATTTGCCATTTTACATCAACAACACAAAAAAACAGGTGAAAAGCCATTTCTATCAATGAAGATGTTTTGGTATACATATTTGTTACACAAAAGAGCCAGTTTGATCTAGTGGTTAATGTAGGGGTCCCTGAACTTGGCAACTTTAAGACTTGTGGACTTCAAGTCTTAAAGTTGCCAAGTTTGAAGCCCTCTGGGTTAAGGCATCAGGCTAGAAATTGGGAGAACCAAGAGTTCAAATCCTGCCTTAGCCATGAAAGCCAGATGGGTGACCCTGGGCCAGTCACTTTCTCTCAGCCCAACCCACCTCACAGGGTTGTTGTAGGAGCAAGGAATCTTAAAGATACCACAGGTATCTACCTAAGTGGCCAAGGCTGACAGTAAGATGTGTTAGACAGATATTGTCCAGCAATGTCTTATTAAGAACACAGTAAAATAGACAGACACATATGGGGCCAATCTACAGCTCTTACAAGAAACATGTAGCTTTTTTACATAAACATTCTACATTAAACAATTGCAGGAATGTAGGAACAGATAATATTGGTCAGAAAAAATGAAAATTTAATTGATGTTTGGAAAAGAGTAAATTTAGAGGAAGGAAAAATGCTACTAGTTATATGTAAATTATGAATTTGCTTAACTGGCATCGGTTTATTATAATTGGAAAACAAATAATCCACTAGTTTAAAGCTGCTATTCAGCCAAGTATACAACATAATTATCAAGTTAATATCTTTTTAATTACATAGTAATAAACATTCAACAAAATCACAACAATTTCAAAATTATGTACCAGTTCTGCAAGGACTTTGGGACCAAATATTTTCCCATCTTTAATTTATATAGACACTCACTCTCTTGTTATTAAAAACAAATGAGATTACTGAAAATTCGTTTAAGAAATCCAGAAATATTTCCAAATTAATAAGCATGTAGAAATTGAAATACGTAAAGCATAGAATGCCATGAAGCTACTTATAAATATTACTCTATTAAACATGAGCAAGAAAAAAGAAAAAGGAATGGAATGAAGTGTTAGAATCAGGGCCCAAGAAAAACAATAATTCTGATGTATTTTCTGCATTAAAGTATAAGAGATATTAGTGATGGGTAATAAAATATTACTAAATATATAAGATGTAGTAAATGTGGATATTACACGTCAGTCTTATGAATCATTTTTTTAAACTGTTAGCACCTGCTATTAGAAAACAAAATAATATCAAAAAAAATGAATCACAGATACAAATAGAATTCTTTTTAACCAAGCAAAAATGTACAAGTTACAAATTAAATATTACATTACATTTTATATAAAAATAGACTCTAAGTTCAGAATCAATGAAACTGACTATGAAAATGTGTCAAACAGTTTAAAAGCTCTAAATCTGAGAATATTAAGTAAGGAACATAATAATGATCTTAACACAACAATCAGTATTGGTGGTAAAATGCAAAAGACCCAGGAGATTCAGACCTGAATATTATAAGGTACTCCTAAAATAATAATTCCCTATTTATGCCTGGAGAACACAGTTACTGAATTATGTTCACAGAAGAAATGTTCACAAATCTGTTCATTATTGAAAATGTACTGAATTTTACCTTGCAGCTGTTCTATTTGTTTGTTTGCTCCACCTAATTTTTCTTCTGATGAATACCGTTCTATACCAACTTCTTTCCTTGCTACAGCTAATTCATACTCCAGACTTTGTCGGACAGCTTCACCCTTCTCAACTTCTGCTCGCAGTTTTGCAATCTGGCTTTCATAGTTTGACAGCTATAAATGAAATTTAAAAAAATTAAAAAAAATTACAGGTAACTTTACTCATACATTATTTTTTTGAATACTCATATTATGTAACTCTTTAAACTTAGATGCCTTGAAACAAATTGGGTTGAAGGGTTTGTGAAAATTTTCCTTTTTTTTTTTCCTTTCACCTATTATTATGATGCCAAAATGCCTTTACATGATCGTTAAATTACCTACTTGGAAATTAACGTATTTACTGTAAAACATTACAAATCCATAAAAATCAAAACAAAATCTTGAATTGTATGTCCTCCTCTTTGCAGTGTTTTTCCCTGTCAGGAATAAAACAGTTGATGAATCTCCAGTCTAGAAATAAAGCTGTTGAGCTTTTGGATTTGAACACTAATGCACAGAAAGGATACTCTTTATAATGCCTTTAAATGCAAAAGGGTTTTCCAATGATAAAACAGTTTTAATTTGTCATCTCCTGCTACAATAGCTCCACTCTAAATCATTTTAGGTAGTCCTTGATTACTGACTAGCCTATTTAGCAACTGTTCAAACTTACCACAGAGCTGAAAAAGTAGATTTGCAACTATCCTTGAACTTACCATAGTCCCAGGCTCACATGATCTCCATTTGCAATCTTCACAATAAGTAAAGTGAATTGGGGAGCCAGTATTAATTTATAAGTCGTAGTAAACATAAGGCTGCATTGAACAACTGCAAGTGATTTTTTTTAACAACCATGGTGGAACTGGCATCATAAGTCAGACATGGTCATGTGATGTTTCACTTAACAATTGCATTGCTTACAATGATCCCAATTGCAGTTTTAATGTTAAGTAAGAACTTACCAGCCAGGCCTATATTCTGATTATTGCATGATCACTTTGCAATCATCATTGCAATGCAGTTCAGCGTAAAATAACATTGGAAATTGCTTTATTTTAAAATATTCCACTTTTGAAAATTGGTGAGCTTATCTTAGCACCCCAATTTTATAAGGACTGTGGGAGATTACCAATTCATATTTGTGAAGGAAGAAGATAGGTAGCTTTTTGAAGCTATTTTTTCTGGGTTGGTTTTTTTTTTTGCATGAGGAAGATTAAAGGTAGGAATAGGAGGTCTCAGAGAGGCAAACAGCTTCTAGTCCTATATTTAAAGCCACCTCAAAGCCTAGGAAACATGCAAAAATCAAGAAATCAAATTTTCCTCATTTTGCTGCTGAACTTCTTTAGAACAATCTCAATGAGTTGGAAGCTGCAAGCAGCCTTCAGGCTTTTCATCAATTGAGAAGAAATGCATTATCTCCAGCCACTTTCCAAGTCCAACAGGAATTATATTACAAGCAAGATGGAAATTACAGCGGGAATCTCACTGAACACATAATTACTCCACGAGCCCTAATGGAATTTTTGACTTGTATTTCTTAAACAACAACCCCCTTACATTCAGCTTTGGTTGTAAAAGCTAAATAATCCTATGCTTATTAAGATCAACAACTTAAACAGTTTGAACTGATTAATATCTTTTGGGCAGTAATGGGCTTCAGGGTTTACTGATTGTGGTCTAGAAAACAGATTGACTGACATTTCCTGGCAACTGTGGAAGGCACCTGTGGAGTTCCCAGTGAAACATCAGGAAATCTGTTTTCTAGACCACAATCTCTAAACCCTGAAGCACAATGTTGCCCAACAGATACCGGTCATGAAAGCCTACACCAGTATATAATGCCGTTTCTTTTTCTTTTTAATAGTCTAAGTCATTTATATCTTAGAGTGTTATGAATCTCTAGTCAACACTGTATAAAATACCGCTGTACCAAAATAACATAATGCACTGTATAATAAAAACAAATTTTATTAACACCATTTTATAAATAAAAAAACAATAAAAATATTATGTTAGAAACTAACTCTTGATGGGCATGCCATTGTAAAAAGCAAATTAAGTAACAATTTTAAAAAATGCTAGAACCACATCTAACTTAGAAGACCCCACTAAAGTAGATTATTGATTTCTTTTAATCTCATACAACCTATTATTTGGAGGGTTTTTTTTAATAAATGAAGTTTTTGCCCCATGAGAATTATAAGAATTATACCCATATTCTGGTTTCTCATTAACAAAAAAGAGATGGGAAAAATATCAAAGAAAAAAAAGAAACATTTGGAAGAATCTTAAATATGGCTTTCCATGTCCTGACTACAACTTAAAAGTGTTTTGGATCTCATGAAGCACAGCACCTCTGGTACTCATTAAAGCAGTTTCCTCTTTTAGGCTTTTGTGTAAGCCTGCAAAATAAAATAATGCTGCAGCTGCTCTAAGAATTGTAATAGTTTTAATACCACAAAGACTGGACTGGAACAAGATTTAGAGAAGTTATTTTAAATCAGGGTCCAAGAGCGCACAGGCCTAATACAAACCCCTTCATTAGCATTATGAAGGCTGATGTAGTTCTTTAGATACATCAGAAATGTGGCAAGTTGGAGAAAGCCATCCATCAACATCAACAGGATGAGTAGTTTGTGTAAGAATGTTGAACACACAGCCCAACAGCAATGAAATTGTTACCTCTGCATTATGCTTAGCAGTTATGTCAAGTTTATCTTTCTTGGCTTGATGGAGTTTCCTTCTCAGATCTTCCTTTGTTTCCATATCAGCTTCACTGTGCTTGTGGAGAAATGTCTTTCCAAAATTCCTGTTTTAAAAATACAAGGATTTTTCACTACAAATGGTCTCAGTCATACCAGCTCTGAAGTTTCAAATAATCGAGGCAGCAAGGTTGAATTTCTTACTCAGAACTAAGTCCCACTCAATTTACAAGATTTGTTTCCAAGGTAATATACTCTAGAGGTGGCTATTATTGGAACTGTTTTGCTTCCAGTTCACAACCCCTGCAATTCAAGAATGTATCTATCTACTAGCTACCTACATCTGCATCTGCATTTCACTGAAGGTCATTTTAAAGGTTATCAACTTTTTGTTATTTAATTCTAAGTGTAGTGATTTAAAAATTCTGCTTTATATGTATATATTTTGAAGGGTTGTGAGTCACCCTGAAAAATGAAGGTAGGGTAGAAATAAATTAAGCACAAATTATGCTTCTCGTAATAAAAGTCAATCCCTTTCAAACCTTACATCTGTTACTTTCTCTTTCTTGAAGAAATAAAATTAAAAATAACACTTATTTTGTTCAGCCAGCATTTTTCCAACTCTATTTAGAAAAATATGGCAGCATTGTTCATTAAAAAAAGCAGTTCTAATAATTTTGTAGAAGGGGAAAGTCCAGGAGGAACGGCTTATCATGATGACTGCAACAGAATAAAATATTTTCTGTGCATAGCTTTTAAAGTATAGATGTTTTGCATTTTGCCAGCCCACATACATTCATTTAATGAGAAACAGAGGGAGATGTTGACTGGCCTCCTTGATGTCAAGGGAAAATAAGTTTACCCTGATGAACCAAGCCTCAATTCTAATTACTATTAATTCATAATTACTGGAAGATGCACACACACAACTCTCTTAATGTTATCTTTTTAGGCATCAAAATACAAAATATATGAAAAAAAAGCATACAATTCTTAATTCACAAACCTCATTCAGCTTCTTAAATAAAAGGGAGAAGTTCACAAAACAAAATGAAATCTTGTACCTAAGTTAGTGAGGTAACTATGGTAACCATTCCAATGGAATAACAAAGTGTTTTTTTCCTTGCATTGACAGCTGAGGAAGTGTGATAAAATACCCATTTTATTTTATATAATATACCATACATGGAAAACTAGACAACTTTTGAAAGTACTGCATCCACTTTTCATATCACATAGGAAGTGATTGGCAGAACAATTCAGGGATAAAAACAATGATACAGATATGACATGATAGAAAGCAGGAAAAGACAAATATAAACATGGTAAAACAAGAGGAAAAGCCAAGCTGCCCCATTAAAAAAAAAAAACCTCACCAGTAGGCAAATATACAAAGTTTTAAAAAGATTTCATTAAATATCACACTTTGAAGAGAAAATGGAAACAAACTTCTGAAGGGGACTAAGTACACTTCTCTGAATAATTTCAATCTCACAGTTGAAATGGTACTGTTCATTAGGAAGGAAGCTGCACTTTTTTTATCCATTTTTGTTACCCTAATAGTTGCCACTGTATTTGGTAAGTAAAATACGGAATTTGGAAAATAAGTTATCCTTTTGCTTTGATTAGTGATGTTTTGTTAATTAGCAAAACTGGATTGAAAAACCATCAGAACCATATGTATGCATGTGAGGGGTAAAGTATATATGTTTATACGTATGTGTGTATATCAGTATTTTGCTATTCTTAAAGGGATTGCAGAAATGCTTTATCAAGGGATGTTGTCTTGTATTCATTTATAGCACAATCCTATATTTGTGTGTTATTTCCAACCAAAACTTGCTAACAATTTTGTGATGCAGGTATGGGGAGTTACTTTGAAAAGCACCTACAGTAAGCTAACACAATCCTACAGAAAGCTGAATTTCCACTAAGATACCCGCACTATAGATGGGCCAATTATCTGATAGCTATTGTAATAGCTATTGTAATATTACTTCAAACTGTGAAATCTGAAATTATGAAGTATTAACAGCATGATTTGTACATTCTCAATTGCCACCTGGTACTAAATATCCCAAATATGTATTTTTCTGCAGTTAACATTCTATTAGAAATTTCATATGATAGAATTAGAAAATGGCAGAAATTTACATGGTCAAAAGAGAGAACAGAAATTTTCATAACTGTATTCTTTGTTAATTATCAGAATTAAACTCACCGTTTCATTTCAGAGATTGAGTAATTCACTTGAGAATCCATTACAACTAATTTTCTACTTTATGTTCTCTGAACAAACAATGCTATTTTCATAGGTATTATTGTTTGCACAAGATTTCAAACATCACGTCTTTTCCAATTTCTTGAGTCACATTAAAACCTACAATACACAGATTTAAATAAATATCTCAGTCACACCATTTTTGCAATAATATATTTGGACTTAATCACAAATTATAGAATTCTTTATTATTAAAGTATATGCCCAATAGTTTACTGAAGCCAGCAATAATCTAAAGAGTCACAACATGAACTTTAAATTTCTTTATTAATGTCATTATTTCCATCTCCACTCATCTTCATGTTACAAAAATAGATTATAGGCTTAAGAAACAGCTTAAGAAATAAAAAATAGGCCTAAGAAAAAACATAAATTTTGACGGATCTCCAAAAATAATAGGCATTTGGGATGCACTCCGAAGTACCTTTTTGAATAGTAGGTTGTGTTTCTAATGTTCTCATTTTGCCACTACAATCAATAAATTTTCTACAACCAATGTGAGTGTAGAAATTAAAATGTTGGATCAAGTCTGGACAGACCATCCTTAAAAACAAGAATTCGTTCCTTTAGACCTACCTACCACAAGGTCATAGGGATAAAATGCAGATTTTGGTGTAAGCTACTTTGAGTCCTGAAGAAAACAAGGGATATAAATTTGGGAAATAACAAATATGCTAGTCCCTTTGTTCAGCTTGAAAAAGCAACAAAAGAAATCGATAGTGGCAACGCAATTCAACCAGGGCTCCCAATTCACGGGTTAAAAATAAATGCCTAAAGCAGCCTTTCCTAACTTTTCAGGAATAGTACAGGAGTTGGGACATTGGAAATTTTCTAGTCACTCCCTTTTCAACCAGGAGACCTTATACTATTCTGGACCAATGGCTCTCTAATCATTTCTTAAAAACTTCCAGTGATGGAGCCATCATGACATCCAGGTGCACAGCTTCCATTATCCCTGTCTGTCTTCTGGTTGGAGATTTTGAGGTCAATACCTCTAAAGGATTACAATTTGGAGTATATTGGCTGCAATTGTTCAAATTTTTTTGCAGTAAACTGTAATTCAGTGATAACTGAAGATTGTTTAACAGATAAATCAGCAAAAACAGTTCCCTTAATGGACATTGTGTTAGAGACTTTTTCACTTGGAAAAAGCAAATCCACCAAACCAACTCATTCTGTTTCACCTAAATAACTGATTACAGTTAAGCCAGTTGTAGTTCTAGAATTTGTGGCAAGACGTTTACTTTGACTTCCTTGTTGCTACCATAATCTATTCAAACCCAGAATGAAGACCCCAAAACTATATCTAAATAAAAGTCTTCTGGATCATACAAACCGTCTGGCTCTTGTCAATAAAAGGCAAAAAAGTCTCTTAAACTTTTTGCCCCATACCTCTCTTTAATATAGTCTTGATGTCCATGCTTCCCCTAAAAATCCAAATATCAAAATGAACACAAATGAACAATTAAAACAATAGCATAAAACTTTGGAAAAGGTGGACTTTTTTGTAACAATGTACAACTATTAAACAATTCTTCATACCTTCCCTAGATTCTCTCTGGACCCGCTCAAGGAAAGTATAACTCAATTTGGCAACCCTGATATAAAGTGTGTGAGTACAAGGTGTGTGAGTACAAGATGGCCTTGAGAAAAGTATATGAACAGCTGCTGTGGGAATGAGGAACTCAAGATTGCTCCACCCTGATCCTCTTTGATGTTGGGGGACAGCAGAGAAGGGGAGTGAATATATCAAATTTGCAAGCCTCAGTTATTATACTGCAACAATAAAGTGGCATTTCTGGGATCTTTGGCGTCTGTTTCCCGACCCAACTAACCTCAAAGGGCTGATAGGGTGGAACTGTGGATAGAACCCTTCTCCCTAATGTAGACAGATGCCAAAATCATACCCAGTTAAAGAGCCACCTCATTCCTTTTTGCCATCAGGGTGCTCCCAGCTTCATTCCTGTGCTCAAGTTGCTTAGCAACAGATCTTTAGTTTTAAATGGTTGAAACAAATCCGGACCATCCTTAAATCAACTGGGGTAAGATTTTATACCATCTACCAAGGAAGGAAATCACATTTGAAAGAGAAAGGTGTCATGTGTATGTTTCTATCGTTTATATAGGGCAAGATCACATCGACTAAGACTCGAGATAACTTCGTCGCACCTAAGACCCTAACACTGATAGTTTTAGAAAAACTGCAAAGGGTTCAACAAGCGGCCGTTTTCTCACGTATAGTTTTCTCACGCCTCGGGGCTAGGAAAGTCTCTACAAGTGAATTTCGATTGCTTTCATCCTGCTTCCTATAAAACGAGTATTCCTCCTAAGGGCAACAACCGTTGGAGAATTTGCCGGTTTTACCGCTGCTTGTAATCCCTGTTTCACACCTCCCTGATCAATCCGGATTAAACGACGGGGCTCTGCAATACATTTTCGGTCTGTCTGTTTCTCTCCAGCTCAAGCCAAACATTCCTCCTCCTGGTTTCCAACTCTTCCCTCCTACCGATCTACCGTAACGCCACGGTCGAAATCTGCCGCCCTCCCCATCTTCGTACCTGTTTGCCGCGCCTGTATTTGAAAGCAGCAATCATGAGATCGCCAAGCTATCGGATATGAACTATCTGCAAGGCACCAGGTTTTTTTTTCTGGGCGGGCTTTAGGACCCAGGGAGTAACGAGAAAGCCCGGACATTCATGCTAGCTTCTGACTGACTTTACAACGGTTATTTCCGGTTAGAGAGCAACCAGCGGTTCGCTCAGCGGCTTTGTGTTGTCTTCCGGTCTCAGACTACCCATTGGAATAATGTGAAATTGTGACGTAACACATTCTAAACGGGAAGATTCTTCGCCCGCCCTCGGTTTGCTTCAATCCGCTAAACAGGGCATGCGCTAAAGGAGCGTGCTGCGTAAACACCACTTTGCTCCCGCTCTGTTTGCCGCTTTAAGAAATTATAGGTGCTGTTAACGGGTTGACAAAGTTGATACTAATAATGGATGGGAAGGAAAATAGATGCGTAGTTGTCTCTGCAGTCCTAGGCACTTTATACTGTGCAGGGATACTAAAAGTTTAGCTTCCTGGATTCAGTGGAACTTATTTCCAGATTGTTTTACCTATTGCAATTCATGTTTATTAAATCGCAATTGTAATATTCACAATAAAAAATGAATCTTTGATTAGATAATATATTGCAATTCCATACAACAGTCTTGAGTATCATTTGATTACAATTGTATATAAACAGTGAATTTTGTTCACTGAATCCATATACCACAATAAATCATTACTTTTCAAGAGGGTATATTGCAAACACCCAATAGAACATCTATGGTTAACTCTCTTCTGGTCTTACACTGTTTCCATAAAATACTACTAGCTTCATCTGCTTCTGTGTATGATCTTAGATGCTGATCTAGTGATATTGCCCCAGACAGACTTGGCGCAGTCTTGGACTCCTAGATCAGGGAGGTCTAACTCAGGTCCTCATGGCAGTGTCACCTGACATATCACAACTTTTTTTCCCCTTTGCTAAACCGGGTGTGGGTAAGATGCATCCGGCCCAGGAATTTGACAGCTCTGTCCTAGACTCCTCAGAGCAGTTGTGGCTGGGGGAGTGTTGCACAGCTTCATGTTGTGTATCTGTTGTACATCTTCCTTCATCAGGACGCCCTAGTCACCTCCAGATTGGACCACTGTAATGTTCTTTACATGGGGCTGCCCTTGAAGAGTATCCAAAAGCTTCGTCTGGTACAGAATGCAGAGTTGCAGGCTGTTATGCGTCCTCCTTGAAGAGCACATATAATATCTCTGCTTCATGAGCTGTGTTGGTTCCAGCCCATTTCCAGCTGTTACCTTTCCCCAACTATATCAGCCCATCCCATTAATTCTGGAAGAGAAGGCATGTCATGGGTCCCATAGGCCAGGGATCTATTTGGTGGGTCTCAGGAGGGCAGCCTTCTCCGCCATGGCATCCACCTTACACAGCGTTCTCCCATTTCCCCACAAAGTTAGGCAAGCTTCAACCCTGCAACCAAAAGCCCCTCAAGAGCTGGTTATATCATCAGGCCTGGAGCTCCTTGGAAAACAGACATAATGGTAAATGACTCCACTGTGCTTGATGTTCTTGCACACTGTAGGTCTTAAAAGAAATACTATTCTCATTTTAATGTTTTTATTGTTTTTTTTTATTTATCTGTCATTTTATTCTATTGTTGCACACCACCCAAAATCACTTTGTATGATATAAGCAGCAATATAAATCTGATTAATAAAATATTCAAAAAATAAAAATGAAAGTAACCCCTTTCCTAGAAACCAGAATTTTGACCAAGTCACATCAAAATTGAAAAAAATAAAAAACCACAGTGGCCCAGTCAAAATAAGAACCACTGTAGAAGTGGTACTTTGTATACTCATTTTATGCATCCATATAAGAAAGGGAGAAATATAAAAAAGAAACAAGGAAAAGTAACTGCAAATGGAGCAACCCATTTTTGGCCCACTCTAGTATCCTGTAAGTACTTGTGTCTATATCAGAGGAAAGGATTAACTTCAAAATATTTGTTTTGCCCAGGACTGAATAGTATGGAAAGTTAGTGTTTAGGTGAGCTAACAAACAACAAATCTTAAGTTAAAATAATGGTTAAATTGCTTCATCTTTATATGACTTTAAATAACAATCTACTGTATCTTTAAAAGGAGACTACCTTAGTCTCTTAAGGTTGTCACAGAAAAAGGAACAACCCCCAAATTAAGGACTGAAGTGTGCCCACTATTCCTGGTCTATTCCTGGAGGAATCAGATATAAAATGGAAATTGTAAAAATATGGGAAGAAGTACTTCTGCTACGTCTCCATAGTGATTACAATCCAATTTAAATATTTGCGAATTATAATTTTTAGACTATTTTAGAACAAAAAAAAATATTTTTGAACAGCCAGCCAGTCAACCGGACATCTATCTCTAAGTTGTGTTACTTTCATGCATTCATAAAGAAGTCCTTGACTCAGAGCAACTACTTTATATGCCCTGGAATATATTTCCATTAAGTGTTCAAGGCAATTCTATTTGTAGAAAAACATGATACTCTACAACCTGAAGAACCTTACATTGTGTGGAATTACTTACCAGTTTGAATTAAGAAAGCATAAGATGAAAGTCACATTTGGCCAAAGTGAGATATCCTTGAAAGGCAATTGGCCTCTTTGGGAGATCTAATTTATCTATGCTGTTTGTCCAATTAGCTATACCTTAATTTTTAAACAAACACAATAGTCATTACAATATAGGTTTTCAGTGTATCATTGCTGTTGAAATATCTAATTGTTTCAGAAGCAAGATGAACAGCAATAGATATAAATTCATTTAATCCAGGCTATAATTTCCCATTAAAAGTTAACACAATGAAATAGTTTCCGAAACAATATTCCCAGAGTGTACTCTATATAATAAAATTATTAAATTTACTCAGTTGTCTCACCAATTTAAAAAATCTACTGATTAGGATGTATCTATAAACATAACATATAAGCACAAATATATTTTTTTAATAATAAGCATTCAAACCATTCCAGAGTTGTACGTGCAGATTCCAATTTTATTAGTAATAATTTAAAACATTATGTTTCTTGCTCTGTACAATTGACTCAGTTATGTGGATTATATTAAGTATATTCTTCTTCTCTTTCCTATTTTGAAGATGGTGCTATTAGAAACTGATGGAGAAAGGATTCAAGGTTGAAGACAGAAAAAAAGTGAAAGAAAAATGAAAGGAAAACCATTTTTAATTGTCATAGTTGGAATATAATCTTGACTCCTAGAAGCACGTTTTACAATACAGTCTAATCCTGGGAGCTATTTCCCTTACAGCAGGAACGCTTATCATTTTTAAAAGAATAGCCTCAGATGTTTTTTTGTACCCAAAGCAATTTAGCTCAAATCAAAAAGTTTTCCCTGTAGGGTGAAAACATTAGCAAAACTGTAGAACAGCATGTGGATACTATTATACCTGTTTTCTTTTTAATCTGCATTTGAACTAGGCTTGGAGAAAGATAGTTTGCTTTTATTATTCAAAACTAAGTACACAGAGATTAAGCTGCTTCAGTTTTTCCCCCTGAAAAGTTTTAATAGTACAGAGTGGTGACACCAGGAAATAATGTGAAATAGCTCTAATCTGTTTATATTGCTAAAACCTTTCCCGAAAAACAGAAATTCAAAACTGCTCTGAGTACTGTTTTTTTCTGTATCCAATCTGGAAATCTAGATATTCAGATATTTGAAATAACTATTTTTGATTTTTGAAATGCACTTATGTTTGTATTCCACAGTGATTTATGGGTAGATGGATTACTGTAACGCACTCTACATGGGCCTGTTTTTGAAGAGAATCTAGAAACTTCAGCTAGTGCAAGATGCAGCAGCATGGATAATTATGTGCACACCTAGATCAGCACATATTACACCTCTCTTCTGCAAGCTGAATTAGATATCAGTTTGTTTGAAGCTGCTGCTGCTGATCTACAAAGACCTACTTGACATGAGGCTGGGATACTTGTAGAATCACCTCATCCCAATTACATCTTCCAGTCCCATCAGATCTGGCAGAAAGGGCACATTGCAGATCCAGTCTACACAGGAATATCAGCTGATGGCACCCAAGAGGAGACCTTTTTCTGCCAGAACCCACCATTTGGAATACCATTCACCCTGAGGTGAGATTGGTCCCTACTTTGCTAGCCTTTCAGAAGAGTCTGAAAACATGGCTTTTGTCAACTGGTTTAGAAGTCCAGTGATGTTAGTGGAGAGCCTGCTAAGAGGCTGTACTTTTAGGTACAACATAATGGTGCTCTCCACTGATTATGTTTTAAGGTTTTTAACAGTTTGTTTTTAATGTTTTTTAATTATTGGAGGGGAGTTGGTTGACTTTGTATTGTTTTCTGGATTTTTAACTTCACAAGCCACCCACAGTCACATTAGCAAGATAGGTAGCTATCAACAATTAATAAATTCATTAAGACAATTAGGTGTGATTATTTTAAATACTGCACAAGAAATCAGGAGACTAAATTGTAGTCCTGCCTCAGGCATGAAGCCCGCTAGATAACTCTGGGCAGCTTGCTTCTTCTCAGCCCTAAAAAAAAAGCAATAGTAAGCGCTTCTGAAAAAACTTGCCAAGGAAACTGCAGGGACTCATCCAGGCAGTTACCAGGAGTCAACACTGATGGAAAGCACATCCAATTTCATTAAGAAATGCAAGATTTCTTCTTTTACCCAAACTTCAATGACTGAATTTGCAATATATACTGGCATAAAATGTGGAAATCCAATCAGTATAATTTTATATTGAAAATCCAATCAGTGCAAATTCAATCTGTATAATTTTATATTGAAAAAGGCTAGTTTTTTAAAGCAACATATTAAGTATATATGTTGGAATTCAATGCAACTACAGTCATTGTCTTTTATATGATATATCAGTCTATGAAATGGCATACTGAACTTCACAGCATATATTTTTGTTCTTTGTACCATAGTAGTTTTCAACATGGAATACACAATTGTATCTAATATGACAATGCTTATCTCACACTTTGAATTAGCCACCTGTATTTAATATTAGTGTATTGTATAAATCCAGCTAGTATCACCTGCACAAAGCTACTCATGAAGAAATGCTTTCTGAAGCTCATGGCAGTATTTTAAGTCATTATAAGGCTATGACCAATTCAACTGAGTAGAAAAATTAGGCTCCAGGATACCTATTTTCTAGTTGAATATGGATTTGAACTGATACAGGTACATACATGTTATCGAATATTAAATCACCATTCAGATGATCCATAATTTTGTTCCCTCTAGCAATCAAGCAAAGACTTCTGGAAAAGCAGAAGAATTGGGTCATTTTCTGTCATGCCACATATGCCATCACCTCCTTCTACCAACCTTGCCTGTGGAGATTCATGCTGTTATCTAAGGCATAATGTTGCGTAGACTGTTTATCCCAAAGGTAATAAATTCTGTATACCAAATAAATGCAATCATTCTTCAACAAACAGAAAACTAACCTCACTGTCTGCATTTTACAACACACTGAGCCACAAAACAACCACAGTTTAGCCTAGAGTATTATGCAAGCCTAGCAGAAAAGATTTAATTACAGTTATTTTGTAAAGAGCTAGGATGATATAGTGATTAAAGCACTAGGCTGGTTCAGGCCTACCACAGCTATGAAAGCCCATTGTGACTTTGTGCCTGTCACTCTCAGCTCACAAGTTGTTTTGTAGGGCAAAAATGGGGTCAGGATTATAAATGTGCCTCAAGCTTCTGAAGGAAAGGTAAAGAATAAATTAGTCATACATATAAAATAATAAACACTGAAAAGTCTACATTCTAGTATGCTTTCTATAAAAAAATGAAGAAAGGTCTCTGCTGAATTTTGACACAGAAGATTGAACTCACAATTCCATAGTCTGAAAACAGTGCAGTGAATTTAATATATTTATTCACACCAGTTCACTAGTAACCATATTGGCAAAAATAAACAACAGTCACATTTGTGGTATATCAATTTGATAAATAAACGTAGAATGTCTGGCTCAGTTACAAAAACCCAGTCGCTGTGACTCAGTGTGATATACTGTGAAACTGACCTAAGTATAAATTTAACTACTAGTCAGAAAGCATATTGTATGAAGAGTCTTTTATTAATAGCTATACAGCTACTGCTATTAAAACCTACTTAGAAGAAACTTCTCAAACTGTTGAATTAACAAGCAGCATCAGTCAAAACTCTGCTTTGGCAACACAGAATTAAAAGAAACCTGAATTTGGTTTCCTAATACAGAACTTTAATCAAATCATCATATCGCAGTGCAATTAAAAACCCACAATATTTACTTTTTAAAAATCTAAACGTCCATTTTTTTTTTATCTAAACGTCAAATTATTTTTAAAAATCTGTCTGGATTGACAGCATTTCCTGCAGAGCTCAGACATGATTTTTACATTTCACTGCCTTGTTTTCACTGGAGACCTCGGGAGAGAATGGTAAAAAAAATTTTTTTTTAAAAAACTAGAGCAGGAATCCTACTACAAACTTACTCATATTGTACTGGCAAACCTTCATGTGGAGCAAATTCTATCAAAGCCAGCCTGATTTACTTCCGAAGAAAACACTCTGCATCCGACTGAATGCAAACCTTTTATGTTCTATCCACAGAGCATTATAGGAAACCCAATAAATAGGACCTGTTTCTGTTTTTGTCCCAGCAGGGTCAAATATCCCCACACCAACAAATCTTGGCTCAGCATATATAATATGTTAAGGCTGACCCTTTGGCGATACTATTAGGCCCATTCAAAGTTGCACACCCCGCCCCCGCGCTGATAACGAACACCCTCCTTCGTTTGCCTTACGGCCTTTGCAAGAAGGCTCCAACAGGAGGAGAAGGCGGAGCGAACCATTGTGCTCGAAGAAGGAGGATCCCGATCCAATGAGGCTTTTGGACCTTTCTTTCCACTCTCTCTCTCTTTCTCTCTCTTTCGACTTCAATACACCGCTCATCCCCTGCCCAGTAAGTCAACTAAAGACGGGCGAAAAAAATTTACCCGCAGCTTCTCCCCACCTGGTTTTCACCCCCCCTCACTCTCCCCCCCCCCCGTTTTATAGGCAATCTTTTGGTGCGCGCCGAGCCTGAGCAAGCCTCCGAAGCAGCTGGCGCGAGAAGGAGGAGCGGCGGGTGCGCGCGCCCTCGAGCTCGCGGCGGCCGCTGTTTGGCTATTGCGGGGGGGAGGGGGAAGGTAGAGCAACGGGATAGTCGCGGCGGGGTAGGAGTAGCGGGTGTGTTGTGGGGAGGGGAAAGGGGTTTGGCGCGCGTGCGCGCGGGTCAGGTAAGCGGGGTTCGGGGACGGTTGAAGCTCCGGCGGCGGCAGGGAGAATGAGGGTGGCTGCCCTTTTTTTTTCTTTCTTTCTTTCTTTCTCCTGATGGGGGACTTTTCCCGCCAAAACGGGGACGATGAAAGCTTGGGGCTGGCGGGAAACGCGGCCGCCGCCTCCGGGAGAAGGGCGGGTTGGGCGGTTTCTGCCCCGTCTTGGGGAAACGGGTGAGGGGAACCGGTGGGCTTATAACAGCCGTGCGCTCCCCTCAGCTTTTCCTTCTCCTTGCCTCGCTCCGCCCGCGGAACAGCGGCATATGTTTTTGAGGACGGCGCTCGCCTGCAGCGACAGCAGCCCCGCTCGGTTCCCTCCGCAGCCTTGAACTCGCCTCTCCTCCCCCTCGGCGCAGCAGCGAGAAGGAGCAGCATGAGCCGCGATTTCAAACCGGGAGACTTGATCTTCGCCAAAATGAAAGGCTATCCCCATTGGCCAGCCCGGGTAAGCCCCCTTTCGGCTCCGTCCCTGCCTTTCCTTTCGGCTCCCGCCGTTTTCCAGGTTAAGGCGGGGTGGGGGTGGGAGAAAGGCTCAATCCGGAGGATTTCCCTGGCTCCGGAGGCTTCTAAGACCTGGCCGGCCGACCCTTTGCTCCGAGGAGTCTCTGGCAGGTCCTTGAACTTAATGCAACGCCTTGGCCTTAGCAGCCCAAGGCGGAGGAGGAGGCGTGTTTGTTTGGTGGAAATGGCATTACAGATACAACCCCCCCCTCTCCACGTGCTGGTTTTTTAGCCTTCTTGTTTGGATTGGGTGGGAGGTGATCTACAACCTATTTTCCAAAGCACCGGATAAGGAATAAGGGATGGAAACTGAACAAGGAGAGATTCAACCTAGAAATGAGGAGAAAATTTTCTGACAGTGAGAACAATCAATCAATGGAACAACTTGCCTTCAGAAGTTGTGTGTCCCTTACTGGAAGCTTTCAAGACTCAGAAATGGTGTAGGGGCTCCTGCTTGTGGGGGCAAGGGTTGGACTAGATGACCTACAAGGTCCCTTCCAATTCTTGTTATTCTGATATACTTCTTCGAGTGCATAGAGGCAATTCAGTACCCTAAAAGTGGCGAGCAACTTTCGGATTCAGTTCCAACACCTTCAACTGATTGAGTTTTATTGCTCAAAAGGATGTGCAGACTGGGATGTTTCATTATATTGATGGGTTATCATGTTGTGTGACTACAATTTCAGCACTAGGGATGAAACCTTGACTTTGTCCGAATTGGATGAGTTATAACTTGTAAACCTGCTTGTAGAGAAGGCTTTTAAAAATTACTCAGAATGGTAGTCTTGTTTTAAAGGACTCTCAAATGTATAATTTTATCACAGTTAGCTTTGAAAAATCTGAGGATTTACTAGTGCTGCTGAATTCAGTGCAGAAATTGCATAGATGCTCCAAAATGTGTAGTAAAGTTATATATCTACTGTTAAATGTAACCACAAGATTTCAACAAATCACAGGTCCAGCTCTTAAGAATGTAGAAAATTAGTTCACAGCCAATTCTTCATAATTTTGCAGCTGAACTTTATTGTATCCTGTTGTGGTTTTTCTTCCAGATTAGCAAATATAGTAGAAAGCAAACAGCCTTGTATTCCAGTGGAACTAAATCTGCCCTTTGAGATTAGAACCTATAGTTTCTGGATTTCACCTAATCTTTGATTATATCATTCAAACTATTGATTAACAACATGAAGTAACAGCAGTTGGTAAAATTTATTAGCTTCTCTTTCTTCATTTTAATGCCAAACTACACTTTCTGAACAGTTTACATCCAACAAATATAAATGATCACAACTTGGTTATAACCTGTTTATTCAATATGTTAAGGAGCTATTACATTAGTAAATGGGGACAGAGGAGAAGTTTGTGTTCGTATTGTTTTCCTTTTTTATATGACTGTATTCCAGAAGGTTGCTACCATAGATGTACTGCATTTTTAATCAGAAACCAAAATGTTGTTTGAAGATAGCATTCCTCCATTCACCAAATGAAGCTATGTTATCCAGGGATTATACAGTTGCTTGATCCCAAGAATAATTTGGCTTAAGGCACTGACTGTTCCAATGCCTGTTCCAAAATATCTTGTGGGCCCTTCCTTATTTATTTATCATATTTGTGTTTCTGTCAGCTACCAGGCAATTCTACAAGATGCATCTTATTTAAGGAGACACTGACAGTTATGGTATGCATGCCTATATCCACTTCAAAGCACCCATTAGGTTTCTGATGCAAAGTGTACCACATCCCTAGCAATTACATGACTTAAAATACAAGCAACCAAAAAGTTTTAACACTCAAAGATTCACACCTGTATCGTGCCATGAGCATTCAGTAGCTCATATCTGATGTGTGGTTAACTTGTTGATTAATGATGTATATATCTAGATAGAATAAAATATAAATGGAGAATTAAATGGCTCTAATGAGCATCAAATTCAGTGAAGCTTGAACGTATAGAAAAAACAGTGATCTCAGTTTGCTATGATAGTTGACAATATAGTAAGCAGTTGTTCTTTTTCATGTTTAAATAAATAGAATAACCATTCTGAATAAAATCTAATTGGACATTTGTATATTAGACATTCCCTTTAAACTTTCTTTGTTGACATAATAGGCAACTATACTATATAGCCTTCTATGATCTTGACACTGAATGGTCCCTTACAGTAGTGCACTATTGAAAATAAAAGTCAAAGTAAATAGTATCTCTTCAACCCTGGTTGATCTCAAAAAGCTAAGCAGGGTTGGATTTGCATACCATTGAGTGGAAGATTACAAGGAAAAAAAATTTTTAAATCCACAAAAGTGACAGTAGCAAGCCAGTATGCATTGTTGTACAAAGAAAAATAAACATAAATAACATGTATATTTTCAAACAGGAACTAGGAGTTGAGCTTGACTTGAGGGAGACTTCATTAAAATAAATCAGCTTTCCTGTATTGTCAATTGCCAGTAGACTTCTTCTGAAGGACAGTAAGCTTGGGTACACAGATTAAACTAAGCCCAAATCAAGCAAACCATAAAGCAACTAGTTTTTAATGTGTCTTGACCTAGATTTATTTATTAAATTTATATGCCACCCATCTCACTATCCAGTGACTGAGCAAGATGGAGAGCCTAAGTCATAAATAAATATTAGCATAGACACAAATAGGATGCTGTTGTGTACAGGTGACAGAATGAATGCACACATATACAAATCTATACTTCCCATGTTCAGATGTTGCTGTTACTTAAGCTTTTGCCACACCTATACCTTAGATTAATCTCTATTAAGTGATACTGTGTACCATTCATTCATTGCCCCAAGCACGCCACTATTAAAAGGAACTATCTTATTAAAGTAAACCTTAGAGGAATCACATCTTTCAGTCTTGGATGGAAGCAAGCTATAGTTTTCATGAAGAGCACAGAAATGTTATGGTTGCATTTAGCACATTGTTTTTGTTTTCATTCTTTGTTACCTATAAATGTTTGGTTTAGATGTATCTTTTTATTTAGTTGTTGTTTGTTGCTGTAGGTTGATGAAGTTCCTGATGGAGCGGTCAAACCACCAACAAATAAAATGCCTATATTCTTTTTTGGCACTCATGAAACGTAAGTCTTGGGGAAAAAGTTATATTAGACAAATAATCCCTAATATTTTATTATTTATTTTTAATAATGTCTGAAAATGTTGCCACCAAGCTTTTTTTTCTAAAAAATCATTTCTAAAACTGAAATATAATAAATAGGCAGATAACATCCCTAATTACAATATCAGATTATTACAATTCTTAGTTTGATGATATATAGACAGTACAGTTTTAAAATGCAAGAATGTATTTCTTCTGTTAATATTTATCTAACAAGAAAATTTGGTCATTCTTTGCTTACATGTTGGCTTTCTCTTAGTTTTATTTATAAGTTGATGATTTTATTCCTGTTTTCTACCATGCCTCGAAGTGCTTAGAATTAGACAGATATAACTTTAGCATCAGCACCCATTTATGTCTACCATAAGTACTAGAGATAGTCCTCAACTTACCAACACTTCTGGGTATCATAAAATATGGCATCTCCTCATGCCTGTGATCACATGACCACATTTCAGGCACTTGATAACTAGCTCATATTTACAACTGGTTGCAGCATGCCACAGTCACATGAGCTCAATTTGTGACTTTTTTGCCAGTTTCCACACATTCAGAAGAATAGATTCAGACTTACAACATCATGATTCACTTAACAACCACTATAAACTTGGATTCAGTCACATATTTGCCTCAAATTTATGACAAATTTGCATAATTGCCCAAGAGAACTACCTGTAGAACTAAATATTGTAATGAAACAGTACATTGCCTGCATTCTACTAGAACAGATGGTTATCTGGATACTTCTTTATCAGAAAGGCAGAAATGCAAGACCAAATAGAGTTAAGAGGAAGAAGAAGGGTTAACTTAATATGCATAAAAAACGAAGAGAAACTTTAGTAGACTTTATGAGAATCATTCTAAATGAAGCAATCGGGATATGTTTTGTTAATATACTTTCAAATAGATACAGCCCATTCTGTAGAATGTATTCATTCAATGTTACTGTTAAGTAAAAGTGCCTGGATTGTGGTCATTGAATAAAGCAGTCACTTGCCTAATAACTACTTTGCTCAGTAAGCAAGATTCTAGTCCCTATGGTAGGTTTAATTTGAGGATTCCCTGGGCCTGGACAAGGTTGCCCTAGGAATAATAACTTGCCACAAATGAATCTGCCTACCTGGTGTAAACATCTTTCAGGGGCCATGAATGTCACAGTAGGCCTTCTCAAGTAGCTTCTAGACTTTGAAACTTTTCTACCAGAAGTTTGTAATCTTATTTAGAAGATACTACAAACACTTTTATTTACGGAAGATTTGGCTCTCATTGATACCCATGAGGGATGTGGGTGTTTGGAAAGATTTTTCTATTATTGCTTTTTAATATTTTAATATGTTGTGACTTACTCAGAATCTTCTGATGAGGGCACGCTATAAACAATTGTAAAAATAAATACAATAAATGTCAGGATTGAAAACAGAAATATGAGAGCTACTGACTGCCTGCAGATAATGAGAGAAAAGGTGAAGTTTTTGTTGCAGTTTTTCTCTTTTGAGACATAATTCGTATGTAGCAGCAATGTTGAAACCTATAGAACCAAAGGTAATTGTAGTCACTGAGGCTAATAAAGTAGTGCCAAAAGGTTTTATAGCATAGTTATTTTACATTATACAGTTCTTTCTTTTTGGTTGTCACTGCAACAATGTTGCTGAGCTAGCAAAATGTTATTGGATTAATTGGTATTTTTAGTGTCTTGCTTGTTCCTTTCCAGTTTTACATTGCGTAGGAGTAAATACTGTATGGCTCATTATTTAGTAAGAAGTCACATAGTATGCTATATTTATCAAGAGTACTTATTCCTGTCCAAAATGGCATAAAAATCCTAGTGTTTAAAAATATTGCAAACGGTTTTTGTAAAGAGTAAATATCTTATGCAGATTCTCCCCGCCCCCCCTTATCTTCTTTGTAGTGCATTTTTGGGACCAAAAGATATATTTCCCTATGCTGAAAATAAAGACAAATATGGCAAGTTAAATAAAAGGAAGGGCTTTAATGAAGGATTGTGGGAAATTGAGAACAATCCCAAAGTTAAATTTTCCAGTCAGCCGGTAAGTTATCTTATATTTTGATTTCTATTAATAATTTGTAATCTCGTGATTTTTTTTCAGAATATATTTATACATGCTACAATCCGGATTACTGGCTAGATTATAGAAAAAAGTAAATCTCAAAACATTCTCATTGTACTTGAATAGAGCAAGCTTACCAGAGTAGATACAAGAGCTACCCATCAAGAGCCAGTTTTCCTGTAATATCCATTATTACAGTTTACCAAGTAACAATAGAAAGCAATTGTTAGAAAGGACTTCAAGCAACTATATGGTATTCGTAATGATTGACATCTCACACATAGATATTTGTTCCCAGGTTTTGGAAGTTTCTGCTTATTCTTGAGAGAATGAATGTCCTGCCCTTTGCGGTTTTTCTGAAGGTTTTAGAATGAAAGCCCTCTTTTCTCTATTACTTGGCAAAATAATTGAGAGATATAAATATTATATGTATATCTCTCATTTTCAGGATTGATTCTAGAAACAATCTACACTGTGGAAATTGTTTAGAAACCAAAGTAGCACATAGGAAGAGTGATGAGGAAGCTTGATTCCATGTGTTCTATCATTAACAGTATAATGTATGCCATATCATTGGCATGCCAGTAATTTCCATAATACAGCAGTCATTAAATAAATATTTAAAAGTATGAACATGGGAAACCTCAACCTAGTATACGATGAAATGACAAGTGCACATTGACATCATGGGCAGCAGCAAATTGAAATTAACTAGAATTGTATGTTTCTGTATATTTTGTGCTGAAATCAGGTAGATGGTAGGCAATATAAAATGTTTATATGGAAATTCTTTAATTGACTAGAATGGAAAATATTGTTGCACTTTTTTCCTGTATCTATTACTCAGTTACTTACATGTTGGCATTTTTTCAGTCTCAGCCATCAGTTAACACTACAGTTGTTAAAGAAACAGATCAAGAAGAAAGCATAGACACTACAGAAGAAAATGAACAAAAAATGGGTCCCAAGAGAAGAAAATTAACACCTCTTATTAAAGTAAGTGATTTTAACAGTTTTAAGGAGCTGAATGTCTATGGAGATACTCAATCATCCAGGTCATGGTTGTCCCAAAGGTACTTTTTCAAGAGGCAACTGGACTTCCTGTTTTTTCTTTGAAGATGTTCGCTTCTCACCCAAGAAACTTCTTCAGAAAGTCCAATTGCCTCTTGGGGGAAAAAAAAGCACCTTTGAGACAACCATGACCTGGATGACTGAGAATCTCCATAGACACAGTCTTGTGGCTGCAGCCAACACCTTCCTGCAATAACTCCATAGTTTAAAAAAGAGACATGGTGACTTTAATGAGTTACAGACAGGTGCTGTTTTGTATACTTACACATTCTGAAGCATTCAATTTTAATTTGAAGCCTTGTACAGCTCTACTGCTTTCAGGTTTGCCTCTCGATTTATAATGTTTTATGATATGGTGCAACCAATAGTAAAGCTCTTACAATATCTGACATTTTCCAGAACATGTGTGTGTGCGCACGTGCCTGTGCACATGCAAGCAGTGGCATTTTTGAAAAATTGCTTCCATGAATATGCACAGTGATTTTTTTCGTGGAAAAATTAGCTGTCTTCTTAAATCCTTCCTTGCACATATGTGAAAAGCTATCAGAATCGCTATAATCTTCACTTTCACTGGTGAAACTTGATAACTTGCAGAACCACTCAGGATTAATTTCGATTATATAAAATAGAACAACCAAATGGTTGCCCCAAAGTAGAGAAAGAAATATTCATAAGGAAAAAGAAATTTGATTTTAAAAGGGCTCTACATACATACATACATACATACATACATACATACATACAATGGATAATATATTAAAACACCATAACACTGTAAAAGTGAAACAACAACAGAAATATAATGCTGCTTTTATAAAAGGAATTTGCTCTTACTCCAAAGAGATATTAAAATAGAATCAATTACAAAATATTGATATATGGAGGGTGCACTTACAATTAATTCCAGCTTTCATATGGCAATGTATGTCACAGATTCTTTTAGACTGAATCTGGCTGAGGAATTCTGGGAGTTGAAGTCCACAAGTCTTAAAGTTGCCAAGGCTGGACACCCCTGATTTAGACTAAACAAAAATAGCATCAAAGTCTAAAATACCCAAAGAGAATGACATAGGTATGAAGTCATAGGTTACTAGCTAGCCAATAAATATCATGGATGAGAAACAGTCTGAAGGCATGAAGCAGTAATACTCCAGAATTTCATTGACACCATGGTTTTCTTAGCTGCTACTATCAAATAGAAATGTGGCTTGAACATTTCAGTTGTCACTTGAATGGATGAAGTATATAGATGTTTCGTAACAACTTTTCTAAAGGGCAAATGAAAGGCAAGACCTACAACTTTTCCAATTCTTCCCTCTTGTTTTCCTACTACAAAAGATACAATTTTTCAGAGGCTTGGCCAGGGAAGATGTGAAAAGTTATAAATCAAACTAGTCCCTTATGTTCCCTGCCAAGTCTATTATCTGTTCTAGGTAAGGCTGCCTAAAACTTAGAAGTTTCCTAATGAGAGGAATTCAATAGATTATGCTACCTCCTGTTCCAGACTGGGATACAATTTCCTCCACCAGACTTCTAGAACAGGTGAAATAGAAACTCCTTCCAGGTCTTGATAATTGCAAATACATAGAAAATCCGTCTTAAACAAAGGAGGAAAGACAAGACCCAATTGTAGTTACCAAGGAACAAATCAAATAAGTACACAATGAAGGTGTTTTAAGTTTAATAAAAAGAACATTTTTAATGCAAGATGGTTATATATACAAGTGCAGCTGGATACTGAAAATACTAGGTAAAAGGTTAAGTGAAGAAGTGTGAATGGCTCATTTTATTGCTTAATAGGTTTACAGCCTATAGCTAAGTCTATTCAGTAAAGGGAGGAATTTATAATAGAACCCGAGGCAACAAAAAGAAGACAAGAAGTAATCATATGCACATCAAAAGGAAATAAACCCTAAAATGTATTTCTTATAGAAATTGAAGGATCTTCACAACAATTTGGGAGCACCAGGAGCTTGTTAGCAGGGATTTGTGAAGAATTGATAAAAGTGTGTTTTACTACAATTTTTTCTTCTTTTCTCCTACTACTCACCTTTCCACGTCTACAGAAGTACTATGGTAGATAGCCAATCCTTCCACCACCTGAGTTTATGAATCATTACTCTATATGGAGTTTTATAGTTTGATTCAATCTAGACCTGGGGGAACTTCACAAGTGCCCCTCGAAGTGGGATAGCAATAGAATAGAAGTCAGAAAGCAATCAAAGAAGAAAAATCAGAGTTTCAGTCTTACCAAATAATTAACTTTAATTGAATTCAGTAAGATTTACTTTCAAATAAATGTCAAAATCTTGGTCTATAGTTAACTAAAGGGAAAAATGAAAAGTAGTTGGGATACAGAACAACAGTACTAAGATAAAACTTCATTTGTGAATAGCTTAATTTACTTTTAAAAAATAAAATCAATGTCTAGTGAAGAGATGAGGGACTATTTGCTTTTCCTTAAATTAGCCTTATCTTCATTCACATTGAGATGAGACTGAACATATATTGTTGCTTTTAAAAAGAAGTAGTTTTGGTTACTGTGGATTACATAAACACTTGGTTTGAATCCTCTTAATATTCCTTACAGGGAAGTGCCTGTATCAGCCCTGTGATCTGAAATTTTGCCTACAGGCTTTAAATAGTAGAAGCCCTTTTTAGCAACAAAATGCAAACATAGATATTGAAGAGATGAAGCTTTTATTACAATTAAAATAATCTTTGATTATTAACCATTGATCACACCTTTGTAAGGATCTGATGATCAAATCTCATCAGTTTTATGTCCCTTGTCACACCTATCTCCCAGTAACTTCTCAGGAAAAAGATCTTGGTTAATAATTGAGTGAAAATAATTACCCTATGCACACCTGTAAAATGAAGAGAAGGGGCTAAAGACAAATTCCATACTAGAAATCATTGTAGGAAAATGAAAATGTTAATATGGTAATATAAATGTACAGCATAACTATAGGCGCAATGTTTTGTAGTGTTCTAGTAATTGAACTTCAAAAAAGATGCAAAAGATAAAAGGTTAATAAAAGAACAGGCCAGCTGATAGGGACTAATAGCAGCTTCTGAGTGAGGGTTTGGATTTCTTAACTTTTATTTTTTTATGCATGTGTAACATATATTTGGGGAGTTTAAACAGCTCACTGAACCATAATCCAGTAAGAACATTTTATATCATTTTCTTGTACAAAAGTACCTGGCGTATACCATTTATGTTCACTGTGTCGTAAGAATCCTTAGAGTTATGAAAGTGAGGTATTAATTTCAGATTATGTGATGTGTCACTTAAACACTGCTTCATTGAATATATTAGTTTGTTTATTTGGCAAAAATATATAGATGTGTATCTTTAAACAGGATTAACCCTTTCTTTATCCTCTTTTCAGTTTATCTCTTTTTATTACAATCAGTTGAAATTTAACCGCAGCTGACAAACAACAATTTTTTCCTTTGGCAATTGCATGAATCTATTGAATTTTTTTTTCAAAACGTAGGCCAGTTTTCTGTGTTTGCCTGAAGTGTTGGCATGATTATTCAAAAGACTTCAATCATTTATTCGGAGCTGGATAAAAAAGAGAAACCCCAAGCAAGGAAGGAAGAAAAACTGATAGTTGTAAATTGTGCTAGAAAGAAAAATAAAATATAATGCCTGTTTTCTGAGTGGGATATTGTTACAGGATTGTTTTGAAAATGTGGGACTATGTGCATACTGTAATTACAAGATTTGTTGTCACTTTTTTTCCATAGCTTTTTAATCTGTGAAGCTTTTAAAAACTCTGCACCTGCTGAGGCAGTAGCAGGAGGTTCACTTCAATTTGTCTCCAGCATTTACTGTAACGTAACCTTGTATGATCAGAGCTGTAGCTGTGGGAAAGTTAGGGCTGAATGTTGCAGTTTGAATTTGTGACTGCATTGATACAATATGATAAATTATATCCTGTTGTTTACAAACACCAATAGTTAAAACCAAAAGTAGAGGCTGAAAACTCATACTGTTATATTGCTTGTTTCATTTTACACTAGCTTATGCAAACTCACTGTAGTTTGTTCAAAATAGTGATTTAATTTATGCACAAACCAGGTCAGTATCTTGCAAGAAAGTCTTTGTTTTCTTTTCCACTCCTTTTTCAAAGTACTATGAGCAATCTGTAGTTTCCCCCCCAAAACCCATCTAACATTACTATATGGGGAAAGCAAATAGGCTATCTTTGTTCTGATGAGAAATACATATTGTATAAAATTATGCTTTGTATGTAATAAGCATGATTAACCAAAATATAAGCAATGTAAGAATGAAAAGAGGTAGCAAATGCCAAAAAACTTGATGATAATGTATCTTTGATGCTGTTCTTCCTAGTGGTTCATTGAGGGAAAGATTCTATAATCGGTCTCCAAGAGAAGCATCAACTTTGTCTTACTCTAAATAAGTAACTTAAAAATCAAAATGTAGTTTTGAGGATAGCAATGCTGGTAAAATTTTATGTTTCCAGCTCTTGAAACTTTAAATCTTAAAAATATGATTGCAGTCTTTTGTATATATTTATTGTATTTGGTTATTATTAGTAAACATATCATCTGACTATGGATTTGGGGATTAGTAAAGTTTATTTTAATTTCATACAGGAAAAAAAAGTCTTTGAATTTTGCCCTAGGCCATAGTTTAGCTATAATTTATTGAACAAGTTGCAGGCAGCCTGTGTATAAATTGATTTAGTGGAATAAAATGCAACTGGCTACAATTTAGCAAGTCATATAACGTGCCAAACTAAAACTAAACAAGCCACATAGTGGTTCAATTTGTGAATTTAGCCAAACTATTGTTAAATATTTGTACAACAGGTTAATTGTTAAATGATTATTATATAATTAATTTAAATATCAAAATAATAGTTAAGTAAATTTCAGGATGTGCATAATTGGTTTGAAGAATAAAAAAAGTCTTAATTTTGTTTTCAGACAAGGGCAATCATACTCAAGGAAGAAATAATTCTGGCTGTAGGCATTATTGGGTTTAATAGATGATAACTCTCAGCAGCTTTTACAAGCCACTTGATAATATGAGACAAAATAGGGCTTGTTGGCTTCAACTAATCTATTGCCTAATAAGTACCAGAATGAGAGGTCCGGCTTCAATATCTTTAAACATTAATTAGATATTATGTATAATTTTTTTAAGTTCCATCATATGTTGAACATCTATGATAAATTCTCTGATTGCAACAACAGCCTATGCAGAACAAATGAGCTCAAATGAGGATATTCAAGAAAAAATATTTTTACCTGCTCCAAGTAAATATAAAAACAGGTTTTTAAAACATGAAAAATATGTGCTCATATATTTGGTCATGTTTATCCCTTTAGAAAATTAAAATGGATTGATAGAATATAAGAAAAAGAGCTATTTTGACCATGTACATAAAAAATTATTCTGATGTTTTGCTCTCAGGAATCTGTTAAACCAGACAATGAAACTTCTGAAGCTGAAATTGAAGAAAAAGAGCTGGAAACTTTAAAAGATGATGATTCTCCAGAAAAACCTAGCAGTGAAGTATGTTGACATAAAGAATTTGAATTATTCTGCCTTTTTATTACAGCCTAATTCACACGGTATTCACACATTCACATACTTTCAGCTCTGCTATTTCTCAAAGAAAATCACCAAATGATATTACATATTGATTGATAGATTTGATTGGAAAATGATACATTGAGGCTTAGTTAAAAGTTATTTTAGAGCAGATATAGCTTAAGTTTTCTTAATGCTAAATTAGTTAAAAGTGATAATTAGAACAATGTGACCTACAAAGCAAGGGTGGGATTCAACCGGTGTTACTACTGATTTGGTGACTACGTTTTGCTGTGCCACACAAAGCAGCTGAGGTTGAAAAAGCAGGAAATAAAGGACAGGTAAGAGCCTGGGCAGGCGGGTGGGCCAAACAGCAGCAGACACAGAACCAGTTCATTGTCTGCTGTTCTTCAGAGCCACCGGTTCTTTAGAACCAGGCAGAAACACCCCTCCTACAAAGTGCTTCTGAAAATTCACGTTGTCAAACTTGCTTAAATACCTTCAAGTACTTCATTGTAGTTTTTGCTTTATATTCAAATGGTGGTTTGACTATTATTAGTTCAGTAATTCAGAATGATTTTAATAATGTTCTTATCTTTAGGATATGAGTAAAACAAGTGATATGTCAGTCCCTAAAGTTGCTAGAAGGGGGAGAAAAAGAAAGGTAATACTTTATACATATTTTATACACATATATTACAATGTCAATTTATTTCAAACAAAATATAGCTTCAATAAAGAATACCGTTTTAGAATATTTTGTTAGACTCTGGCATTTATAAAATTGCTCTTGTCAGATCCAGTACATATATTTTTCCACAAGGAGCAGGAGATATTAGTTTGTCTGAAAAATAAGTCATTCAGTTCCCAAAAATGACTTTAAAATAGCAAAGACTTCTGCTAATAAGGAGAAAGTCAACCTTTTTTTCTCTTTAGTTTTCATCTCCTTCAAAATATATGAACAGATTAGAGAAGTAAAAGAGAAAAACTGGGAATTAGTCTCTACCCCATATTATTAATAGGCACTGGAAGCCTTCCATTCTGTTTCTATTAAAAAAAAAACCTATGAGTGACCACTGGTGGTCTCCTAGTGAGTGGAATTTTCTGCATTTCTGCTCCTTGGCTGCCACCTCATTTAAACCAATGAACTGTGTCAAAAGATTTTTGAAAATTGTAACATTGTCTTCAGTGTGTTTCCGAGCGGTTTATTTTATGACTTGTTCCAACATCTTCCTAAGGATTATTGGGATTGTGTTTTCATTTCTTAAAAGAAAAGGACTGCACTTAAAAAGCATCCAGTTGGTGCAAAATGCAGTGGCTCGCATGGTTTTATGCAGACCTTGGTGTGCACATGTTCCTTGCTTCCTCTCCTGCGGGAGCTGCATTGGTTGCTGATTTGCTTCCAGGTGCAATCCAAGGTGCTGGTTGTCACCTTTAAAGCCCTTCATGGCTTGAGACCAGGTTATCTGAGGGACCGTCTCTTGCCGGTCACATCCATCTGACCCACTTACAGCAGGGAGGCAAGGAATATTGTGGGTCCCATCCCCAAGGAGATACATCTGAAGGGACCCAGAAGAAGGGTCTTCTCCATGGTGGCTCCCTTCCTCTGGAACATCCCTCCAGAAATTACGCTGGCCCCCACTCTGACACTCTTTTGGAAGGTCCTGAAGATGTGATTCTACCAACGGGCCTGGGAACCCAGAGCAGGATGGAGCCCATTAAATGGCTGATATGAGGGTGGCTTGTTATTTTGTTATTTTTACTTTTTATTATTAATGTTACATTGTGTTTTTATTTCCTGTAAACCGCCTTGAGTTGCTGTGAATAGGTAGGCGGCAATATATTGTTTTAAAAAAGAAAGAAAGAAAGGGGGCCTTGGTGATGCAGTGGTTAAAATGTAATACAGCAGGCTACTGCTGACTGACTGCAATTTGGCAGTTCAAATCTTACCAGGCTCAAGGTTCACTCAGCCTTCCATCTTTTCAAGGTCGGTAATAAGAGAACCCTGATTGTTGGGGGCAATATGCTGACTCTGTAAACTTCTTAAAGGGGGCTGAAAAGTACTGTGAAGCTGTATATAAGTCTATTGCTATTCGCTCTTCTCAGTCCTCTGGCATTTCCTTAGTTCTCAAGAACGCTTTAAATACATCTGACAGTTCTTCTACCATTTCTTTAGAATTTCGGAATGTATTTCATTAGGGTCTGGAATCTTGAAGGAATTAGCTAAACAATCTGTCATGACATTTTTACCAATCTGCCTGCTCCCCTATTGTGATCTTTCCTAATCTGTTTTGCTTATAAATGCCCCTGCCCTTGGATGTAAATGTAGAAAAAAAATGGTATTCTGTTTTTTTCTTGGTCATTTATGAAATGTATATTTCTGAAGTAAGCAACGAACCCAGTGCCTCCATGATCATTTTATTTCTGTTGACATGTTTGAAAAAGTCTTCCCTGTTGGATTTTACCTTTCATGAGCTTTTTGTTAATTTTGTTAGTACTTTCCAAAGTTCGAAAAGAAATCATAAAACTGTAATTAGTTTTTAAGTAATTTTCCATTTGGAACCAGTAGTATAGTTTGGTCAAGTTTATGTAAATAAATTGTTTTAATACAGGCTGAAAAACAAGCAGAAATGGAAGAAGCTGCAGCGATGGTGACAGGAACAACAGCAACAATTACAGCTCCAAAAGTTAGCCCTAAAAGAGGAAGGCCAGCTGGTGAGTTAATAGCACATAAAGCATTCTTAAAAGGGAAGGAAAGCACCAGAAATTTGATACATGCATTCTTCCAGGCATTATTCTCTGTTCCGTAGTATTGCTTGAAAATAAGCATTTGTGAAGGTATTTACAAAGCAAATAATATTTGTGATTGAAAAAAAATCAAACAAGACTTTTTCATATTGGATTTTTAAAATTAAATTGAATTAAATGAACTGCATTGAATGAACATGAATTGTCTTGGAACACATATAAAATATATATAATGTATATAAATAATAAACTTCTCTTATCTGGAGAGGGGTTTTGTGGGGCTGCATTGCTAGCTATCCAAGGCCGTGTGCAGCCTGTGAGCTGCAGGTTTGATATGCCTGCCTTAGTTCATAAAGCTCTACAGTATTTTTATTCCACTAGATTCCTGTAAGTCCTAAAGCTGTGTGGGTGAGAATCCGTGGTCTGTTTATTTCATAAATATTGAGCTGAGATCTCTCAGGAACAGGAAACAAGTAGCAGAAAATGTGTTGATTCAGATAGATGGGAGGAAAAAGCCTAGAATTTAAAACTTGAAGAAAATACACATATAACATGACTTTGTAGGAGTCAAATATTTTGTTTATATGACTTCTTGTCTCAGTAAAGCACCTTATGTACCTGCAATGTTTGCAAAGCTTCCATGAAGAGCCAACATTTATTTTCATATCTAGTATGAAGTCCGTGTACTCATGTTTATTCATAGTCATGTTTTTGTGATACAAGAAGAGTAACAACAGTTTGGTCTACCCTTAAGTTAGTATTAGTTTGCTTTGTTTTATAAATATCTTGGTTTAAATAACATTTTGAAAAATTGTCCTCTAATAGGAATTATTCTAATGAAGAAATTGCATTTTAAATAAAATTAAGTTTATGAAATACACACTAATGCAGAAAACTTTATTAACTTATTAGTGGTTAAATTTCATCTTTGTAGAAATATTGATATTGAAAGTTAATGTAGCTAATCATTTTTAAATGTACTAGCTACTGAAATAAAAGTTCCAAAACCAAGAGGGAGACCCAAATTGATAAAACCACACTGTCCTCCAGAGGGTGACAGGTAAGCTTATTTTTAAATGTTGTTGTTTGTTCTGTAGCGATAGGAATGTACCACATTTAATAGTAAATATTATATAGAATTCTATGCATTGGATCTAGATTTAACTGCTTTAATGAGACTGAAATGCATATTGTTACAAGAGATGTATAATTCATTGTTATCCATTATTTCCTTCTCACATGTAGAGAATTAATCCCATGAAATTTTCATACATATTGCGACTTTTAGCATTCTTTTAGACTTCTCAATAACTTTTAGTAGCATGAAAGCATTCTGGACAGGTTTTGTTGACTTAGGAATTCGAACCAGTGCTTTTGTAATTGACTGGTTCCAAATGCTGGTATTACAGATCTGTTTCATAGATCCTTGAAAAATCTAAAGCCAATGTGTCACAGTCTCCTGGGTTGATCTATGTACTTATTTATTGATTAGAGTTTTGCCATACTTGCATGGACTTGCTTTTGAGGAATTCCCATCTCATTTAATATAGCAACCAGACTCCTAACTAAGTTCAGTTACATCCAGTATATTTTGCAAGTTCATTTTGGTTTAGCAATTCCATATTAGAATTGTTAGCCTTTGTACTTTTTTTTAAAGAGCACTCTCTATGTCATAATAAAATAGCCAACTTAAAAATAATGCAAAAATTCTTAAATTACTATGTAAAATAAAATCCAAAATAGAACAGTGAAACAAGAATAAAGATGTTATTTTATGACAGAAAAATCTGAAGCATACATTTCCTAAAATGCCACTATACTAGTCCTGAAAGAAATGAGTCAAAAATGAGTCAAACCTTATAAGGTTACTGAGGTTCTGGACCCATCACTTGTCGTTATTAGTCCAGGTGGGCTTCAAACTTGTTATAGATGATAAATAAATGGTGAGTTAATGGTTTGAAGGTGCATTGCAGGACTTAGATTAAAAGATTATTGTATCAGTAACAATGATTATGTTTTCCTATTAAAATATATGTTCCCCTTATAAAACTTGGGTGATTTTTTTTTCTGATAAGTATTTGTTCCTTCTACTTTGTGAATGGCAGATTTCAGGGGGTCTCATCTTTCTTAAATAGACCCTTAGAGTAGATAATTTGAAAACTCATTCCAGATGGCCCAGAGTCATAAGTGCAATCGCAAAGAGAATTTCTTTAAATTCTACAGATAAACAGACTTGTTCTCTTAAACAAGTACAATAGTTTTCTTTAAACTAGATAACCTAGAATACCTAAAGCAAGGATGTCAAACTCACAGAGTTACGTTGTCATCGTGTGACATATCATGACTTTTTTCCCCTTCACTAAAATGGGGGTGGGCGTGACCAGCGTGTGATGCATCCAGCCCATGGGCCATGAGTTTGACACTCCTGACTTAAAGTGTATGTAGCATATATCATTTTGAAATTTTGAAGAACATTACTTCAAGCACTTTGGATTCTTCATTCAGTTGTTTGTTTATTGAATTGCCAAAGATTTCACTATCAATGTTTGGTACCAACTTTCTTTTAAGTAAATGTTTTCATATCAAGAGATAATACTTTTTTTAAAACAAACACGGAAATAAAGGTATTTTTTTTATTTTTAATGTAATTTTTAAATTTGAAAATAAAGCTAATATTTATTTTGTTTTGAAATATTTTAGTATTCATGAGGAAGATAGGGGTAAGAGAAAGAGTGTTGAAGAGAAGCCACCCAAAAAACAGCAGAGAAGAGATGACGAAAGTCAAAAAGAGGAAGACAAAATTAGAAAAGACTCAGATAAAAAGGAAAATAAAAAAGACACTGACATGAAAAGGAAAAATACTACTAAAGTGGGATCAGCATCTGGCTCTGATACAGAAGACGATGGAGAAGAGCAAGAAGGGAATAAAGTATATGAATTTTATTTCTTTCACTTCAGATACGGAGAAATTTCCTTCATATATTGCACAGCAATGCTTCTTGAGTTATTTGTTTATTAAGTAATGTAGGGCACAAGCAACCAGGAGCCAAGCTAGAATTCAAAAGCACTGAGTATTTATTCTGTGCAGTCTATATAAGAATCTGATCTACTAACTGTGAAGGCAAATTGGCGGCAGATAAGAGTCAATGGACCTCAAGGGGTGGCTGGACTTAGGTCTCTTTCGGGTGGGATTCCAGTCTGATGTTGCACTTGAGCCTGTCCCCAGGCTCAGCCTAGTCATCTACTACAGTAAGATGATACTTTTTGAGGTATTTGCATCCCATGTTAATAGGTGTGTTTGACTTCATGTTGAATTCAAATATAAATATTGATATAATTATTATCACATTTATATTTGATGTTGCCTTTTCTTAGGATGCTTCTCATTCCAATATCAGCTATACTTTATCTTTCACCTACCTTATCTTTCATTTCATTTACCATGCAATATCCCTGCACTTGTGGTTCAGTTGTTTCTTTTCATTGTGTTGAAAATGTAATTCAGTTTCAAATACCTTGGTAAAACAATATTTCATAGGGATTATTAAATTTCATAGGGATTATTAAAAAATTTTAATATTTCATAGGGATTATTAAATTTTTAAATGCAGTGGAGAAGCAATGCATTGGAATGTGGATTACATGTCAGTTTTCTTTAAAATGATATAATTTTTTACTCTGCATCATTCACCTGATGTAAAATTAGAACAGACAGTTGTTTTAACAACTAAAGTCTTTCATTCCTGTCTAAATTAAAATGAAAAAGAAGAAGAAAGGAAGAAATGTTCAAGGGTCTCATAGAAGAAACATTCTAAAAGGCCAGCATGAACGTGAAGTAGCAGAAAGGAAACGTAAACAGGAAGAACAAACGGAAGGAGAATCGTGAGTATAGCAGGCATTTAGATTTATAGGCATTGAATAGTTATATGATTAATGACCTTTTCACATTCCAAAGCTACAGGAGTAGTTCAATAATTCAGTAAGAATCATGTGTACTATATAATTCAATGTTTTATTAGTTCGTTTTATAACTTTTTCTTTATCTGCCTTTTTCAAGACAATATAATACAGCACACTCTTCTCTAGAATCTGGCCACAATTCTATGAGATATATTGGGCTGAAAGAGAAAGATTAACCCATAGTTTCCCAGTTGAGGATGGCTTTGCGCAGGATTCTCCCTAGCTCCATCTTAACCATTCTGCCATATCAGAAGAAAATGAAGAATAGTTCATTGACTTTCTCTAATTATTTACATAAAACACCAGTGGGCAAATCTCAATTTTTCCTTATGAAACTGTTTAAAAAACACTGCAATTAAACCAGAAAGCTGAATGAGACTAGTTACTAGAGAATTGTAACAGCATCCAACATGTTTTAACATTTTGTTTTGAAGTAAAAGGTTTTTCATTTCCTCTTGGTATTCCATAATAGGAAACAATAGGAACATGAAAGAAGCCCTTTTATTTTATCATAGGGCCATGCAAAATCTCAAAAAGAATTATTTTTCAGCATTAATCTATTTTCAAAATATCCATACCAAACTATAGAAACGATTGAACATGATTTTTGCAATCTGCCTAGATATTTAATTTTTAAAAAATAGAAAAATCATCCCTATTAGTGAATTCTTGTTCATGAGCCTTTTCAGATTGGTCTTACAAAATGTTTTTGTTTCATATCCATTTCCAGTTCAAAACTGGGACTCTGCTGACAAAAATGTATAATTCTGTGATAAGAGAGATGGGAAACCTAAATTATTGTCAGGAAGCAAAGTCCTACTTTTAAGATTTAATATTGTTACATTTTTATTTAATTACAATTTTAAAAAGTTATTTGATATACTTTTCAATATTTAATAATTCTCCCTTCTGTCACATATAAAAATTGCAAATTAGCAATTTTGGGAGATTTCTGGATATAACACAAAGGCTGTTTGCAACCAAGGGCTTCATATCCTGCAGTTCTGATATACTTTATGAAATCAGTTATTATACTACATTGATTATCTCATCCTGAATCAGAACATTGTTAGAAACATTTACTGAGATAGTAAATTCACTAGAGAAAGAACTTTTTATTAGATTTGTAAAGTGCCTTTTTATTTAGGGGCTGAAAGCGATATCAGTGATGTTCGCTTTCCTATTTTTACCTACAATAACTGAGCTGGGTTGGACATAGAAGGGCAAAAATACAATAGCCATTTACAACTCAGTGTAATACTTCAGATTTTATACAAAATCATATATAACCTCCCAATTTGATGAATGTTGTGTCTTACATTCTTTCTGAAACGAATGGGTCATTATTCAAGTTAATTATTTACTCCGTAATGATTAGCTTGGCATTGGACTCATTCTTGAATCTGTAATTTAATTTAAATTGAATATTTTGAATAGGCAGAATAGAGAAGAATGCAAGAAACCAGAAATTAAGAAGACAGAGAAAAAACGAGGTCAGTAGTCAAAGTTTGTTTTCCAATTCTTAAAGTGTTTTTTCTTGGTAATGTGCTAATGTGCTAACCTTCTGAATGAAATCATATAGAGGCAATTTGCTACTTTTTCATCATTTCTTTCTGCCTGAACAGGAAGAAACAATTGCTTTATATCATGAAAGCTGCAATAGTGGTCAAGATTTGCTGCTCCTGTTTGTATATTGCATAGTATTTGCTGTGCTTTGTAGATTGAACTATGAAATTGCTAGGGACCATCCACCTTCAGGTAGTTAACGCTTCTCAACTCAACCTACTTCCCAAGTTCTTGCTGTAGGAAAATACTGCAAGAAGAGGATGATACATATTCTGCATTAGATACCCCCCAAAAAGTGAGCTATAAAATAACATTGCAGGATCTTTATTATTATACTCTCATATAGCTTGGTTATCTATTTATTCTTCTATATGTAGAGAACATAAGTAATGTTGCTTTGAACAATTGATTTTGTTAAAAACAGTTTTATTTTCCCTGTAAAAGAGCAAATAGCATTCCCTATGTTTCAGACATATGCGTAAAACTTTTTGCAAAATTATTTTGAGTATAATTCAAATTGGTTCATCCCTTTTGATATATATTTTACCATTTACTTTAAAATGTTCAAAATACTTATTCCTTAATAACCTTTTTCTTTTTTTTAACATTTAGAGACATCAATGGATTCTCGGCTCCAAAGGATACATGCCGAAATAAAGAATTCACTCCAGATTGACCATCTTGTATGTATTGACTCCATTTTGTAATGAGTCTTTAAAAAAAACCCAAAGCTGCAAATTTTGTCACAAAGCAAAGTTGGTACATAATTCATTTCACCTTTTTCATATGATGATTTTTGATCCACTTTAGAGCAGCTTGCTTACAGCATTTATGCAATCTATTACTACTACAATTCTCATAAACTTGAGGCACTATACAGATACTAAAATAGCAGTAAAATAGAGTTATATTATAAAACTTCAGTGAATAATGAAAGCATTTAATTTTTCTCCTGTAAAATTAGATTAAACTCATGCATATATTTAATTATGTCTTGACGAATTGGTATGTAGCAGTAGTGAGTTTTCCCCCCTAAGAAATGAAACCTTTGGATCTTGTTTTAATAGGATGTGAACAGATGCATTGAGGCTTTGGATGAACTTGCATCACTTCAAGTAACAATGCAACAAGCTCAGAAGCATGCAGAAATGATTTCCACACTCAAAAAAGTAAGATCAGTAGCTAATTAAAAATAATAAATCTTTTTATTAATTTTCATTATAATCTTAAATTTTTCATGATTAAAACTAGAATTTAGTACTATGAGTGGTCCATTGGTTTATCCATTACGAACTGTTTTCACAAAATATGGCATTGAACAGCTACATGTTGTACTCTCGTTTATAAATGTATGCTCTCCCCCCCCCCCCCCCCCCCATATCTTTTCAGATACGAAAGTTTAAGGTTAGCCAGATTATAATGGAAAAATCCACTATGCTGTATAACAAATTCAAGACTATGTTTCTTGTTGGGGAGGGCGATTCTGTTCTTTCACAAGTACTAAATAAGTCATTAGCTGAACAAAAACAGCATGAAGAAGCAAACAAAACCAAAGAGCAGTGGAAGAAAGGATCAAACAAGAAATCTGAAAAAGACAAAGAACAAACAGGTCTGTGCAATTCACTAAAAATGTCTATGTTTATTGTCCCATCTGTGACTCTCTTATATGTCAGTTTGAGATCTATGAATTAAGTATAAAAATACGTTGATGCAGAAGATCAGAATGTAAACACTCTTATCACATTAAATTTTGGAGAAGTAGTAAAGTTTTTAAATATTAAAAACAAATTTAATATTGAAATGTATACACACACATACACATAGATTTTTGATATTGTTGTTTTGGGGCTATGCAAATTTCATTTTGGGTGGGTTGCAAGTCATTTTTTTTTATTCATACTTTTGTTAAATAAAAGGTCCTAAGTCAAGAACACCCTGTAGGAGAATAGCAAGCTTCTTAGAATATATTACTATAAATAATACAATAAATAACAAGTTGGGACATAATTAAATTGGGTCCAACTTTGTGCTCAATATCACCCAAACTAGAAAACGGCAGTTTTATTCTCATTTCTCCTGTACATCAATCAACACAATGTCCCAAGCTTTTCTACTAGGTTAAATGTGTTAACCTTCCATCTACCTTTATAGGATTTAGAGATTCTTTATAAAATGTACCTGAAATTGAATAAAAACAATATGTACCTAAAATTGAATAAAAAATTATTCCCTCCTTTCGTTCACAGTGAAACAATGATAAATCACGGCTCAAAATAATTTGATTTGCATAGATGTATAATGAACTGTTATTTTTTGTATAATTTAACATGCTGATAAAGATTTTTTTAAAAACGTTAAAGGTACAAAGGTAATGAATGGTGCTTCTGAAGGTCAAGATACAAACCAGTCACAACAAAACGGGGACACCACAGATGAAAAAAAAGAGAAGCTAGATTCTGGCAATAAAAAAAAGTAAGTAATAGGTTTCCTATCCTAAAAAAAAGAATGAAAATACTTTAGCAATCTTCAAGTTATAAAGTATGCATAATCAACTCATGAACAAGAAAGTGTTTTTAGAAGGCTGCTGATTGTGATAGTATTTTGGATTTGGAAAATAACCAACCGTGCAATACCCTAGTGAAATGTGCATTTTGAATCTTGATTCCATCCTTTTTCCAGTTTTCTTTGAAAATTAGTAGCTATTTGGCACAAGGCAGATCCAAAATCCAGATGTCATAATTGTATTTGTTCTACTATAATCTTAATATTTTCTTCTGTTTTATATAACCTCTTGCTTGCTTCTTCTGAATAGCAGAAATGAAATATTATAGTTTTATTTTTTACTTAGTGCTCTTATACTGTATGTACTATACTTAGATATTTTATAGAACAAACACACTTTTATAAACAAGCCAAGTTATATCTTTTAGAAAGATATAAAATAGTTTTTTGTCTTATTCAAAAGTGAAGTTTTCCATAACTGATACTGTTTTTCTTCTATAGGATGACTGGTGATGGAAGAGAACAAGAAAAGACAAAGGGTCCCACCACTGAAAATGAATAAATGAAACATACTTTTTTGTAAAGTACATATTAAAGAGGACTTAAGGGTTGGCAGCTGGAGAATGCTATAACTTTTAAATAATTTTATAGGAATAATATTTTAATGTGTACAATTTGTGAGGGATACGGAGAGTCTACCTTTAACATTGTTTTAAAGTATTTAAACATCCTGATAGCGTTTGGCTCAGTATTAACAATCAGTACAGTTCAGATGAAAAGAGCATATTATTTTAGAGATTGAAAAGTGTTTATATGTTTCAGGATTAGTTCCATAGTAATTTTACTGACTACTGTATGTTTTACCTTTTGATTAATGATAAAAAAGTAACTTTTCTTTTAAATTGCCAAAATGCTCTACTTGTATAAATCTACTTTATCCCTGTTTTTCTGTGTATAGTTTTCAGAGCTGTTGTTTGCCAAAGTGTCGGTTTACTGTGTTTTGTAAGAAGCTGAGCAAATTTTGTAGCATTGGAGATGTTATGTATGAGTATATTCATTTGGTTTATTAAAAAAGAAGCTAGTTTTGTTCTTCTGAGGTAATCGTGCCAATTTAATATGCCTTGACTTCCTGCTTTCTGTATTCTTAATACTGTACTAAAGATGCTTATGTATCAGTTGGCATTGATGCACATTGGTCACAACATATTGTCTTAAAATGATTTTTTAATTAAAGTTATGCAGGAAAAAACTATACATTTTAACTGGCAATATCTCAGTTGATTCTAACCTTAGTGACCGACTATTGCTATATCAAAGATACATGCCCACAATGACTAGTTTAAAATATTGCTCTTAAAACTTTTTAACAAATTGGGTCTCATTGTCATGTTTAAGGAAAGGTAAAACTGTACAACCTGAAGTAAACAGAGTACTTCTCAAATGAGTCAACAAAACTAGGCAAATATTTCTCACGTTCCACTCCATTTTGATCCTTGTTGCTCTTTACAAGGTTAGAACGTTGTAGCAAAAGACTAAATTATAGTGACTAAAAGTCATATATTTTGCTTCATGGCAAATATGGAGAGTTCAGTCCCAATGTCTCTGTGAGGATTTAAGTACTCTTTCAGTGTTCATTTTCACAAAGTAAAAAAAAAAAACCACTGAAGTATTTGTATTGTAATTGACCCTTAAAGGAATTCAACAAATTAAGTATAGTTTATGTAATTGATGGCTAAAATGTGTTTGACTTCTATTCTTGTCTGTGAGGGATGCACATGTAATCAAAGAAAGGATGTCATATAGACTGTACTGAGAATTCACAGATGTGTGTGTGTATACATCTATGCCAGCAGAACACAGCCTGCCCCCTGAAAACAGTGCAAAAGTGAGCATGATCATAGGTTGACCTGGGGAACTAAAGCACTGAGCTTGATTATCACACAAACAAATCTGTATTTCTTGAGGCAAAAATTGCATTCTATTTCTAACTTTCAAACATTCTATTGCATTTCTTGTAACTAGTTGTTCTAATGTTGCTACAAGGACAGCAGGTGGCACTATTACATTTAAAATAATTGTAATATATTTCACAAAGCATTTTTTTATGCTACAGTACTTCAGAATTTTAAATGTGGAAATGGGAATGTGGTTAGCTTTAACATAATCACATTCAGGCTGTAAATGCTGAAACTCTCCTGATTAGACTAGAAAACCTTGACGACACTTTTAAGAATCCATGTACTTTTGACTAACCCCACAACTTTTGGACCCACAGAGGCTTTCCAGAAGGAAGCCTTTGTCAGTGTTACTCAGAGATGCCACAAAAATTAAAAGTAGTAGTACTCTTGAGGGTTTTTTTAATGCGCTTTTTTGGAATAGGTCATTTTATCACTGATAAAGTTATAGCTTCTGGTTTGAAGTCTTTTCGGTGACAGACAGAAATCTGCGATAGTGCGCGGTTTCGGTCTGGGCTCGCCGCTGGAGCGCCCCGAGCCGGCTGGTTTTGGGGCTAAGCCACCCGGAAGAGGTGGTGAAGAGGGGGGAGACTGCCAGCAGGGTTGAGGAGAGCCGCATCTCTCCTCCTCAGCTGGCCATTACTCCCTTTCCCCAAGGCGGTTGAAGTGATGGTCAGAAATGGCCACCACAAAGAAGAACTCGACTGGAAAAGAATGTGCAGGAGGAAGATAAGTGAAAGTTTTGGCTGACCGGGTTAAATTGTAAAAGCAACAACCAAGGTACCCTGGAATTTAAACTTACAAAAAATAACATCGCTCTCAAAGAAGAATCGGAAGCAGCAAAGGAAAGCGAAAAGGGAAAGGTTTGTTGTTGTTTTTTCTTCTCTCTCCTTCCCTATACTAACAACTAAGAGACTTAAATAAGAAATCGGAAAAATCCGCTTTGACATCAACAGGCAATTAAGCTGAAAATAAAACAAAAAGTCAAAGGGACAATAAAGATTTCTGAACACTATTTTTTTTTTCATAAGCAGGAAGGGAGAGAAAAATAAGGGCAGGATCTGGAAGAGGGAGGAGACTGCCTGGAATTAAAAGGAATCTACAGTATAACTTTAACAAGACTTCTAAAAGATACATTTTAACTGAAACTAACTAAACAGTAACCCCAGGAAGAGAAAGTGAAAAAAAGAGCAAAAAGAAACAGCTTGCGTGTATTTGGATTATTTGGAGATCTTTGGATTCTTGGTTATTACATTTGAATGACTAAAATTAATCGGGTGGTTGTTTAAAAATTTATACAATGGCACTACTTCTGGATGAATTGAAACTGGAACTTAAAAAGTACAAAGAAGATGCGCAAGAAGGGAAGGGTTCTTTTGGCCTCGTCTTTCAATTCTTAGAAAATGGAGATTTGGAACTACGAGAAACAACAAGAAACGTCTGCAAAACAAGAAGACTAGGACAAAGAAGAAGCCATCTTTAAATAAAAGTAAAACAAAACTAAAAGTAAAAAATTACTTTTTAACAAGTAATTTTATGTGGGGAAGAAAAAAGAAAGGGGGAAAGAGAATGGAGATTTTAAGATTTAAAAAAACAACTAAAGAAAAATAATTTGAAAAATAAGTATAATGCTGGAAAGCAACAGAAAAGGGGAATACAGAAGAGAGAAATAGAGGTAGAGAGACAAGGGGGTAAAAAGGGGAGAGGGAAGAAGGAAAGGAAAAGAAGTTACAAAGGACCGGAACAAGATATAGAGAAACGACCTATTTAGAGATAATGGGTGAAAATCTAACTGAAAAAGGATTCTGTAAAGGTACATAAGATGGTATTGTTATATCAGTAATAGAAATAACTAGAAAATTGGAAACAATGTATGATTAAAATGAGGGATAAAATAGTGTAATTTAGTGAAATGTTTGTGAATAAAATAAATGAGAAAATTGAATTAGGAAGGAACGGGAACATTTTAATTAGTCAATGTTTTATAAAATATAAGTGAAGGGGGGGAATTAACTATGGAAAGTTTATAATTGTTCCCATGGAAGTATGATATTTAATTGAAAAGTAATGTTAAAGGAGTTAAGATTTTAATGAATATTAATATTAATGATAGAATTGAATTGAATTGGAATGGAATGTGTTGTTTTAATTACATACATTTATAATTTTTCTTTTTTTTAAGAATATAGTGTGTATTTTAAGAATGTACCAAGCAGAATCTGAATGGAAGTTATGTGTTATATTGAATGTTATAACTTTAGGGTATATATTGAAGCCTAAATAAGAGTTAAATGGATAAACCTAAAAGATATAAAGGCGTCATACTCCAGTCAGTAACTACAGGAGAAATTTTGTTTAATGAAAAAGGATAATAGATAATTGAAACAGGACAGACAAAAAATATAAATATAATGATTTGAATTGAGATGAGATGAGATAATTAAAATAAAATTGAGAAAATTAAAAGGGGAGAAGCTATGTAGAAAATGTAAAACAGTAATAAGATGTGGAATAGAACATAAAAATGAGCATGAAGTTGAATTTGTGTCTGTACGAAGAAATGTAACCCGGGATTACGCTACTTTCAAAAAAGATGCTTTATTTGTATTTTTTTTTCTTTGTGAAAACTCAAAATTTACCAAAAAAAAAAAGTTATAGAACAAATTAATAAACAAAATAGCCATTAAGAAAGAAGGTGAATGTACGTGTCCCAGGATCCAATCTGGATCGGTCACCGAGATCAGTTTTGTCTTCTGAGTTTTGGGACTCATGTTGGAGCCCATCTTCAGTTTAGGACAAACCGCCATTCTCCTAAAGCAGGCTGGGTTGATGAAGCATGTGAATAGCATTACTCCCTGCTGGAATGCATTCAGAACAACTATGTTACTGCTCATAGTGATGTGTTTTAAGCCAAGAGGATCACAAGAATTGTCTGACTGCTGTTGTGGAAGAATTAGCTGATTCTATATCATTGCCCAAGGGACGCCCAGGTGATCCCTACTTTCTTCAGGGAGGCCTCTTCCTTGTCCCCAATGTTACTGCTAATGAAACTAAATGCTGCATTGTCTCATGGTTCATTTCCTCTCTGGGACCTGCCACTCCTCTTTCAAGTATTTCTTGTTCTCTGAGAGAATTTGCCTCGGTTGAAAGCTATTAGCAGAATGCAAGATAATAATTCTTTCCTCTTACAGTGTATTCCAATTTATGTATCTGCTGTTACCAAGGAATACAGCTTCACGCAAGTATGGGAAGTTTAGAGAAACATCATGGAAACTATTTTCTACAGCTTGAATCTACAAACCCACGAGGATTGTAAATACATAGCTCCCTTAGTGCTTTGTATTTATATAAAAATAGGCATACAGTAGGAAAAAAACATGAGCACATTCAAAAGCAATACTTGAGGTAACATTCTTATTTTTTTAACCTTTCTCTTTGGATATATACAAATAATGAGTTCAGAGGTATCAGGCTTTGCACGGAAAGAGACCTAAATATAATGTCCATCCAATTCTCATACTGTTTTGGAAATAAAAATATGACCAGGAAAACTGGTAGGTTTCAGGTGACAATTACATAATTCAGACTTAAGGATTTTGCAATAAAGAGCTGAGAAGACAGCCTGGTGGCTACTACTCGGCCCCAACCTACATGAAAGGTAAAACATAAGGATGCTACTCTAATATTACTTCCTGGCTGAATGTCAGGAAAGAAATGTAATCCTTCTCCAGCTATCTTTGATCCTCTGCAGTAGGTGGGTGTAAGTGGAAAAGCTGCTCAATAGCTGACTTTTCCATCAAAAGCATAGGTTGCAATAATAAAAGTGCTATTTCTTAAGTTTCACAACTACGTCTTGCCCCCACCACCTCCCAATAGAGCTTGCAGTAGACTGGATGAAAGCACAATGCAAGAAACACATGAAGGGGGACAATGGGTTTGAAGACACAAGAGTATATAGCAGGTGTATCTACGGAGTCATGGGAAGGGGGGAGGGGCAGCCAGGTAGGAACGCCTTTGGTGGGCCGGCAGGGGTACCGGGGTGAAGTGGGCAAGGCCAGGCAGCTGTGGCCAATTTTTCCATTGCGGTCCACAGGACAGGGTGAAAAGAAGGCGATGCGATTGAGATTCTGCTTGTTTTTTAAACGTGTCGTGTATATTATGATCATCCTGTGGACACCTGCAGTACAGAAAATCTGAAATCACACAAGGCCTCAAACCAAAAGCCATAGGAGGAAAAGCTGAAAGAGCAGCATCATTCGAGAGAGGCCCATTTCTGAAATTGTTCCAATCTGCCATTCAAAAGCTTTTCTCCAAAGAGCAGAACTTTGTTTCTTAAAATACAAAATATTCCGTAGACAACATTTCTTTCGTCCACATCGGATATTATTGCCCAAAAAAGTATAGACTATGAAGGCTGAGGATATGCTGGTCTGACTCATAGTCATTTCCATGGAAAAATGTTCTGATTCAACATTTTCTGGGAAATTCTCTGCCTGGGGACTGCCCAAGCCGAGCTTTTATTGTGCAGAAATAAACGTGTTCTTTTATTTATTTTTTGCTTCTTGCAAATCAAGGAAATAATAGATTTAAAATAAGATAAAAAATGTGGGAGGAGAATTCTAGAATCAACAGGGCAGAGTTTGATTTTTTTTTTAAAAAAAAAAATCCCATTCTCCTAACTAAAAAAAGTTTAGACAGTTTTGGACAGTTTAGAAACATGCTATCTTATGGAGTGAGTGGAATGCTTTTTAGGCCAGAATTTATTTATTCAAAACATGAAATATGAAGTCTAGAAATGCAACATTCAGAAAAGGAGCACCAGGCAATCTGCTGCTGCTGAAAGTCTCCTTCTGCAAACCTTTGCTTTAGTTTGAAACTCGAAGCATCTAATCTGCAATTGTTCTTTGGATGAGGCCTCTTTCTCCCCTAATAAAGGTACCTTTTCATATGGCCATGTAAATTGCCACAATAATGTATTCGAGCAAGCAATGAATTAGGCTTGTTAGAGTGAGCTTCTCAATCTGCAACTTTTAAGATGTATGGGCTTCAATTTCCAGAATTCCCTAGCAAGTTGACTCAAGTCCACCAATTTTAAAGTTGCTGAGATTAAAGCAGGACGGCTTTAGAGGATGGGAACAAAAGCAAGCGTAAGAGCCAGTATTGTGGGGTGCAAAAATCAGTATATTAAGCCACACTTAACCAAATCCCAGAGAAGAAGAATGCATTTAGCTGAAAATTCTGAATAGAGTTCTGTGTATTAAAAAAATACACAAGGAATGCAATCTTACAATGCTGAGTTATAAGTCATGCACTTACCTTTGTAAACTCAGGACAAAAGTTTCATTTTGCCAGTACTGTAACATGGTTCTTTTGTCCCCGTTGCATTATTTTGCCCCTCCCCATTTCAACCAATACGGGAATTTAAACTTTTGTTTTAAACAGGTTTAAATTGCCCCGATATCCACCATATTTTAAGGACGGAGAACACCTAATCCTAAATCGTCACAGCATAAATATGATGAGTCAAACCAAAATGTAGTCCCTCCCCTGATAATGGACCAGATTTTTATTTTTATTTATTTTGGTTTGTCAATCGTTTACAAGATAATAGGTATGTATATACATAGTTATGAATACATGAAATGGATACATATAAGAAAAATAAAAAGAAACAATAGGACAGGGACGGTAGGCACGTTGGTGCGCTTATGCACGCCCCCTACAGACCCCTTAGGAAAGGGGTGAGGTCAATAGTAGACAGTCGAAGGTTAAATCTGTTAAATCAGATCTGAAGAGAAGAAGAAATTTTTTTTTGTCACAATCTGGGCTTTGATATTTGACCACTTAAATGCTAACATCATTAAACAAGTGGCCAAAACACAAATCCACAGCTGGTGGGAGGAAAATTTAATTAGAATTTGACAGCTGGGTCCTCTGGTTGGGGAGACTCAGAGGAATCATTTCTTCCTTAAATACAAACCAGACCCAGCTGTTCCCCATGGCAGCTCCTGGGATTGGTGGAATTAAGAGTTGTAATGTTTTCTATCCAATTTATTGTTCAATGTGCAAACCTGATGCAGGAGTGAAGGTTGGGATGCAACAGAGTCAGCGTAACAGACACCTACAGACCTACGCACACATAGTCTTTAATAGTGGCTGATCGGATAGAAATGATTTGCAAGCCCTATTTCCCCAGTTCATACTCTAGACTTGCAGATACTGGAACATGTACTCATTTTGGATGTTCTCGGGATCTAGAACTGTGGGTGATTTGCAACTCAGATTTTTCTTTTCGCTGATTTATCATGTGGCAGCAAGTCATTTTTGAGTCCTAGAAGTTGCCTAGATTTTCTCCACAATAATCTATTCCTAACCTGGTCTTTCAGGTTTTCCAACAGTGCACTCATCACCACTGTCGCTGAGTCCATCCACCTTATTCTTGGTCGTCCTTTTGTTCTTTTTCCTTCCACCTTTCCCAGCATTAGAACCTTTTCCAGAGACTTGGGTCTTTGCATATTGTTTTCAAATAAGGATAATTTGAATGTGGTCAATCGTGCCAGGCTGAATGTACATTCTGGGTCAATTGGTTTGATGTTGTATTTGTAAATTTCCTTGGCTGTCCACAGTATTCTCAGGTTTTCTCCAACACCGAAGTTCAAAAGAGACAATACTGGTGCTATTTTGCTTCTTCAAAGTCCAACTTTCACTTCCATAAAGTGTCAGGGGAAATACTGGTCTTTGTGGGTATAGATACATCACAAATTTGGAATATCTTTTTCCAAGGCCTTAATGGCTGCTCCACCAAATGGTAGTACACGCTACAATTCTTGACTGTTGTCCTTGGTTAGTAATGGGACTTCAATAGCTGTCACTAAGCAACGAAGTCAGAAAGGACATCACATGACTGAATGGCTTAGCAGCAACAATTCCGTCACTCCCCATTGCTGTTGTCATGAAGCAAATCAATTTAGGTCAGGTGTCACACACTGGCCATGCCCACCCCGTTTAGTGAAGGGGGAAAAAGTTGTGATGTCACGTGATGTATCACCAGTTTGACACCACTGATCTAGGTTATCAGATGATGATCTCACATAGTTGCCATTTTTAACTTGTGCTGGCTTACCTATAGTTTGTTTGTCGGAAGCCAGCAAAGGAGGTCACAAATAATTGACACCATGATGGCAGGAATCCCAAGGACCAGTCACAAATACCACTCATTCAGCACCATTGTGGGCATGAATGGGTTGCAAAATGAGTGGTTGTTAAACAAGGACCACCTCTTCTGTTTTTCTTTTAGCATAGGAGTCAGCCATTTTATTCTGACTCTTTATAGGGTTGGATGATCCTAGGCAAAAGAAAAAGCTTACAGCTGTGGTGGCACAATGGCTGCAATGCAGTATTGCAAGCTAACTCTGTCAACTGCCAGCAGTTCGATTCTGATCGGCTCAAGGTTGATTCAGTCTTCCATCCATCCAAGGTCAGTAAAATGAGGACCCTGATTATTTGGGAGGGCAATATGCTGACTGTAAACCACTTAGAAAGGGCTGTAAAGCACCATGAAGCAAGTCTTATTGCTATGGCTATTTACAGATCTGGTCTAAAACCATTCCATTCAGGAGAAGTGCAACGGGTGCTCAAGCACCATGTTGCCAATCCCTGTTCTAATATCCATGAACTATAGTGGCCTTCCCCCACTAATGCATTCTGCATCATTTCTTTTGCTTTGCTTTGCACTACTTAATTGTCTTAATCAGGGCAATTCACAACTACTGTCAAATAAATAACAGATAGCAGATAATCAGAGTTGGAAGGGATCTTGTAGGTCATCTAGTCCAACCCCCAGCCCAAGCGGGAGAACCTACACCATTTCCGGTGCACAAATGGCAGTCCGATCTCTTCCTGAAAGTCTCAAGTGATGACGCTCCCACAACTTGTTCCATTAGTTGATTGTTCTCATGTCAGAAAGCATCTCCTTATTTCCAGATTAAATCTGTCCTTGTTCAGTTTCCATCCATTGTTTCTTGTCTGGCCTTCGGGTGCTTTGGAAAATACCGTTTCAAAAGGAAGAACGCAGATAGGATGATGACTGTCCTATTATTGCTGAACAAAGGCAAAAATGTTGATGTTATCTTGAAAGGATGTGTTTCTGCATAGAGCAGCAACCATTAAATTAGCCCCATTGCACAAGCTCAAGACTCGCTGCTTTCTACCCTCCGGAAACTTGATCGTGACTGCTTGCAAGGAAGCCACTTGTGACTGCAACAACCTATGACCAAAATTCCATTGTGGTATAAGTTGAAGACTACCTTAATAGAAATGAAAGTTAATACTAAAGTCTGAGGCACAATTTCCACTAAAACCTCCTTATTTACTAAAGCCTCCTTATTTACTATTTCCACTAAAACCTCTTCACTTCCTTATATGGTACAGTGGAGACAAGATATAGAATGGATTAGATTGTAAAGAGATATTTTGCTTCCAAAGCTTTATTAGCAAAGTGTCACCTCTCTGCTTTGTCTAGCTGTACGTGATTTTATTGGCTCTTATGACCTGCAAGAGCAAGGAGTTTTATCAAATCAGGTTCTTTCAGAAGCTGACAACATTTGGATGGTTGCAAGTCACCTAAATACCCATCAGGGATTAATCTGTGACAATCAAAACCACTTTTACATGTGACCTATTCTAAATCTGAACTTTGGTCTCCAGGGCAAGCCACTGTGAACATAAAGTTCTGTTGGTTGAGAAGCTGGGAAGTCTTATCCTTTGGTTTGCGTGCCAGGAAAACTCTACTTACTGAGTTTTAAAAAAAAATCAACAGCAACATCAACGTAAGTTAGCAGTGGTGAGGTAGTAATTGGGACACTTTCCTTCCTTAGCATTCCCTGGCAAAACATTTTTTTTTCTTTGTGTGTACATTGGAATAGGTACAGTTTTTCAGAACGTTACTGGCACTATTTTTGCCTCTTTAAAGTTTTAATTTAAAAGTCTGATACAGCGGCCACAAACATTGAGCAGTCTTCCGATATTTGAGGGGCTGCCACAGAGAGGAAGGGGGGGTCAAGCTATTTTCACAACGCAACAAAAATATTCTTTTAATGCTTATGATACGGTGAGATGATTTTTTCCAAGTTTGTAAAAAAAAATTACAAAACAGTTTATTGCACAGAGTTTAATGTATTAAACATGAATGTAAGAATCAGCATATACAGTGTTAACAACTGTAAGCTGGAGCTCATGGGTGTCCACACAGGCTGTACAGAGTTTCTGCATTGAAAAAAAAAAGAGGGTTACCTGGAAGAACAGAAGGACGAAAAGATGGGGAAGGCCTACAGGAACGGAGAATAAATGTGAGAAGGAACAAAAGACAAACAAGGAAATGGGAGGGTTTGAGAGAAAAGAAACAAAGGCACTAATGGCAAGAGGACCACAGAAAGGATAGAAGAAAAGTTAGGAAAATAGTCCAAGGAGGCGAGTTATTAAATAAAAGACCCATCCAATTATATTTAAATAAATATAATTTGAAAGGTCAGCCACTCAAAGCAACTGAGCTGCACATGAATTCTCAAAATGTGAAATAGCAGTATTAAACTGTGGCAGCACAGCTTTATTGTCTATCTAGCAATGCCTAATCTCTCATAGAGAGAAGCCCAAGAGAGCGTTAGCAACAACCTGGGAGAGATCAAACTGTCAATTCTGCGATCCTGAAATGCTGTGTTAAGTATCACAACCCCTAAAAAAATGGTTGCTAACTAAAATACAGACAACATTTATTAGCAAAGTTAATATTAAAACTCAACAAAACTAAAAACAAAAATCCAACAATGTGACAATATCCTTCAAAAAACGTTGTTCTGCCCTTCAAAAACAAATAAGAGAGAGATGAATAAGGATCCAATATCCCAGGGGTGCCAAACTGGAGCAAGAACAGCTTTATGATCATGTCTTTTCTTTGCCTAGTTATTCTTCTGGAGGATCAAGGTGTAAAAATAAAAAAATATTCCATACGTTGTCCAATGCTTAATTACAATACTGGATGATTCATGTTCCAACAGGCCCTGAAGCAGATAATACCCCATATTATTTGATTTCCTTTCTTCTTTGAGCTCAGTTGAAAATCCCTGGATCAACGTAAGGATAAGCAAGGAATTCTCCCAGCTTGTTCCCATCGGCATCATAATGGAGTGTTTGGAAGCAGACATCACAGAAGAATGAGGGCTCTTGTGGAGCAAGGCTGTCTTCATTCGTTACCCATCTGTAAGGTCCAATACAAAGAGGGTCATTTTGTGAAAATATGAATTCATTCATTCATTCATTCATTCATTCGCTTTGAAGCCGCATCAATATCTGACTCTAATCAGCCTACATACAAAAACCACAATTTTAAAAACATAAAAAAATCTTGATATTATCAAAAGTATCTGCAATCCACAATTATACTAGTTCAATCATAATACCATAGTACCATAGGTTATCAACCAATGAAGATTCATCCCATGTTCAGGTACCTCTAACCCTGCTTGTCTCGGTCCCCAAATGCACATTTAAACATACGTTTGCAGAGGCTCCTAAATATTAAACATGAGTGAAGCTTGCCGATTTTAACTTTGAAAATAGACCCATATCTAACCAGACTTCAGCTCCCCACTCTCTGCATATTAAAGAAAGCTCTTGGTTGCAATTATGACTGCAACTTCAAAGTAAGGGAGCGGGACCAAGACAGCACATCTCCTCTTGCTTCATGTGAGAAGCAGCAATACCGTTAAAGAGTTCTCCACTCTTTCTGAGTTTTTCATTTATGGAGTACTATAAACACCAATCCAACAAATTACCTACAAATGTATTGCTCTGCTTTTCCTCACCCGCCTATTAAATGTAACTGCATGGGCAACATGCAACCTCCTACAACCCTCTGCCAAAAAATAGAGAGCTCAGGGAGGTCGTGTGTGGCTGGCCCGGGCTCTGTTTTTGTTGGCAGAGGGCTGTAGGAGACCATCGCGGCCAACAAAGGAGCCTGGGCAGGCTGCGCATCGCCCTCCCAAGGTCTGTTTTCACTGGCAGAGGCACCGTGGACCAGTTCTTCACTGTTTCCAGGGTGGGCCAGATCTAAGCACCCCTCAGGCTGGATCCAGCCCCTGGGCCTTGAGTCTGACACCCCTGATCTAAATCATCTACCTAGCTCTCTCTCTGTGTCTCTACCTACCTACCTATTATCTGTCTGTCTGTCTATCTATCTATCTATCTATCTATCTATCTATCTATCTATCTATCTATCTATCTATCTATCATCCATCCATCTAATCATCTATCTTCTATGTCAACATAGAGAACATATCTGATACTATAACTTTCTACTTTCCCCACAAGAACCCTATGAAATGGGTTTGGCCGAGAAAATGTGATTCACCCAAGGTCACCAAGCCCGCTTTCATGTCTACAACTTACAGCCTCCTGCTTTCTCACCCCAGCACCTTACTTATTACACCAACCTGTTTTGTTCCTTTGTTTTTATGTTTCTAACCAACTGTAAGCTGTCCAGAGTTACTTTTGTAAGATAGGCAGCCACTTAATTACTGTATTTCCCCATGTATAAGCCACCCCTTTTTTCCAAAATTTTCAAGCCCAAAAAGTAGGGGGGTGGCATATACAAAGCAGGTACACTTTTTATACGTGAAAAATGCATAAAATAATAAAGTAGGAATAAACTGGTTTTCCAGCAGTATGCTATACTTTTTTGTAAAAATTGTAAGTGACGATACGATTACGAGTGCGAGTACGCGATAGAAATGCATACGCTAGGCATCGGCCTGAATGCTTCGTTCCTACTCTCGTTCCGATGCGTAGATTGCTAGCATCGCCCGCACCGCTTTCGGCGTCATGACCGAAGTTGTAGATCTAGACGTCGAATTTTGTTTCTTTGTAAATTTTCTTTCTTCATAACTTGTTTCTCTAATAAAATATTTTTTTCAAAACTTCACAGTCCAAAAATTGGGGAGGTGGCTTATACAAAGGGGGTGCTTATACATGGGGAAATACGGTAGTCCAATCCCCCACCCAAGCGGGAGACCCTACACCATTTCTGACAAATGGCAGTCCAATCTCTTCTTGAAAGTCTCAAGTGATGGCGCTCCCACAACTTCCGAGGGCAAGCTGTTCCATTGGTTGATTGTTCTCACTGTCAGAAAGTTTCTCCTTGTTTCCAGGTTAAATCTCTCCTTGTTCAGTTTCCATCCATTATTCCTTGTCTAGCCTACAGGACCTTTAGAAAATAGCTTGACCCCTTCCTCCCTGTGGCAGCCCCTCAAATATTGGAAGACCGCTATCATGTCTCCCCTGGTCCTTCTCTTTACTTTACTAGACTAGCCAAGCCCAGTTCCTGCAATCGTTCATTGTATGTTTTAGCCTCCAGTCCCCTAATCATTCTGGTTGCTCTTCTCTGTACTTTTTCTAGAGTCTCAACATCTTTTTTATAATGTGGTGACCAAAACTGGATGCAGTACTCTAGGTGTGGTCTTACTAAGGCTCTATAGAGTGGTATTAGTACTTCCCTTGATCTTGACTGTATCCCTCTCTTAATACAACGTAGGATTGCATTAGCTTTTTTGGCTGCTGCTGTACACTGCTGGCTCATATTTAGCTGGTTGTCCTTTAAGACTCCAAGATCCCTCTCACAGTTACTGCTATTGAGCCTGGTTTCACCCAGTCTATATGTGTACTTTTGGTTTTTCTTGCCTAAGTGTAGGACTTTACTTTTCTCTATATTGAATTTCATTTTATTAGATATGGCCTGTTCTAGTGTGTGTGTTCTAGTCTGTCAAGATCCAACAACTATCAATTCCAAGATCTATATTTCTATTTCAGACTTTTTTTAAAAAAACACACATCTGCTTTAGGGAAGGGGGAACTTTTATTTTTTTCTGAATTAAGTATCGAATTATTTATATCAGCTTTTAAAAAAGATTGTTTAGGAGACAGCCTAGGAAATTATTTGGATTTAAACAAAATAGCACAATTAAAATATATATCAAACCTTCACCCAATTTATTTGTGCATATTGCTCAAACCAATAGAATCTACACACATGCATTTTTATTGGGTGGTTTTACATTTTTTATCTATTCATGCTCAACCCTAACAATATTTCATTATAATTACTCTATGAACATCAAGAAATCTTTGTAAACCCAGTTTATCTTGCAGCATAAAGTCAAGATAGAATTATGATATTTTGCTGCAAAACCCCAAACAATCAACAGGAGGTAGCAAAGATTTTCTGTATCTTGTTGCTATCATCTAGTAAACATCTGGAGTTATGCAACCCAGATATTATAACCTTGATTGGGGAAGCATTCCAGAAATCATAACTCACATTCACAGTAAAGCATAAAAGATTTAAATATGCCAGAAAAATATTTTCAAAAACTCAGTATGCTGTGCTATTTCTATGCTGTTCTTCAGTTATCAATCAAGGACTGGGATATGATATCTCAAATCTTGAATTTATATCATTATGAATTACCTAATCAACATATTTTTGACTGGCTTTATTTGGTATAAATTCCCTCTCCTGGAATGCATAGTGTTTTTAGTTAATTGGATTGTTTGAAGCTCAAAATATAATAGTTTAGATATGATATTAGTTCCAAAACTGTGCTATACCATTCCTTGAAAATTATATTTTTATCCCTTTTTCTCATATTAAATTTACTGTACAAAGTAATTGATTAAAAAAACACCTGCTACATGAAAGATTTGGATGGATGTTGAATTTTTATTTTAGATCCATTATGGAGTGATAATGAAGACTATTTTTCATTTCTTATGTGAAAAAATAAATATAATTTGTCTCTTGCTGCCCGGTAGCAACATCTGTTAACAACTTGCTCTGGGCCTTCAGCAACACCTAATTTGACATAAGAGATCACCAAATCTTATGAGATAAAAAGGCTCACAACCAGTCTTTATAAATACTTGTTATGTACAAATCAATTTTATATAAAAATTTGAAGACTAAATAAAAATGAGAGATATCAATATTATGTGAAGATTGAGAAAAAATGTAGTTTAAGATCTATTGATTTCATATAAAAACGTCAATAGAACTTAGACTACAATTTATTTAACAAAAAATAATATTCTGGCAGTATTCTGGCCCACTGCATTTGTATAGAAAAGAAAGAAGGAAATTGTGCTGCTGGATAATAATGCTTCATTAAGACACGTATTTGCAATATCCCAAAATACAATAGTTATTGAATTAGAAAGCTATTGGTGCTTTTGATATTAGAGAAAACTGAGAATACCATGGACGGCTAAGAAATTAAAAATGGATCACCAAACAAATCAACTCACTTTAGACACAAATAACAAAACTCAAATTATCTTACTATAAACATATTGTATGAAGACCCACTAGGAAAGGTGGAAGGATAGAGGAAAAGAGAATGACAAACAACAAGATAGATGGACACAGTTATAGTGGCTATGGCTGCCCGGTTGGAAAATTTGAAGGACCAGGTTAGGGACAAATTATTTTGGAGAAAATCTATTTATGTGGTCACTAACTGACAACTTTAACCTGATGGCACATAAGCAATCAATCAATCAATCAGAAATGGATTTATTCTTGGAAGAAATCATTGACATTTTAACATTTTGACCGTGACACAAGGTTTAATATTTTAGGACATTCATATTCTTTGGAACTATATACAATTATATAAAATTGATGAACAATGGAACTGAATTCTTTGAACTACAGTATATACAATTACATGGAATTTAGTGAACAATGGAAATTGATTTTTGAAAATTTATTTCATGGCATAATTGGTGGATTGAAAACTTGATGTTATTTGCAACTTATGAGCAAATATACATTATTTATGCATAATGGATACAAATTCAATATGTGTGGGCAAATATATCTGTCTGTGGGCACAGACAGATCCCCCCTGATACCTCCAGCCCAAACACACCCCAACGAGGCACCCAGATGAAACCTAGCTTCCTAACTAATGATAGCCATCCATTTACTCGGAGCCAAGCTGCACTAAAGGCCTCCAATAAAGTAACACAATGTTGCCAGCCAATCAAGATACAAAAAGAGCCAAAAAACAGACAGAAGATATTAGAAACACTAATCAAGCAGAACAAAGCAAACTCCAAGACCAATAAACACAGACCAAGACTCCCAACCAATCAGGGTGAAGAAAAAACCATTCTGGCACAGCAGTAGGCTGCCCCAAATTTAAATCTGAAACCACTATAAAAGCCTGACTCACAGATGAATACTATACAGAAGCCTGATGATGGCAGATGAGATTCTGCCGAAACGTTGCTACAACTTTAAAAGCACAACTACAATGACGTGGGAAAATACCCGAACAAAGCTGAATGCCATA
>NW_020769413.1:0-176979 GCF_900518735.1 Pseudonaja textilis | reverse complement strand
CCTCAGCCAGCTTTGCTGGCTGAGGAATTCTGGGAGTTGAAGTCCACAAGTCTTAAAGTTGTCAAGGTTGGACACCCCTGAATTAAACCCTAGTGTAGCGGTATCAAACTAGATTTCATTGAGGGGCACATCAGGGTTGTGTATGACCTCGGGGAGGCTGGGGGGCATGGCTGGGACAGGGTGGACTTGGCCTTCTGCCAGCAAAATGGAGCTTGGGGTGGGTGTGGGTGTGACTCTGGGACCCTGTTTTCGGCCATGATGGCCTCCCGCATCCCTCAAAAGTGGAGCTCAGGGGGACGCTCCCTTGGGCTGTGTTTTTGCTGGCAGAGGGCTGCAGGAGGCTACCCCAGCTGAAAATGGAGCCTGGGAGGGCTGCATGTGGCCTTCCAAGCTCTGTTTTCATTGGCAGAGGCACCATGGGCTGGGTCTTTTGCTGTTTCCAGGATGGTCCTGCGGGCCAAATCTGAGCACCCCAACAGGCTGAATCTGGCCCATGGGCCTTGAGTTTCGATGTCCCTGCCCTTGAGTGTGATCCATGGGAACTACAAACAGATCAGGCAGAAAAAACGTGATACAGTGACAGCGTTGATACTGCTGCCTTAAGAGGAGAGATAACGTGATCAGACAGAACTTATACAAAGGATAGTGGGATCCCCACAATTTTAGTAAGAGGAACCCTGTCCAAGAGTCAGGAGGCAACTTGCAATGCCTTTAGACATGCAGCAAATTCCAATTGGAAGACTGCAGATGTCCGGTGATAATTCTCAAAACTTCTGGCTACCACAACGCACCAATATTTGGAAACCAAAGGCTGAGAACTAGAATTAGAAATTGTTTTGGAGAAAAAATAAAGCACGCGCTGAAGAGCATTTGGACAATAAAATGAATGGGCAAAAGAGCAATGCTTAATCCGCCTGCTTCCAAATTCTGCTCTGCAATCCAAGTCCCATCATTTAAAAAGCCCTGTCTCCAGGGGTCAAGCTCCAAAAATCAAGAGATCTGGGTTGGTAAAAGGGCAGTTTCCTTCTACTAATTGTCCTTTTTGTCTACTCTCCTCCGTTTACCTGTCATCGGTGAAGTCAGCATCAAGATGCTAACTAACATGGAAATATGTATCTTCTTAAATCAATAAATTCAACTATATCATTAACTTGATGGAGAGGCAGTCTAGGTTAGTAAGACTGGGGTTCACAAATGTCAGTTATACTTTACCTGCTCAGATCTCTGCATTCTGCATACCTGCTATCATTATAAAAAACACCTTCAAAGTAAAAGAAGGCAGACTTGTAGAGATCCTGGGGGAAAGAAAGAAAGATGAGGAATATTAGTTTGCTAATTAGAATACACAGGCTTACATATATGGGTGATATCACATCTCCATGAGCTCCAGTTAAATGTTTGAAATGCCAACCAAACTCATCACTGCATCACATTATGAATGTGTCCAGTAGCCAGCTTTATAGCAATAGCTGAATGCATTTTAAGAAAAAAACAAGACTCTATAGAAGCTTCTATAGCGGGGCTGTCAAACTCATGGCCCACAGGCCAGATGCCACACCCATGACCATATAGCAAAGGGGAAAAGAGGCAATACGTCACATGACACTGCGAGTTTGACCCCCTTGCTCTATAAAATGCATCAAGATAATGCGGGTTGCGCTCCATGGAGCAGGAAGAGTCCATTCCTTTTGCTAAAGGGGGCTGCAAGACAAGACAAGAGGAGGGGGGGGTGTCTTTCTTGCTCTTAACTATTACTTGCCTTCTGGAAATCTCTGATCCAGACTTGAGTGGAAAAATATTTGCTTCTAATAGATGGTCTCCTTTTGACCTGACCCTTACCTTACAACTGTCACACCCCCTTAAAAGTGTCAGGCCCCAAGAACCAAGACAGACGGGTGGAGTTCCTGCTGAGTAGTTTTCTTTATTGTTCCTGATCTATAGATTGGAAATCTTGCCAAACTAACGCAACGATCCGCATCAGAATAAATCAAATCTGGGCACTTTACAGCTTGTGGGCCAGATCTCCTCAGTGGGTGGCCCCTAATCTAGCCTGTAGGAGCATTGAACACCAGGCATCAATGCAGCATCGGGGCAGTGTGGCAATGTTGAAGGGTGGGATGTCAGCGCAGTAGCAGCAAGGGGCAGGGCAGCAATACTGTCGGTGGCAGTGTGGCGACAACCATCTACAACAGTGGCCCCCAACCTTTTTTGTGCCACGGCCCGGTACCGGCATCACAAAATGATCCGTGGCCCGGTACCGGCATCAGCACGCATGACAAGGCAAGGCGAGCCGAGCGACCGGCCAGCCAGCCATCCCCCGCTTCTCCCCGCCACCTTCAACTCCTCCTTTGTACCTTTGTCGATGGGCTTCACTTTGGGTCAGCTTCGGGACGGTCGCTCGGCTCACCCTGCCTTGGGTGCTGAAAGAATTCTCGCGCCTTAGTTTTGTTCAAAGCCCCCCCCTTCGATGAAACTAAGGCGCGAGGATTCCTTCAGGACCCAAACGCCACTTTCCAACCGGAAAAGCTCACCCGGAAGCACTTTCTCGTCAAACAAGATGGCGGTGCCCAGCAAACCGGCGGCCCGGTAGGAAATGTTCCACAGACCGGTACCGGTCCGCGGCCCGGTGGTTGGGGACCCCTGATCTACAAGAGTCACACTTGCTCATATGGCCCCTTGGTAAAATTAATTGCCCACTCTTGCTATGGATATACTCTGGGAATCCTCAGAGAGGAGACTTCTTAACGCTCGTTCTCTCAACCAAACTTTGCTGCCTCTTTGCCCTCTCGAATGTAGCCCCTCCCTTCTGGGAATCCAGACTACATTCTACCACAAAAGAGACTAAGACAGATTTCCAGCTACAAAGCAAGAAAGAAATAGCGTACTGTCCTGCTTTGAGAGAAAATCAGAAGCTGGCAGACCAATGCCTCAAAAACCACCTTCCAAGCAAACCACCTTATAAGAAGTGTTTTATAGATTTCAAATCTACCAGTATTGTTTTTAATTCAACAAAATTATGATTGATTCTTTTTTGTAAAAATAAGTTTTATATTCAAGAAATATGAAATTTTACATTAAGTTTTACATTAAATAAATATATTAAAGTTTTATATTGAAGATATTTAATGTTTAAATACTTTCAACATAAAAGAAATATCAAAGCAATGGATAATTTTTTAAAAAGAAAAACTGTTCCTTTTCAAAAATTCCTCACAGATAGATAACAAGGATCAAGTCGGCCTGACTAATTAAAAACCTGTAATAAACCCTCTCTTTCCCTCCCTCTTTCTCCGATCTTAGATATGCAGCAGTCTTTTCCCATGTCATTTTAATTTATTATGCTGGCATAATGCTTAGGTTTGTTTTTTACATTTTTAATTTCCTTGGGCACTTTCCTCAGAATTTCTAGATATTGAGTAATCTAAAACTGTAATTCATAAATAAACCAGAAAAATAAAAAGGCTGACTTAAAAATATAAAAAATCCCACTTAGTTCTTACTTACATTAAATTCATCTACTTATTACTTGCTCAAATTAAGAAAACACTGTAGCAACAACCTCGTTTGTTTTTCCCCCCAGGAATTGATCAGCATATTTTCAAGGGATCAATTATTCGAACTTTAAGAAACTGTTTTGGAATTAAACTGCTCTCTTTGGAAATGCGTTAGAAATCGGTGACATGATACCTTGCTGATATTTTCTGGGGCCTGAGCAGGATTATTGCTGAACTCCCCACCAATCTGAAGGTCACTAACACAAGAAATGCAATCTCGAAGCTCGGTAAGTTTTTGACTCCCTAGAACCAACAGCGTCTGATACGGCTTCCGAAGCTTATGCTGTAAAATAGAGACGGCAAAAGAAGATGAATAAACGGCAGAAGATCAAAACATTTCTGACAGGGTGAATTTACACATCAGGTTAATTCATTGTGTAGTTGTGGTTTAGTATGAAACCAGATAATCAGCCAGTTGCAAGAAATGTAACCAGTCAACTTTATCATTACTTCTCCATATCTAAATGTATAATAAATAGTAAGGCCCTTGCCTTGGGCTGTTCCTTCCAAGATATCAAGAGTAAATATCATCCAAGTTGGAGAGTTACGACATGTGGGATTTATGTCGTGAAGGCTATCAGATCTGCACTGCCCAAATCCAGGGTAGCTGGTCTAGCAATCATCTGGATTTTTGCAATCCAAATCTAGGACAATGGGGTGCAAACAACACAAACTTTCTATAGGCTGGTTCCTGACATATTGTTCTTCATTTGGCTTTAGCTAAGCAAACTCTATTCAACTGTAATTGTATTCAACAACCCACGGTTATATAAACTCTAGCTTAGTGTGATGTGTGATGTAGTAACAGAATCAGATCATTGGTGCAGAAATTTCAATAGGGTTCCTATACTGATTGGCAACAGGGTTTTAAGTAAGAGTCCCCTTGACCTCAAAACGGCCAAAAAATGGACCTGCAGCCAAGAAGGCTCCATACTCATTTGGGTGACCCTGAAGACACAAATAAATCTCCAAACGGCCTCAATGACTCTCTAAAAGAATGCAAATGACCAGCTGTCCCCACCATCCAACCAAGGCTGAAGAAGCTTCCTGGATGAAAGGAAAACAAGAAAGTCCAGTTCCTCCTGAAAAAAGCACTTTTAGTTCATCTTCTAAGACAATTCTGGAAGGATTAGAACGTTCCCTAATTAAGTGGAATCTAGCCAAAGTTGGAATTACTTTTCTTTTTGAAATCTTTGTGTTTTGAAATCTTTCTGCAGAAAAGTAGATTCTACTTTGTCATGTTGCCAAAGGACCACACATCAGCAGGCTATAATTCTTTACTCAAGATTTCTGGGAATAAATTGATCTATTTGTTAAGAAGACATTAAAACAGATGCTAAGCTCAATTACCAACCTTTTGAAATATAACCGGATAAAAAATGTTGAGGGTTAACACAAGTTCGGCTTCGTCAATCATATTCCCAGGATCTTCGGGCCTTTTTCCAATTGCATGAGATTCCTAGAGAAAAAAATATATTGGCATGTCAATCGGATGCTTCCGATAATAGACCAGCATAGATATTCTATCCACTGTTTAGTTTAGTTTATTGTCATTGCACTCATACAACGAAATCAAACACCATCTTCAGTGTGCATCATGACCATGAAAATAAACACAAACACACATCCTTTACCCTCCACACACTGAACCGAAACCCACCCGACACCACACCAACACTGCACTGTACAGTAGAATTCAACAGAGCTACTGCCCTGGGATACAACCTGTTTTTCAGCCTATTTGTCCTTCTTTTTATTATTCTGTACTGTCTGCCAGATGGTAATAGTTCAAAAAAAAGGTTCCCAGGATGAGATGGAATGTTTTGAACTTTCTTAAGGTAGCTGGAGTTATAAAGCTCTTCCAAAGAGGGGAGAGGGCAACCAATGATCCTCTGGGCAATGACATTAACCCTCTGGAGTGCTTTCCTATCTGCCACTGTGCAATTGGCAAACCATACAGAGGTGCAGTAAGTTAAGATACTCTCTATGGTTCGGCGGTAGAAGGTCACCAGCAGTTTTTCATTCAGTTGTTGGTTTCTGAGAAGTCTCAAGTAATATAATCTCTTCTGGGCCCTTTTGACCAGGGCTGCAATGTGAGCACCCCAGGTCAGGCCCTCTTTTATGGTAACACCCAGAAACAAAACTGGCCACTTGCTCCACTCAGTTCCCAATCTTCCAGGTTTGTTGGGAAAGCAGGGTAAGTCTGTTTGAAGTAGACCTTGATCAAGCAAGGCGAATGGTACAAGTCACCTTAATGGAACGATTCCAATGTTCTTTGCATGCTAGATAAACAAGCGAAAGAGCACAGCATTTACCTCCCACACAATCTGTCAAATTCCTAGGCTATGGATTGCCAATTGAATTGCCAAAATGTCACACCTGGTTTCGAATAAGACATAAGGTTAAGATGTGCTATGCCACTTCCATCAAATGGCACCCTCTGACAGTTACCGGGGCAAAATTTTCTTGAGATTAGAATATAAAAATCTGAAATTCTATAAGTATTGTGTAGTTGGAATAACTTCAATATATAATACAGAGGAAGGACAGCAGGTGAGAAAGGAGGGATTACCATCTCATGAATAAATGTTTCTTGTCTACATGCACGATCAACAAGGATGGTTTCTTCTCGTCTCTCCAGAGCTTTCTGCCGAATTCTACAAATGAGAAGGAAGAAAGAATTACTCATCCAAGTAAACGTCTCAGTTTTAATAAACGTTGGTCCAGTTGCCATGATTTAACCTTTTCTTTTTAAGATACTTTTGGCCTGGATGATTGAGTCTTCATTTACATGCTTTTCATTTTGGGGAGAAACCCCCTGCAGTCAGTATGGCAAGAGTTGGTTCATTCCAACGCCTCTCTGACTCTCAGCCTATCCAAAATTTTCATCTGACTGAAGAAGGAACTTGGATGAGTAATGAAACATCTCAGTTTTAATAAACGTTGGTCCACTTGCCATGATTTAACCTTTTTTTTTTTTTTTTGGATAAAGAAAGAAAGTGAAGGACTAAATCCCTAAATCCAAATGTAGGGTCTAATACTCTTTTAAGTCAAACTTATAAAACCAGATTTAAGCACCACGCTAGAACTCAACAACTTTTGATTCCAATGCAATACGAGCTATCTGCAGAATATGGTCAAAATAAGTCAACCTCATGTTCAGGATGATGCAAATAGAGCTCAGCCTGTTTTTTATCTGGGATTTAAAAACAAAAACAGGTGGAGCTCCAATCATACCACCACACTACTACCAGCTGCCATCTTGAGCTTTTTGACTACACCCTGCAAGAACCAATTACACAGAAATGCTTTCACAACGTAGTGTCTTCTTGATACCTGGGATGATCCTGGGCAGTTCTGCAAAGTGTCTAATACAGGAGTAGTCCATCTTGATCAGCCATTTGGGATTTTGAGAACATGCAGACATGCTCAGACAAAATCCATTTACCAGAAAGCCAGGTCAGAAAACTGTTCCAAATCACTCCTTCTGACCCCTGATGCTTAGCTTTGCCCCTTTTTCTCCCCCTTAACTTTGTCCATGGGCCTGTCACCGATTAATAAATAAAAGCTGGTCAATGACCAAATGTCAACTCGTAAAGCATTCCTGGCCTGCTGTAGAGTTGCCATGGTCAAGAGTGGGGAGACCAGCAGGGCAGCCACAACCAGAGGCACATACCATGCATACCTTTCTCAAAGCTGAATCCCAGAAGCATGATCTCTACAGCCCTTATAAGGTGCTGTGTTGGAGAATGTGATTTATGACACATCCTGGGGAGGAGGGGGAAAAGAGGGTCAAAGTTGGGCCGTAAATTACACGGGGCAGAGCTGACTTCACTCGGGTACATGCCGAGACGAGACGTTGCTCCTAATAAATAAATGTACTTCTTTTGAAATTGGCTCATGGTTGAATTAGGGCATCCGTCGGAACCCTGACACCAAAACTAATGTACTTTTACTTTAATTAGCAAGCATCCATAATGTTAAAAGCTGATATTTTATTTTTCAGTCTAGTCTAGCAGCTTGCAATCTGATTATTAAGACTGTTGACGCTATGGGGGAAGAGGAGAATTTCCTGGGTGTGTGTGTGTGTGTGGCAGGGAGGCATATGTGTACTCTGCATCGCTTATCCCTGATCTAAGATGGCTGAAAATACAGCTAGTCCTCGACTTACGATCACAATTGAGCTCAAAATTTTTGTTAAGTGAAACATTTGTTAAGTGAATTTTGTCCCACGTTACGACCTTTCATGCCACGGTTGTTAAGTGAATCTGGCTTCCCCATCGATTTTGCCTGTCAGAAGTATGCAAAAGAGGATGACAGGACCCCAGGACACGGCAACCATGACTGAATTTTGATCATGTGACTACATGGATATTACAACAGTTGTTAAGTATGAAAAACGTTATTAGTCACTTTTTTCTGTGCCATTGTGGCTTTGAACAGTAATTAAATGAACTATTGTAAGTCACAGACTAACCTATACACCATTTGAAGAAGGCTAATCACAGTTAAAGAGCAGTAGTAACTTTTAATGCAATTTCGGTATTCGATATTGATAAGCCCATTCTTTGGAACTACTAATAGAAATAACTGGTTTAACTTGACAGGCCCAAATGCCTCAGCCTGTCAGAGAAGATCAATTGGGAACTTTACAGAAAATAATTAGAAGAAAAAAATCAATAGGCAAGCGGACATCATTTATGTTTCATCTCTTCTCTATATAGTAGTTACATTTTCATGTTTTTCTTATCTTCTGAAACACCAATTTCCCTCCACTGAACAATGCAGAGCAACCGGATAGCTGTTAACTAGACATTTCCTTATTTGTAAAATTGATAAAACTGCTTTGTTCTTTGTTTTGCAGGGGTGTCCAAACTTGGCAACTTTAAGAGTTGTGGGCTTCAATTTCCAGCATTCATGGGAGTTGGCTTGCTGGCGGATTCTGGAAGTTGAAGTCCATAGATGCTTAAAGTTGCTAAGGTTGGACACCTCTGCTCTAGAGGCTTTAGGCACTGTAAAAAATTCAAATCACAATTTAAAAACAATGTAAAACCATAAAACTGCAAGCAATAACAAACTACAAAAGCACCCATCTTCCGATAGCTACTTAATCAACATACAGGAGTGTGAAACTCAATGCTTGTGGGCCGGATTCGGCCCATAGTGTGCTTAAATCCAGCCCATGGGGCCGGCCTGGAAAGATCAAGGGATTGACCCGTGGTGCCTCTGGCGGCTAAAATGGGCCACATGCGTCCCCCGCACCTCGTTTTCATCCTCCATGGCCACCAGCAGCACTGCCTGCCAAAACTGGGAACAAAACAGGCCCAGAACAGGCTGAAAAATGGGCCCAGAACAGGCTGAAAAACAGGCTCAAAATGGGCTGAAAAATGGGCCCAAAACAGGCCAAAAACTGTGCTCAAAACGGGCATTTGATAATTGACCAAGGCTCTTCTTTTGTGATTAGACAACTCAGTTTGAAAGAGCACCAATGGCATGCATTCAACATTCCAAAGGTGTCCCTTGCTGAGTCAGCCTAATGAAGACCTAATAAATTACAAACTGCTGAGGAAACATATTTAATCCGATAGCAAGAATGCAAAATTGATTTCCCAAGCAAGCTTTGCGCTAGCAAAAAGAACCCCTCAAGAATACAGTAAAGGATCCAGCATAATGGAGGCATTACAGGAATCAAATATGTGGTCATAAAATTATTGGGAAGAGTTGTAAATAGAATATTTGGCTTTATCCAAAGGGCCTGTAAACAGAGGATCAGCTAAGGTGTTACAGAGATAAACACAATATCTCTTTGCATGTTAGCATACAGTAAAATGCAATTATGATAATTTGTTTAAATTTAAATTTAGTACTGAATAATGATCTAAAGCAGGGGTGTCCAACCTTGGCAACTTTAAGACTTGTGGACTTCAACTCCCAGAATTCCTCAGCTTTGCTGGCTGAGGAATTCTGGGAGTTGAAGTCCACAAGTCTTAAAGTTGCCAAGGTTGGACACCCCTGATCTAAAGTCTATGCTAGCAGTATGTAATCAGGCAAACTAACAGAATTAAGCCATCATAGTTTATCTGCTTTGGTTTGGCATATTGTAGCTATCTGCTCATTGTCTTAGTTCATAAACTGTTCTTAAAATTACTTATGGATTAGATTAGAACAATCTTCCAACTAATCAGAATTGCAACTGAAAATATAATTCAATATATATACTTAAGAGTTATTAAGTTGGTATCTTCGGGTATCACTTCTGTATCTTCTTTATCAGAGCTCTTCAGTGCAGAAATGCTAAAAACAATACAAAAAATAATTCTATAACTGTACAAAAAGCTAACTTGTAAATATATAAAAACATACAGAAACATACAGCTACATGTAGGAAGTAAAGTTAAACAATTGCCAAGAAAGTTTTTCGGACCAGACAGCTAACGCTGTTCTAAGCTCCTCTTTTAGAAGCATAAACAGTATGGCTGGATTCAGATTATAGTAAAACACAATGTAATCAGGTTTTTTTTTTAATTAGTGTGTTCAATCAACTAGCTATTGTGGTTTATGTATATTTATGGCTTAGTGGGTTGAACTGAACCCACAGAATTGAAGCCTGTTACCACGGTTCAGCAAATAGAATCTATTCATAGACTATGAATCAAGTCTAGACTTCAGCCATTGGTTAAAAAAAGACTATTTTTCATAATTGGAATGAAGAAGCCAACCATTTATTATTAATATCAGCTTCCAATTCCTGGTAGCTGTTACTCATCTGAAAGATAAGTGGTCTTTTATGCTTAAATAACAGTTCTATAATACAGAAACGTACAATATCAGACAAAATATTTTTTGACTACTGGTAACTTCTAGGGCCAGTACTGATTTTGTATAGAAGAACAGCCTTTGTTAGTAAAACTAGTTACTATTTCCTGTTTCTGTTAGTAAAAAAATCAACCATTCCTGTATTAAGAAATATGGTGTTGAGATAAAAACTAGCAGCTCCAAATCTGCCTCACTCTTAATGTGTTTTGAAGTTTTCCCATGACCCCAACCATCAGCTTAATGACGTACATTATCTTTTCCCACATCTTTGGCTGCAATAAAATATATATAAATATAAAAACTAGAAATGTCAGGAGAAATGTCTTGTTATAAACAAAAGCCAGATGTAGAGATTCTATTTTAAAAGACACAAGAGTTGATCTCCTTCAAAATAAAGGCCTTTCCTTCTACTCGCTTCATACCATGTCTGACCAGAGTAATTTTCTAGAAATAGCCAAAATAGAAACTGCCTTGCAAAACCTGTTAGTAAAGATTTGTAAATTGTAATATCTGACTTGGTCAGTTGAACTATTTGCATTTCATTTTACAGTGGGGTGCCAAAATACAGGCTCACACGTAGCATAATGTTATTCTAAAGCAGGGGTCTCCAACCTTGGCCAACCTTCCACAGCAAGCTGGCTGTGGAATTCTGGGAGGTGAAGTCCTCCAGGCCTAAAGTTGCCAAGGTTGGAGACCCCTGTTTTAAAGGACTCAGTGTATGTTTGTGTGGAAAGGAAGAAGACACCCAGAGGTCACAGTGCACCCATAGAGTTGACATCCACATGTTTGATATTTAGAGGAATCATTGACTCTGTCATTTGTATCTCAATAACTGTCTGGTTTGGCACAGCAACCAAACAGGACAGGTACAGACTTCAAAGGATAGTTAGGACTGCAACCAGCCTGCCTTCCATTGAGTATCTGTACACTGCACGAACCAGAAAGAGGGCTGAGAAAATATCTACAGACCCCCCTCACATCCTGGACATAAACTGTTTCAATTTCTCCCCTCTGAATGCCACTATAGCGCACTGCATGCCAAAACAATTAGATTCAAAGAGTTTTTTTCCTCCTGTGCCATCGTTCTGCTGAATGCCAAATTCTCACAGCACTGTCCTAAGCCTAAATATATTTAGCCATGTAGTAGGCTGTATTGATATTATCCTTCTCATCTTTCCTACTGTCCCCTCTCTTATTGGTATCTATGATTTATCACGTTGTTGTATATTATGATTAATGATTGTAACTATGTTCTATGATATAGGACCTATCACTTTGTTATTTATAAATACACTGAGAGCTTATACACTGGAGACAAATTCCTTGGCCAATAAAGGATTCGATTCAATTCGATTTTTACTCTACTCTACTCCATTCCCATTCCCTCTTTGATAGCATTCCTATCAAAAAGAGAAGCATTACGCTCAGATGATCACTGTGGTGGGTTGGGATCCATCACTCTCTCATCCAAATCTCACAGGGTTGTAGCTATATGGAAAAATAGGGGATAGAGGACATTGTCTCCACAACTTTGAAAGCACCTGAACGAAAGACGGAATAGGAATCCAATTATTGTTCTTTTTTCTTTGATACAGTATACATTTTTGCTGCAGTGGATAAGGACAAACACCAAGGCTGCAATTCCAGAGGGAAGCTGAACAGTTAGAAGAATTCAAGGACTGACAGCATCCCTATCACCCCTCAAACCCAGGACTTGGAATCTATTTCCGTCTTCATCAGAAGTTTCAGTAGTCAATGACAAAGCCCAGTAGACAATAATAACTGGTCCATAATGTATCCTAAGTACATTTGAGGGAAGCTACAATTCCATTTTTACTACAGTTTTATTAATTGACTGAATCTGTGCCATTAAATCCTTATCGACTCTTTGTGTTATAGTTCTCCATTAATCTCAGAGAGGCTTAGTTCTAAGCAAATATATACCTGAGCAGGCTGAAAGTATAATTAGGACCCGCAGATCTATGAAAAAAACATTAGTTCCTGAATTTAATAGGACTCAATTAAGTGAGGAGAGAACTCAAGGGGCCAATCTTGTCTGAACTTGGAAATTAAGCAGAATGGGTTTGGATGGGAAAACTACCAGGGAATATCAAGGTGGAAGGCTTTTCAAAAAACATTTTACAAAAAGGTAAAAGACAAAACACTTTCATACTACTTCTAAAAAAAAAAAACCCTGCATAAATAACATCTATGAAATCAACAGGCTTTGAGAGGGTGGAAATATATTGATATAAAACAGTATTTTTGATCATACCTTTCCAACACGGCTGCTAGCATTAGTGCTTCCCCAGATAGTAATATAGGTTACTTTCAGGGATATGGGGTAGGGGAGGTTTGTCATTTGGTAGTTGGAAAACCAACTACCAGCCGATGTCATTGAATGTGCAGTTGGGCAGGATTTAGATTTCAAGCAGGTTCTTCTCCAATGTATCTTTAAAGATAGTTCGTTTCAGTTCTATGATACTGTCACTCTTGCCGTTAATGAGGTTCATACTACTCTATTAAATGTACATAGAAGCTCATTGTTTATTCTTTGCCTCCATTGGCTTTCTGCAATACTTCTCTGTCAGAACTACTTCCCTCTAAGCCAGGGGTCTCCAACCTTGGCAACTTTAAGCCTGGAGGACTTCAACTCCCAGAATTCCCCAGCCAGCTTTGGGAGTTGAAGTCCTCCAGGCTTAAAGTTGCCAAGGTTGGAGACCCCTGCTCTAAGCTACTACTCTTCCTATAAGGAAACACCCATGTCCGCACTGTCCCTTCCCCAATCAACAACAGTATGTTTACTTAATGTTGGAATTAAGAGTAGAGACCAAAGTTACAACGGCACTGAAAAAAGTGAACAATGACCATTTTTCACTGTTATGACCTTTCCAGCATCCTCATGATCATGTGATCAAAATTCAGATGCTTGGCAACTGGTTCATATTTATGACCACTGCTGGGTCCCAAGATTCAGGGATCATCTTTTGTGACCTTCTGACAAGCAAAGTCAATGGGGGAAGCCAGATTCACTGAACAACCAGGTTACTCATTATCAATTGCAATGATTCACTTAATGACTGTGGCAAGAAATGTCATAAAATGGGGCAAAACTCACTTAACAAATGCCTCACTTAACAACAGAAATTTTGGGCTCCATTGTAGTCGTAAGTTGAAGACTAACTGTATTGGTAGTCTTCGGCTTACAACCACAAAACTTCTGTTACTACTAAGCAAGACAGTTGTTTATTGAGTAGTGCCTCATTTCATGACCCTTTTTTGCCACAACTGTTAAGCAAATCACTATAGTTGTTACGTGAATCATGCAGTTTTTAACTGAATCTGGCTTCCCTACGGACTTTGCTTGTCAGAAGTCAAATGGGAAGATTACAAATGGTGGTTACACATCCCTGAGACAGTGCAACTATCATAAATACATCCCAGTTGTCAAGGGCCCAAATTTTGATCACATGACCATGGGGATGCTGCAACGGTTGTAAGTGTGAAAACTGGTCATAAGTCACTTTTTTTCGGTGCCACTGTGACTGCAAACGGCCATTAAATGAATGATTTCAAGTCAAGGACCATCTGTACTTCAGGTCTTCCCTGCTCATTCATCTGCCATCTCTCTTATGTTCCAAGTGTTTCTCAAATTTGGTAACTTTAAGATACTTGGGACCAGATTTCCTATTTTGTTCCAGATCAGACTTGGGGTAAAGCTTTTAGATAGATCAAGGTCTATATTTTTCCAGTACTGCCCTCAAGTTCTGCTACAACCGGCCCCTGCTTTGCTGGAGAAGCTACTCAAAGATTACTTGAAAACCCTTTGCAGCAATTTCCCAGTTCACATGGAATCTCATCTTGTGACAGAGACTGAAATCACAAAGAGTTTTAAAAGTTTTTGTCATAAGAACATTAACTTTTTGATGTTAGGGTAGCTACAGCAATCCTGTGAAGATTTTACTGTAATCCTCTATCTTCTGTAAGATCCACATTCTACAAGATCTAAGTATATTGCCTAAAAGTATGCAAGGAATTGGCTGCCCTGCTAAGGAGTTTGGTCTCTTTGGTACCACAGCACAAACAGTTACAGAGATGGACAACCTGCAGCCAGGTATGATGGGTGACCCCACAGCAAACCTGCCTGGGTCAATATGCCCTAGAATGGGATGATCTTCAGCTGCCATATGAGTGTTTTAGGGGCAGCTTTGATTGTCTTGATTTTTTCATTGTTCCTCAACCAGGATTAGATGTGAGATCAAGAAAGGGTTAGTAGGATATTTTTGTCACCCACACCCATCTTGTGGAGCATCATCTCCCTTGAAGGAAGATTGTCCCCCATCTTTGATGTTCCTCAAAACTTGACTGTTGGAGTCTAAAGGAAATTGTGATTTAATGAGGTAACTACCTTGCTTATAACATCTAATGCTTTCTCTTGGCCTTTTAATAATATTATTAACATTTTAATTGTGGAATGTTTTTATTGTTATTTTATGTTTCCAGAGTCACATTTGTGAGATTGTCGGCCAAACAAATATGATGGATGGACGGATGGAGCACACAAGGAAGCAGGAATGTGTCGATGAACTGCAACTGAGGATAGGTTTGTTCTTTACGATTTATATTGTTTTATTTAGTTTCCTAGTATGATTTTGATGGCTTATTTAGTCTCCTATGACTATCACTAAGTGTTGTTATGATTTATGATGAATGTTTTTATGACTATGATCATTATTTATCACCTATAGCTTTTATGTACCCTGAGAACTTATGCACCAAAGACAAATTCCTTGTGTGAACAATCACACTTGGCCAATAAAGAATTCTATTCTATTCTATTCTATTCTACTCTACTCTACTCCACTCCTATTGTAAAACTGAGATCAAAACAAAAGGCATTCAAGTGATGAGATTTAAACTGTAGGTCTCAAAATCGCAACTCGACACAGTTAGCCAGGAAGCGGCATGTGAGCTACCTGCACACAGCTTTCAGCTCTGCCGCGATCTCCGGCGTGCAGAGAAAATCCTCCATCACCGCCGCCTCGTCGTCCGCAGGTTCTTCCTGCTGGAGAGACACGTCTTCCTGGCGGAGCGACTCCTTCCAAAGGGCCCCGAAAGCGCCCACGTGGAACGCCCGAGTGTTCAGATCCACCGTCTCATAATCGGGGATGTTATTTCTGGACCCGAGGCTGGCTCCAGCCATTTTGGCATCAGCCTTAAAGCCGAGAGAAGACCAGGGGTGAAACGGATGTGGGGGCCCAGATGGCTTCTGGGACTTGTAGTTTCTTTTCCCTCCAAACGGTAAAGAGACTTGACGCAGTTCAACATGGCACTTCCGAAGTTGCTGAACGATAACTTCCAGCGGACTCGGCCAATAAGATCAACGATAAGGAATTCTGGGAGTTGTAGTTCGAGTTCATCGGAGGCTTTCTCAGAAGCCCGGCGCTCGTTCAAGGGGCTGGAAGCCTTCGCTCATTTTTTTCCAGCGAATTATGGAAATAGCCAGGATGCAGATTATTTTTCTATATCTAAATACCAATCGTGCAATTAGAAAAGAATGAAGCGAGAGCGGCAGCGATTGTATACACCCATTAGACTGCGTCTAGCTTTAAATTGTGCTGTAACTTTATGTAATTTAAAAATCGTGCTATTTAAGTTGACACCCTGTGTGTGTACATTTTATTAAAAAGCTAGGACACAAATTGTGGGAGTATGGGTTTGTGTGTGTACGTGTACACACACACACACACACACTCACTCACTCACTCACTCACTCACTCACTCACTCACTCACGCCAAATACCACTCATCACGAAATCTCCAGAACTGCAAAGCCTACAAACTTGAAATTTGGCCCGTATGTTCCTTTTGGCTTCTAGGTGCTCATTAAGAAAGGATTTTTTTTGAAATGACCATCAGTATTTCTTATACAGTATAACTAACATGCTCTGATACTAAGAAGTTAGACGTTGTACTCCCCCAGTGATGGGATTCAATTTTTTTTACTACAGGTCTGTGGGCGTGGCTTGATGGGCGTGGCTATGTGGTCATGTGACTGGGTAGATCAAAAGAGAGAAACTCATTTTAACAATTCTTTTGGAGCAGGGGGTTGGACTAGATGACCTCCGAGGTCCCTTCCAGCCCTGGATTGCTGTGCTGTTTCAAAGCATCCTCTGAACCTGCATCTAGTGCCAGGTTTGTAGTCCTTCCTTCCTCTCCTTTTCCTCTCCCTCCCGCCCTCATCCATCCATCCATATATATCTCATTCACATTCCCTTCCCTTCCTCTTTCTCCCTTCCCTCCCTTTCTTTATTTCTCCCTTCCCTACCCTACCTTCCTCTTTCTTTCTTTCTTTCTTTCTTTCTTTCTTTCTTTCTTTCTTTCTTTCTTTCTTTCTTTCTTTCTTTCTTTCTTTCTTTTTCTTTCTCTTTCTTTTTCTTTCGTTCTCCTTTCTTTCTTTCTTTCTTTCTTTCTTTCTTTATTTCTCCCATCCCTCCTTTCTCTTTCTTTTTTTTGCTGCAACCTCCCTGCGCCCCTTTTTGAGCCTAGTAAGCCTCCCTGCAGTCTCCTGGAAGCAAAAACGGAGCACTGGGGGGGGGGGGGCGCTGCACCCCATTTTGGGCCTAGGAGGCCTCCCTGCAATTACCTAGGAGCCAGAACCAAGTGTGTGTGCGCAAATCACACAAACACCGACCATCAGCTGTTTCTTAGCTCAGCTGAGGTGCGGCAATCCACTTGACCGTGTGAATCAGCTGAGCTAATAATAGAATATAGGAAAGAGGGGAGGTGAGAGGTAAGAGCGGGGGCCGGTGGGTGGGACCAGTCAAAATTTTCCCTACCGGTTCTATGAGCCACTTAAAATTTTCCCTAGAGGTTCGCCTGAATTGGTCCGAAGCCTGTGAATACCACCCCTGTACTCCCCCTCCCCACCTGAAAACAACTCTGTCCCAACTGCCACTTGCCTTATGTTAACCCCTCCCCCCTGCAAAGAACTCTGTTACATATTTATGGAAATTTATGATCAAGAAAAGTCACCTAGCCAGATAGTATCCATAGCACAGATGGATAGTTGCTTTCACAAAGGAGTTCTGTCACTTGGAATGAGGTATAATTACAATTTTAAGATTAGTCAGGTTCTGTAGATGTATTACAGAAACCTGATAAGATGCTACTTCCTTTAATATGCTTGCGTGATTAGATAGCTTCAACCCATAATTATTTGGATCAAGGTCATGCAAAGCATTAGCATCAAACTTTTAGAATTCAGTGTATAGTCAGAGAGTTAGTTTGGTGTAGGGGTTAAGGTGCTAGTCTAGAAACCCCCCAAGTCTGTCAGTTCTAGTCCTGCTTTAGGCTTAAAAAACCCATGGCATAGCACAGCTCTGTGAATGGGAAAAATGTTGTGAAATGTCACATGACGGCAATGTAATGCTGTGAATTTGACACCGGTGCCTTCAATGTTTATAGGCATTAAGCTGCTCAATTTAAATCTTGTTCATTTTCCAAAAGGGGGGAAATTCAGCCACTGTTTTTGCACCAACTATTTTTATGTGGTTTATTTCTACATTTTAGCCTAGCGGTGTAGCGATGTTTTGTTTCAGCCCTACGAGAAACAGAAAGAACAGCAATTTATTTACCTCTCACTAAGGAGCTACTCTAGGCGGCATACAACAATAAAAAGGAAGAAATGAAAAGCGTGTAAACAAAACAGGAGTAAAATAGTAGAAGAATGAGACCACGAAGCACCCAAATACTTCACATGGTAAAATCTGTCATTGTTTTCTTTATATGATATGGCATAGGTAACAGGTAGTCCTTGCTTAGCAACTACAGTTGGGACCAGCAACTCTGTCCGTGGGCAACACAGTCATTAAGTGAAACATCACAGGACAGCAACAAGCTTACAACTCCACTTCCACAATCATTAAAATTATCACCACAGTTGTTAAGTGGAACATCCTGGGACCATGACTTTCTGTTTTATTGCCAGCTGCACCGTTAACTCTGCTTGTTAGATAGCAGGCTAGGAAGCATGCACATTGTGAGCATATGAATTCTGCAACAGTCATAAATTCCTCTGACCGGTTGCGAAGTGACGGAATTTCAGTTATGTGATTGCGGAGATACTGCAATGGTTTTAAAGTTACTTTTCAATGCCATTGTGACTTCAAACTGTCAGAAAAGTATTGTTAAATGAGGATTGCCTTATATAAAAGCCTCCACAAATGGCAGTCCCTATGGCAGCCTTGGCAATTTTTCAGAGCTGAGCAGGGGTGGGTTTAATTAATATATGAATGAGGAATACAAGTGGGAATTCTGTGAGGTAGAGTGGGAAAATGGCCCTACAAAGGCTGTGACAACCAATTTACTTATACGGTAACTCTGCCAGGAAAACTACATGGATGCAGTGACGAGCAATCGTATCCGACTTACCAGTATCTTTTTAATGATGTTTTTAATGTAGAAAAGAAAGTTTCCTGTCATAATCCAGAACAATAGAAGAAATGATGAGGTCTTTTTTTTGGATGTAGACAGCACATGTCATCCATGCGAAGTAAGCATGCTAAACTGCAGTAGCAGGCTTATGCACACCCTGTATACTCTGGATAGTTCTGAGTTGTTGCAGCATCTTAAGCTGTATTTGTCTTGTTGCAGGAAATTATGAGACTCAGACCTTGGAATCCAAAAATAAGTTGGTTTTATTTGCGCAAACAGGTTCAGAGTATTTTAGCGAGAGTCACTTCTGAACAACTTTCTTATTGAACAGCACATGCCTATATGCTTCTTCAGAAGGAGCAAAACACAAATATAACTTGTCAGTCATTCCTTGGTTACTTTAAACGCAGCTTTCCCCATCCCCTGTTGCTAGGCTAGGATGGCTGGATGTCACAAACCTATCCTGCTAAACACCTTAGCTTGTGGTTTTTGTTACAAGCAAGACAAGGTATCTTGACAAATATGACTTTGTGACTGATAGATTATCCTTGTGGTTTGGCATTTCACAGTTCCTTGTTCTTTCTCTTGCTAATACCACATATTTCACTATCTATAAAACTGGTATCATTATTTCTCTAAAATTAATATATTTTTATGTCCTGCCTTAGTCTAAACTGGCCTTTCTGAATAAGCCATAAATGAAACAGGGCTCCATCCATACCAAGCAGATATATTAAGCCCTTGTAGACATCAATATTCTGAATGTGCATGGGAGTGCTATTAAATTTGAGACGTAATTCAGGATTTTGAAAGAACTATTTATTTTGCAGCATGTTTACAGGAACAATTCAAAATTTTGGTTGTTATTTTTAGGGTACGTTTGCACAAGAAAGACCCGTACTTCTGGTTCATTCTTTCCTCAGTGAACAGATTTTTTTGAAATGGGGGGAGAGGATTTGCACAGTACACCCAACTACCAAGTAGTAATCATGTATTAGCCCAACGGTTGAATGAATCCAACCTGAAACTCCTACATGGCTAGCATCCAGATTAACTGTGTTATTATCCTTCTACCTTCCTGAGATAGGGCTCTTTCCTATCTCAGGAAGGTAGGAGGATAATAACACAGTGTGTGGTGTGTTGTGTGGGTGTATGTGTGCACACACAAGTACTTTCAAGGCAGTTTTGACTCCTGAGAACTGCCTGAACAAGTCCCTGTAGTTTTCAATGTTGATAACTTGAAGTGATGTGAACTTTGATTTCCAGTTTTCTTGGTTAGCTCAGCAGGCTGGTTGGAGAATTCTGGGAGTTAAAATCCTCATGTCTGGAATTTCCTTCCCCCCTTCTTTTCAGTCATGTCTGATTCTCAGTGACTACCTGGACAAGTTGCTGCAGTTTTGTTGGCAAGGTTTTTTGCCTTTGCTTCCATCCTAGGGCTAAGAAAGAGTCATTGACCGAAGGTCACTCAGCTGGCTTTAGGCCTAAGGCAGGACTGTAACTCATAGTCTCTCAGGTTTTAGCCTGATGCCTTAACACAGAGGTCTCCAAACTTGACAACTTTAAGACTTGTGGACTGCAACTCCCAGAATTCTCCAGCCAGCATAGCTGGCTGGAGAATTCTGGGAGTTGAAATCCACAAGTCTCAAAGTTGCCAAGTTCGGGAACCCCTGCCTTAACAGGTAAACTCAACTGCCTCTCCTACATCTAATATGGAGGTATGATTAATAGCAATAAGGAGTCTTTAACCTTTCACTTTTGCTGAATTTGTGGAAAGTGCAGAGAGTCCTCGATTTACAGCAGTTCATTTAGTGACCTTTCAAATTTACAAGGGCACTGAAAAAAGTGACCATTTCTCATAAGTTATGATCATTGCAGCAACCCCATGGTCATGTGATTTTTATTTGGCAGCTTGGCACCTGGTTCGTATTTATGACAGGGAGTCATGCGTCCCCCTCTTGTGACGTTCTGACGAGCAAAGCCAAGGGGGAAGCTAGATTCATTCAACCTCCGCATTACTAATTTAACAACCCCCAGTGATTCATTTAACAAACATGGCAAGAAAAGACGTAAAATGGAGCCAAACTCACTTAACAAATTTCTCACTTAGCAACATACATTCTGGGCTCAGTCGTAGCTGTAAGTCGAGAATGTTGAAGTATAAGATTTAATAGCTGCTAACTGCTGTAAGTCTGATGCAATATAAGGCTGATGCAATATATAGCTGATGCAATAAGGATGAATCAGCATAGCATGGGTATTGACTTTTTTAAGACTAAGAAGGGATCCACAAAAGTTTTACCATTTGAAGAGGTGTTTATATAAGGCAGGCATTGGACAGAGGGTGTTCTCTCTCCTTGTGTCCTGTATCCATTGCAGAGTTCTCTGTGTAGAGTTAAGAAGATTGATTGCTTGTCAGATATTTGCCTATCACGTATATTTCTGTATATGTCTTGTATATAAACCACTGTTAAATGTCTAAGTCTCTGTGTGCTGTGTTTTGCTCCTGGGTTGTCTCATAATAGTAGTCACACTGCAAATGCTCTGACAGAGGACTACCTGTAATAGAAATCTTTCTCAAGTCTAACATCAGATCAGTTTGAATTTCAGGGACGCAATCTTTTTTCTCATAGAGCATCTTTAGATGTCATGCTAAAGTCAGCAGCTGCATCAAAGGTATTAAATATGTCTCTCCTGAAATGGGTAGCTCTCTTTTTCTCACTGAATTTGCACCATACACAGAATGAAAACTCTGTCAAGCACATTGCAGATTATAAATTACACACCCACCACATGTCAGCCTAGTAGACTCAGAGAGGCAAGCTTGTTTCGCCAGTTTTTGATTTAGTGAGTGAAAAGAACATCAGCACTTTAGTTGAGCAAACTATGGATAAATTACCCCTAGGTTAAGTAAGGTGTTGTGGGAACCAATTTGGTTGCAAATATCTGCTGTTGTGTCTAAAGGTTAGGTTTTGCCTGTGCTCTCTACTTTTGTTGCATTTAAATCTAGAGTTTTTAAGGTACTAAACAGTAGAACACTAGGTTCAGAGGTGGGCTGCACATACTTTAACAACCGGTTCTCCAAAAATGTGAGCACATGTGCGTGCGCCCCCTTTCCTCTCCGGAGGAATTTCCTGCACGTGGCAGCCAGGTGAGTAGATCAGGTGAAACATGGAAAGCAACTGGGCTGCCAAGGGCATGACGGGCGAGCAAAAATGAGGGATAAATAGGACGGGATAGCACCTGGGTGGGCGGGCGAGGCCAACCAATGGTTGTAACTATCGGTATGGGCGAGCCGATCTGAACCGGCAGCAGCCCACCACTGACTAGGTTGTTATAAGAGCCCTGTTTAATGTTTTGAATATGAGTTGCTTCCACTGTGACGGGTTTTCATTATTTTGGTGTTCTTTCACTGTTTTATAAGCCTCCGATGGCTATCCAGAGGGCAAGTGGATGGCCATGAAAATTGAAGAAGTGAACAAAAATACAAATGACAATCAATAAAGGAGAATACTTGTAGCTCAGGGTTGAAATGAGGGCTCCTTGGTGGTCTGTGAACTTGGTTATATTCTTACAGATGGTTCATTACCCAAACTAGGTAACATCATCACTAGCACTGAAGATGTTACCTAATTTGGGTAAAATCATCTGCAAGACAACAAGCAAGCTCAGAGAGCACCGAGGATCCCACAAAAGAAAATATTTTTTAAAACCTGAGTTGGTAAGTGACACCTCAGATTTCAAAGTGTGAAATTCTGGGTAGGTCTGACCAAGAACAGGCTTACTTAATTATTTCAAAGGTTCAAAGAGTCCTACCAACTGAACTCTAATTATTTCAGCATTTACTCTTTTCCATGTGTTAATCTTTGACCTTCTGCTGAATTTGCAGAAAACAGTGGAAACTTACCTCAAATTTTAATTTCAGCGTTGCAACCTTTTGTCAAATGCCTGCTTGGCCTGGGTGCTTAATATCACACATTGAATTCCATGAACCTGCAGTTGGATTAAGAACATCTTCTGATGTCCTGCTAGGTCAGGGGCTTCATCAATATTCATTTTGTAGCTCTCATGGCATTTCCACTATTTTTTCCCCCTCTGGGGTTATTTTGTTTTTTTGTTTTTTTGTTTTTTTGGGGGGGGAGGGCATTCATGTGTATGTTTAACCATCCTAATTAAAAAAAAAACTGGCAGTGCACCCTCACTCATGTGTAGGGAAGGATAAGAGGCAGAGTGATTTACATGTATTTAAATCACTGTTTTTGCCTCTTTAAATTCAATCCAAAGAAAATGGACTGATCTGGTCCACTCCAATACCATTGTTGCACCATTGGCAAAGCAGCTCCTGGGGACTAAACATTTTGAAAAAGTAAAATCGCAGTCCTTGGCTACAAGTGAGTGGTCTACCCTATTCATTTGAGGTGTGCAATAAGTCAACCTCTTAACAAGATTTTGATTTCAAATTCCAACTAGCGCTAGCCAAAAAATGATAGCGGCTTCAGGTATGAACGACATGCATAGCTTTAGCCAAGCCCAGTCCCTGTTTAAAGAGCCAGATGGGGAAAGGGTGCCAGAGGTCTAGTTAACAGGACGCTTGTCACCTTGCTATGTCGTTTGCACATGCCAGGAATGCAGTGGGTTATATATCCAGCCGGCGGTCAGTTCATCTTATTGAAAGTTAGGGAAGTTGCCTGCTTACATCATCTCTGGGAAGCTCTCTTGGGACCTATCCTGGGAGTGGGATCTCTTCAGAGCAAAAATAAGGACCAATGTGATAGGTAGATGACTTATCGCAGCACCTTGGAGAGATGGCATCAGACGTGGAAGAAGTTCCCTGCAGATACAAAACCTCCAAAGGCGAGTTTGCACCTCACATCAGACTATAATGGGATTGGAATATTTGCAGCATTGGCTGTTGGAAATATTATTTAGTAATCCACAAACTGAAAGTTTATGCACGTGTAATTTATGAATATGAAGAGATAATAATGTTTCAGATAAAACAAAGTCCAGGTGGGGCAAGTAGTGCAACGTTTGAGGCTGTCTCCCTTGCATCTCCAGTGTAGCGTTTTCCTTTGTCCTGTCCATCTTCCCAGCATCTTCACTTCCCCCTATCCTCTCACCATCAACTGCAGATATCCCAGTTTAATGTATTTCCACCAGCCCACCATAGAGCAACTTCTCATCACCATTGCTATATATACTAATACTCCATAATTCTTCCTGTCCTCCTCTCTTTTCTCTCAGCTGCTATTGCAAAATCCCAGATGGCAGCAGTTGCCTCATCCACCCCTTCAATCTTTTCAGCAACTACCTTCACTGCTGTTGTCATATTTTATTATGTCCTATCGTACTAATCTGCCCTGTCTTTCCAGTGCTGGCTTTTTCTTTCCTACCTCATGTCAGTCCCTGATCTTCCAGGCCAGTGGTGGGTTTCAATTTTTTTTACTACCGGTTCTGTGGGCGTGGCTTGGTGGGTGTGGCAGGGGAAGGATACTGTAAAATCTCCAGTCAGAGGTGGGATTTGCTGGTTCTCTGAACTACTCAAAATTTCCGCTACCGGTTCTCCAGAACTGGTCAGAACCTGCTGAATGCCACCTCTGTTCCAGGCTTTCTTTTTAGATTACAACAGATTCTCTTCAGAAGAAAATAATTTGTAGTAGTAGATATCACAATGGTGACATTTCTAAAAAAAAATGAGAGGGGAGTTTTCATTTGTGCACAATGAAAAAAAAATCAAACTATTTTCCATTGTGCACAAATGAAAACTCCCCTCCCATTTTTTTTTTAGAAATGTCACCATTGTGATATCTACTACTGTACCTAAAACCAGATGTTCTGTACACAGAATGGTTTCTACATGGATTATTTTCTATACCTTTAATTGCAATGGTATTACTATGTGCCATCAAGTTATTGACTTTCAGTGACCACATAGGTAGATCCATGCATGAGCAAAGGTCTCATACTTCGTGTAAATTTTATAATATCTAAAAAGAACAACTATTGTTTCCAAATCACTTTATTTAAGGATTTTCCCATTGCATTTCAATTTAAATTCAGAAGTTACATGGTGGCTTGGAACAGTGTAAACTTTTAATAGAGTCTTCTGATTTTTTAAAAAATGCAATGCATACATTTATTTATTAGTTTTATACACTGCCTGCTCTTTGCAGAAAAACAAAAACTAAAAAGAGATAATACAGTCAGTCAAATCAGTATTAAGTTTCTATTGAAAAAAAAGCCCATGAGCTACTAGGCCTCAAATGTTTATTTGTTTGTTTGTTTGTCAAACATGTACAAGATAATAAGTAGAAGTATGAACATAAACAAGACAATGGGAGTAAATAGAGATAAATGGGACAGTAAGACAGGGATGATAGGCACGCTGGTACACTTATGCATGCCCTCTTTAAGGACCTCTTAAGAATGGGGTGTGAGATCCACGGTAGACAGTTGAAGGTTGAAGTTGTGAGGGGATGAGGCTGTAACAACGTAGTCGGATAGGGCATTCCAGGCATTGGCCACTCTGTTGCTGAAGTCTGCAATAGAGTTTGGGCATCATATTCCATGGGACAGGCAGGTTTTAATACATTTTTGAAATATAAGGATGTTCCTGGCCACTGTACTTTGAAACGCAAAGTGTTGGCAGCACAGCACTGCAGAGTAGTCATGTTGTCAGGACTTCTTTCCAATCTTCCCCACTCCATGTGAGGTGGGATCCCTCATTATACCTCCATAGAAAAATGCACAGAGCAGGTCAAATCTTGGCAGGAGAAACTATCCGGTAGCTACCTGGAACTCTTCCATGTAGGACTTTAAAGGTGATAACTGGTGGTTGGATTGGAGCAGGAAACAATGGCCAACCAGCACAGCAAATGTAACATATGGTTTGTGTCAGTGTACACAGCTAAGGGTTGCCGCTTCTGAATTCTTTTCAAAGCCAACTTCATGAATTGCAGTAGCTTAAGCATGATGTGACAAGCACCATAGTCAGGGATTCATGATCCAAGCAGGCTTGCAGTTGGCACACCAGTTCAAACTGGACAAAGTCTTAAATGCAAGTCCTGTTTATGAAGGAATGTCATCTGACTGCCCTTTGGAACACTGATGTCAGATTGGTCCTTGTCTTGCTGGCCTTTCAGAAGGGCCTGAAAACACAGCTTTGTCATCTGGCCAGGGATTCAGTCATGTAGGCATGCAGCCTACAAAGTTGATGTATTTCTTAAAAAATTGAGTGTACCCTCCTGCAGATTATGTGTTTTAAATAGTTTTTATGGTTTTAATGATTTTTTTGGTTGGGTTTTTTGTTGTTTTGTCTTTTTAACTTCGTATACAATTCAGAATCATGTATGTGAGATGCGAGTGGCTAAATAAATGTATCCCAAAAGGGTCTATGGCAGGGGTTCCCAACCTGGGGTGCTTGCACCCCCTGGGGGTGCGAGACGATATTCCAGGGGGTGCGAGAAAAGTCCAGGTAAATAATAGGATATTGGCTATATGTTGGCATTTTTATTTATTATTTATTTCAGGGGGTGCGAGGTTCGAGTGAAATTTCTTTAGGGGTGAGGGGCGAAAAAAAGGTTGGGAACCACTGGTCTATGGTCACTGTGTTCACTGCTCCAGTAGGATCTATAACTCGAGGGGGAGCCCTGTTGTGTAGTCCTGCTCCTTTAGGGAAAGAGTAACTCCCCCCACCCCAAGGTGCTTAGACTCAAGCCAAGACAGAGTCAGTAATTCCATCTCGCTTGTTTGATGAACCAGTTTCTCAGTCTCTGTCTCCCACCCAGCATGTGGTGCCTTGGCCAACATGGAGATGACCTCCACCTGAGGTTTCACTGTTGATGTTAAATAACATGGAGGAGAGGACCAAATGCTACAGTATCCCACAATGGAGTAACTATAAATGGAGTAACTATAATGGAGTAATGGAGTAACTATAAATCTGAGCATTAGATATAGACATAGAAATACATTAACTGAAGGCATGGTACTATTCTCGAATATGAATAGTTTGATTTTCATTTAAAACTAATCTGGATGGGTGTTCTCCCCTTACACTAAGCCACAGTGTAGTTTATTTATTTGGGTGTATTTGTTTTTCTAACCTACTTATCCACTGCTTCTGTCTGCAGGAATCCTGGGTGATTTACAGAAATAGCATAAGAATATATATACATTTTACATTTTTATTTTGACAAAAATATAACAAGTCATATTTAATAAAAGGTTACCAAGCACACATATGCTGACATAAATACATACAGTGTGCGTGCCAACTTTAGTTAGGACAGCACTGAAAAAGTAATCTTATGTACGGTCCTCACATTTATGACTGCCACATGACTGAGATTTGGGAACTTTGCAACCAGTGGCTGATTATGAACTTTGCAGCTTCCTGTGGTCACATGATCTCTATATGCACATTTCACAGCCAACATTCTGACAAGCAAAGTCAGTGGGGAAGCCAGCAGTAAAATTGCAATTGCAGGCAAGTAATGTCTCACCCAGGGAACTTAGCAATGGAATTGGTGATCCCAATTTTGGTTGCTAAGTGAGGATTACTTGTATAAACACACATCTGTAGCTGTACAATCAGTCCCCAAAGATCTTCTGGAATAACAAGTTTTTATTAGCTTCTGGTAGGCCATGACAATAGAGGCTGTGATCTGGATCATCCTTGGGGTGAAGCTGCTCCATAAAAGGGGAACTGCCACTCAGAATATCTCCCTTTAGCCCCCCCCCCCTCAGCACACCTTTGGCAGGTGGGGTCTTTAAGAGGTATTCTGCCACCTAGGCAGAGATTATTTTGGATGATGGTCTTAGATATCCAGGCCCTGAGCCATATAAAACTATAGGTAACAATCTACACCTTGAAATACATCCAGAAACACACTGGCAGCAGGTGCTTCTCCTGCTGTTGTGATGAAACATGGCAGTGAAGGTAGTCCTCAATTTATAACCATTTAGCAATGAGCCGCAACAAAAAGTGACTTATGACCGTTTTTCACAAGACCTTTGCAACATCCCTAGGATCACATGATCAACATTCAGATGTTCGGCAACTGGTTCATATTTCTGACGATTGCTGTGTCCTAGGACCAGGTGATCACCTCTTGCGATCTTCTGAGAAGCGAAGTCAGTCGGGAACCCTGATTCACTTAACAACAGGGTTACTAATTTAATAATTGCAGCGATTCGCTTAACAATTGTGGCAAGAAAGGTTGTAAAATGGGGCGAAACTCGCTAAACAAATGACCAGTTTTCACTCTTAACAACCGTTGGGTTGCAACGCTCTTGGTCAAGTGATCCAACTTTGGGCACCTGGCAAACGGTATTTACGACAGCCGTACTGCCTTAGGGTCGTGCGATCTTGCATCTGTTGTAACCTTCCCAGCCCACCTCCAAGAAGCCACATCAACGTGGGGAGCAGATTCGCTTAACCACCACACGATTCACTTAACGACCGTGGTTTTAAAAAAAGGTCGTAAAGTGGGACAGAACTCTCTTTAACAACTGCCTTTCTTGGCGACAGAAACGTTGGCTCAAACGTGGTCGTAAGTCGAGGACGACCTGGTCGTTAGCTCAAACGTGGTCGTAAGTCGAGGACGACCTGGTCGTTAGGACTTGACGAACGCCGACCCGCTTAGCGCCCAGAGGAGGTTTTCCCCCCCTCCCCACACAAATCCTTTGAAGGAGAGGACCCAAGGAAACGGCGCCTCACGCGGCTGCCTCTCCATCCCCCCCCCCAAGCGCCCAGAAGGACTTGCGCAACAACCCCCCCCCTCCTCCCGCGCAGCACTTCCGCGATGGGTGCACCTTCAAATCGCAGACCCTTTCTTGCGGGGGCCGGGGTGGGGGGCAAAGACCCAACCGCGCGCTTTGCTTGCCAGCGGGGGTTGAGGAGCCGGGAGCGCGAGCCGTTCCCGCCTCCGGGAGCCGCCAGGGGGAAGAAAAAAAGAGAGAGAGATGAAAGGCTCGGAGGTGGTCGGGGAGGCGGGTCCAGCTATGCAGATGAGAGAAGGCTCGCGCTCAGAAGAACGCTGCCAGGCAGGAGCCGGTTTCTAAGTCGCTTCAAGTCGAGGGTGGCGCCGATGTCCGCCGACGAGGGTTAACAGGCGGTTTCGGAGCGCGGGAAGCGAGTCCCTCATCATCACCACCATCATCACCATCACCTCAGAATCGTCGGGTTGCCTTCAGTCTTAGAACGCCCCTCGGTATTGTGACAGGGACAGTTCCCCCGCGGAGAATATGGCGAGTGTCAGAAATGGAATCGCAGGCAGTGGCAGTGGCAGTAGCGGTGGCGGCGGCGGCGGCGGCGGCGGCGAGGAGGTAAGCCGCTCGGGGGAAGGAAGGGTCGGTTGAGTTTGGCGGGATATTGGGGGGGGGGGGGGGGGAGAGAGAGAGGGGGAACCGGCCACCGGGTGTCGCGTGCTGAGGTGCGTGAAGCGCTTCTCCAACCCTGAGGGATACCCGCACGGGGATAGAGTCGTGTGCGTGTGCGCGCGCACGCGCGCGCGAGATATGTTATGTTATTTCCCTATCGGGAATAGCTCGGGCTCCTTTTCCCCCCGAGTAGGTCGTCGCGCCGATGGGCCTCCTGTCTGATGTGGGGGCCGGAGGCGGATGGAGTGGGGGGAGGGCGGCAGGCCTGGAGCGCTTTCCCGCTTTCGGTGACGGAGCAAGCGCCTGGCTGGCTTCCTATGGTATCCAACAGGTGCTGCAGGCTTTCAGGAAGAGGGGATGGGGTGTATGGGGTGGGGTGTTCTTGGTCGTGTTTAAACCAATTTGATAGGTTTCTGCTGTCGGGTATCATTTGAGAAATTGGGGTTTTAACAGCACATCTGTGTCAGCTGGGTTAACCCCCCCTCCTCCTACAAAGAAACACACACACAGTCACACACACAGAGAGAGAGTATTTACAGGTACTCCTCAACTTACAACAGTTCACTTGGTGACCATTCAAAGTTGCTCCGGCGCCTGAAAAAAAGTGACTTATGACCGTTTTCTGGACGTACGACCTTTGCAACATCCCCATGGTCAAGTGACCAACATCCAGATGCTTGGCAACTGGTTCATATTTCTGACGATTGCTGTGGCCTAGGATCAGGGGAGCCACCTTTTGCCATCTTCTGACAGGCAAAATCAATCGGGAACCCAGATTCGCTCAACAGCCGGGCTACTAATTTAACAGCTGCCGGGATTCAATTCACGACTGTGGCAAGAAAGGTCGTAAAAATGGGGCCAAACTCACTTAACAATTCACTCGTCTTGCTTAACAATGGAAATTTTGGGCTCAATTGTGGTCATAAGTTGAGGATTACCTGTAGTTGTATGAATAAGATACTTGTGCTGAATTCTTGACAGGTCCTTTTAAGTTACAGACATAACTGATAAGCACACACATCCTTTGCTCATATATTTTATGAAAAGCAGTTCACTTTCTTCTTATCCTGGCCCTGTTTGATCTGTTCAGCAAACATAATAGTATTGGAATCAAGAAAAAAAAAAGAATCCTTCCTTACAAGTAAGTTTTAACGTTGGTTGTATACATTGAAAGCAGGTCACTGTTATTCATAGTGCAAAATACCTGGAAAATTGGGGCGGTAATATTTGATGTGAAGTGCTACACTCCAACGATCAATCAAACACAATATCTCTACTACCTTGCAAATTGCTAGTTCAGTTAGTACTTTCTGTGCTTATACAGCTGGTCCTCGACTTACAGTCACAACTGAGCCTCAAATTTCCATTGTTGAGTAAGATAAATGAATTTTATCCCATTTGATGACCTTTCTTGCCATAGCTGTTAAGTGAATACTGCAGTTATGTTAGTAACACAGTTATTAAGTGAATCTGGCTTCCCCATTTTGCTTGTCAGAAGCTCATAAAAGGCAATCACATGACCCCAGGACGCTGCAGCCATCATAAATACATGCCAGTTGCCAAGCATCCAAATGTGAATCATGTGATAATGTGGATGTTGCAAAAGTCGTAAATCGTTTTTTTTAGTGCTGTTATAATTTTGAACAATCACTAAATGAATGGTTGTGAGTCAAGGACTACCTGTACTGTTTTATACTAGAGTCATCTTGTTTGAAACCTACCTGTAATGCCCTTTTTTAGTGGGGCATAATGTATTTCCTCAGAGAAACAGGATTGGAACATTCACCATCCTGTAGAAAAGCTGTTCATGTTTCAACCCAGTTATATATCCTGTAATAATGATTTACTGATACATATATGCATAATGATCTACAGAAATAAATCTTCTGATATACATACACATAATGGTTTATAGCATAGGTGTTCTACCTTTTGGCTTGCTTTGTCCTCATTGAGTGAAGAGGAATTGCCTTGGACTGCATATAAAATATATAACATAGTTAATGTATATAAATCACATCAATTACAAATTTACAATCCTGTGGAGCTGCATTACTAGCAGTCCAGGGCAACATGTGGCCTGTGAGCTGCAGGTTCTGCATACCTGACCTGCAACCAGAAAATAACAAGAAATGGAATAGCTCTTTTATATGTTTTGTAAAACAATCCAGATGTTTTGTTCATTTTGAGGAAAATTGGGTAAACATTATAAGTGGTATCCCTTACTCTTTGACTAGAGTTCAAGGGTGACTTTTTGTTTTAATGCTGATGGCCATTTTATGGAAATGTTCAGGGTTCACTTTTATTTTTACCCATTTTTTTAAGATGGATGTTATTTTGACTGGTTTTGAAAATAACTGCATAGAAAAATTATTCTTAGAGGAAGTGTATTGTATTAGACAAAGCTAATAGTGTTGATACATCATTTGAGAATATAAAGAGGGCAAACAGAACTGTTTATAAATGTATTGGTTTTGCTGGAAAATGTAACTTGTTCTATACCATATTCTCTCAGAAACAACATAAACCTCATTTCATCTGGTGTCATCTGTGGACAAATTTACAAGGCTATAGTTTTGAGTGCCTTAATAGAAGCTTTTGAGCTTTGAGTCTTAATTGTACTTTTCTATCTCTCTATGGGAACCAGTTTGGTGTAATGATTAAGGTGTTGGCCTAGAAATCAGGAGACTGCAAGTTCTAATCCTGCCTTAAGTATGGAAGCAGACTGGGTGACTTTGGATTAGTCACTGTCTCTCAGCCAAACCTTCCTGACAGGATTGTTGTTGTTGGGAAAAAAAGAGGAAGGACTATTATGTATCATTAAATGTCTATAGAGATTCTCAGCCATCTAGGTCATGGTTGTCCCAAAGGTGCTTTTTCAAGAAGCAACTGGACTTTCTGGTTTTTCTTTGAAAATGTTTCGCTTCTCATTCAAGAAGCTTCTTGCATGAGAAGCAAAAGAAGAAGCTTCTTGGATGAGAAGCAAAACATCTTCAAAGAAAAACCAGAAAGTCTAATTGCCTCTTGAAAAAGCACCTTTGGGACAACTGTTATGTATGTTCATCAGCTTGAGTTACTTATGAAATAATAAAGGTATGATAAAAATCAAATACAGCTAGGGTAAGTAATAATGAAATTGTGTTAATTTAGTTTGTGGAGGGATGTGGTGAGGGTGTTTCAATTTTTTTTTCTAAAAGAATTGGTGAAGGGAGATTTTAAGTTAATATTTTCAGCTATCTAAGCTATGTGTTAACAGACATAATTCCAAAGTTTTTGCCTCATGTTTTCCTGTCTTTTTGAGATCCTTCTGTTCAAGGCTTCAGGTAATCATATTTTCCTATTTCATGTGAGCTGATATTAACTGTGGTTAACCCATATACCAGGGGTCTTCAAACTTGACAGCTTTAAGACTTGTGAACTTCAATTCCCAGAATTCTTCCTTCAATCATGTTAGCTCAGGGATTCTGGGAGTTGAAATCCACATATCTTAAACTTGCCAAGTTTGAAGAGCCTTGCCATAGACTAACATTTTTTCAAAATTCCAATTAGTGTGGAACTAGAATCATTCAAACTTAGGGAGAAAGCTCTTCTATACTTGGGAATGGTCAGAGTGTAAAAATAGGAAGCCATCCTCAGTCTGCCTTAAATTGGCTGAAGATCAGAGGGGAGCAAGTTTTGTGAGCTCTAGTTCGTAAATATTGAAAGTCAATGTCCACAAGCCGTTGGACTACCCTAAATTGGGCGTCCTTAAGGCCATAATCTCCCAGGGCATCCCCCGTAAAACCTAACAGGTGTAATTTCTTCATCAGCTCCCTCTCCCAATGAGAAATATGAGAGTCAGCAAACGCCAGGGAGAGGTAGCTACCAGGAACTGCCAGAAAGAGCACCCGAAACCACCATTTAAAGGTGTTAATCCACACTATACATTCGACTGATCGAGTGCCCAGTTCCAGGTACATCGGAGCAAAACCAACACAAGGAGGAAGACCCAGAAGTTTTCTAAAAAAAGATAGCCTGGGTTCTTTCAATAAAATCCTTGAAGCCCCGTATCCATATAGGAATTCCGTAAAGAATTTGAGCCAAAGTTTTGGCTTTGTAAATACGCAGAGCAGAAGGAATAAACTGGCCTCCTTGGGTATAAAAAAATCTTAAAATCATTTGGTGACAACAGGAAGCCAAGTTCAGCACCTGGGATGGATGTCTAGTCCAAGCACCAGTGTTCTGAAATTGAATACCTAAATACTTAAAATGGAAAAGCTGCTTAACAGCATTACCATTGATAGCCCAGTTATACAATTTCCGGGCTCTAGAGAACACCAATACTTTGGGTTTGTTGTAATTAATAGACAAGTGGTTCTCAGCACAGTAGGACCCGAATGCAGAAAATAATCTTTTCAGACTTGGCCTTGACAATGAAAGGAGGGCTGCATTGTCAGCAAAAAGGAGAAGCGGGATCTTTGTAGTTGACAACTTTGGGGCGTGGGACTCAATACATCCAATGTGAAAGGCCAAGTCAGATAAGAATAAATTAAACAAAAGAGGAGCCAGAACTCAACCCTGCCTTACTCCGTTCTTAATCGGGATAGGATTTGAAAGTTCTCCCTGCAGACCACACCTGACCTGACTAGAGGTGTAGTTGTACAAAGATCTAAATAGGAACAGAAGATGTCTATCGATAGAACTTTTGAGCAGTTTTGACCAGAACAGTCCCCTAGGGACTGAGTCAAACGCTGACTTTAGGACGATAAAAGCAGTAAAAAGTTTGCCACCTGGTATGGTAGTATATTTATCGACCAGGTGCGCTAAGACAAAGCAGTGGTCCAGTGTGGCACAGCCCACTTTAAACCCAATCTGTTCAGCACCAACAATATTGGACTCCTCAACCCAGGTGAGGAGTCTATGTTGGAGATATTTAGCATACAGTTTCCCAATGATGGAGAGCAGGCTTATGGGGCGATTGTTGGCTGGGTTGTTCCTATTTCCTCGTTTAAAAACTGGAACAATAATTGGTAAGCTCCAGGAGGTAGGGATCCTGCCAGAGATATAGATATGCATGAAGAGTCTTGCTAACAGAGGAATCCACCACTCGGGATTGGATTTTAGCAGATCAGGGGGTATAGCATCAGGGCCAGGGGCTTTGCCTGACTTGAGTTTGGAAATAAGCTCGGTAATCTCAGCATGAGTCATGGGTTGCCAGTCAGGAACTGCAGGAGGCATCTGTGGCCCAAGCATGGTCGAACTTGTTGATGCCTGGAAAATTGCCAAGAGATGGTTTTCCTAATCTCTGTTGGACATACAGCAGAGAGGGAGTTCTTGATGACCCAGCAAGGAGCTGGCAACAATTTGCCAAAATAATCGGGTGTTCTTCTACTGGATGGAGAGGAGAAGTAGATCCCACTTCTCTCTCTCTTTAGCTTTCTTTTTCTTAGCAATTAGTCCTTTATACTCCTGCTTCAAGAGATAGTAGTCCTCTGGTGGGCATTTATCCCCTCGATTACGATAGAGCAGGAAAACCTGATTAACCTGGTTCCTGAACATTCAGACACTCTTTGTCAAACCAAGAATTACTTCTTGAATTATACGGACCACTTGGCCTATGGACGGCTCGTAGCTCCCTTTGAACACTATTAATTAGTGATTCAAAGGCCGAGGTTGTCCCTGGGCCACTACTTGTTAGGGCCTGATTGTATAGGCTGAGACACTCCGGAGATGATAAAAAGGAGTGGAACTTTCTTTCAGTATTAGAAGACCATTTGATCCTTCTTGTATATGAGGCCACATAGGGATCTAATATCTGGGGACCCCTAGGGAGATGTATATTTGAGGAAAGCCCAATGATTGTAACCAGGGAGTAGTGGTCGCTCTCTGTAAGGCAGTCCACATAAAAAGCACGGACTGCCTTTCTAAGAAGCTGGGATACCAGCATAAAATCAATAACACTACTTCCACGTGAGGAACTAAAAGTAAACTCACCAGCTAGATCACCTCAGGTACTCCCGTTAAGAATTATCTTATTGTGTTGGGCTGCAAAAGGGGCCAACTGAATGCCAGCAAAATTTGTTAATTCATCCTTAGAATGTCTGGCTGAAATCAGGTGTCCTACGGCCTGGAGGGTTTCTTGGGAGTAAAGTGCCTCAATCGATGGGGGAACTTGGACTCCCAATCAGGCATTAAAGTCGCCCCCTATAAGGATGTACAGCGCTGGGAATTTAGTTTCCATACCAGTAATATAATTCTCCAGCACGCTCCATTGAGCCTTAGAATCAGCTTGCCTCATTGTCAGGGGAAGGTAAACGTTGAACACTAACAGTTTGCTGCGTCCTCTCTTAATTAGGAGCGCCATAGCTAAAGAGCCACAGGGGGGGCAGCTCCACTGTCTCCACTTTCAAAGCAGTAGAGACCAAGCAAGCTAGACCACCCTTAGGCCTTCCTGTCATAGATTGTCTGATGGCGGCCAAGGAAATGACCATAAACCCTGTAAGGGATATCTTATCGCATGCCCAGGTCTCCTGAAGTAGGACCAAATCAAATGAGTGAATAGAGTTGGTGAATTCTGTGGTACCACACTTTCTCCCCCAACCTGCTATGTTCCATGAAAGGCACTTAAGTGGCAGGGTCATCTTCTTAGGAGGCAAAGGCAGGGAAGGAAGGAGGAGAGGCGAGCCTTGTTCATGGGGGCTCTAAGTGCACTCCAGTTCCTACTTGTGGCATTAATTGGTTGCTTAGCTGGCAAGTATTCAGCAGCATCAACAGACAGAGTTTGAAGTAGCCCTGGATCTTCAAATTTACGAATTAGACATTCTGGAGAGAGTGCCAAGGGAGCTTTCATTGGTAAATCAGTATAGACACCCTGGAGTCCAAGGGAATCCTTATGAGGTAGTGAAAGACTCCAGAGCTTGGATTTAACTGCATCCAGACGCTTTATGATTTGGGCCCTTTCTGGTTGTGGAAGCGCACAAAAGGAGTCGAAGAGCTGTGTCTCCTCCTGGTTCCAGAAATTGTCGTGACATAAGTCAGTCTCATAAATAGATGGAATCCCAGAGACACTGACCTGGGGCTTATTTACTAAGGAACCATGGCTGCCCTGGGCTGGTGTCGCTTCCATTTCTTCCCAGCTGATGAAGTCAAGGGAAGCTTCCTGGTAAGATGGTACTCACTGCGGGGGGTTGATTTGACCGGTTGTAGGAGGAACAGTCAGGCTACCATCTGAGAGGACGCCAACTGGAGGTTTTGTGGAAATAAGTGTATAATTAGTATGTAATGTAGTATCTGAGATGGCATTCAAGGTTGGCACATTAAGATGTGCTGCTGAGGATCTTTTGGGGACAATTAATCTGCCACTCACAAATTGTCGATTACTCAAGAGTGGCATTCTAACAAAAAAGACCAGTAGTGGGCTAAATATACTAACTTAAGGCGTCCACCTAGCAGTTGCTAGAATTATTTACAAATATACTGAACTGAAAGGTGTGTTGGATATGTTTGCTGCCTTGAGTTATTTGTAACTCAAGGCAGCAAATGTAAATACAAATAAAAAATACATATACAGAACAGATTGTGCTTTATGAGAAAAAATATGTGTTTTGTGTTGGATATAATTTTAGGGAGTACTAATCCCCAAACTCCGAAGCTCACTTTTGCAAAATGTTTATTTTAGCACAAACTCTCTCACAGAGATAGTATAACTGAAGTTGCACAACTCATTGAGCACTGCAGTGGTATTGGGTTGCTTAGCATTTATTTTCAGGTTTATTTAAGGGTATCATATAATCTTTTATTTTCCACTGTAAGGATACTATTCTTCATGACCTTATGTAACTTAATATGCACCTGGAATCTAACTGAAAGAAAAGTAATTCAGGAATAGTTATTTGATCAGGGAAAAACATGACCTGAAAATCATTAATCCTGCCTTTCTCATCTTCAGGCAGTCTGTAACTGTGTTGCAATATGTAGTTACATGTATCCACTATATAAATAAATATCTTTGCATGGGCATAGGACTGAAGTATATAATGTGTTCATGTAATGGAAGTGATCTTATGGTTCAGACAGATTTCAAAACTGCACTTGGTCTAAAATACTCTTTTGGACGGGGAGGGGAAGAACTATAACATTTTCCTAAGATTGTCTGTTTTCCCCGTCAAAGTATTCCCATCTCTCCACAAAAGTAACAAGTTTGATGAGTGGTGGAATCTAACAAGATATTATTCCCCCAAGTTCCCTGGGAAACTGCAGTTCTCAATGCTTATTGTGAAGTTTTCTGCATAGGCTAGATTTTACCATATTGACTCATCTGGCAGATAATGTAAATATAAAGCTGCTTGTTTTGATTTCGTAGAGAATAATATAAATTTGCAGTACACAGTTTCTTTTTTTAACACAGTGGTGTTGCGGATATTATTTTCTTAACTAATCCTATTGCAGAAACACTTGGAATTAACTAATGCAGGAGTATCAAACTCGTGGCGTCACATTGTTGTCATCACATGATGTATTGTAACTTATTTCCCCTTTGCTAAATTGGGGGTAGACGTGGGCAGCGCGTGACGCATTTGGCCCACAGGCCACGAGTTTGACACTCTTGAACTAATGTATCATTCCCTGCAGAAGTTTTGGATTGTTACCAGTTGAAGGTTTTATACAGGGGTAGAACTTTGGGAAAATATGAAGTAAAATATTAATAAGGATTAATTTATCGAAGTTTGAAGCTTGTGATTCCTAAACGACTGTGGGTTACTTACAAATAAAATAGACCAAACATAAAAATAACAACCAACTGAGGTGTGGAGTAGGACCAATAAGCCAGCCAACACTTACTGCACACTGAAACAAAAAACACACAGTTACCCTGTTTATTTTACTGCTGCTGTTTAATGTAATAAAAATATATACATAAAAATAAAAGTGCTAACAGGCTGAATTTTACATACTATTTAAAGTCCAGAATTCTCAAGAGGCTTATCTTTTCTATAGATCTTGGTTGCCCTTTTGTGGATAATTTAATTTTTTCATCATAAATGATGTAATACAATATAAGTGCACACACATTTTTAACTTTTAGGTATCAAATATAAATCAAAACTGAAAAGTTTTGAAGTTGACATTTGTTATAAATAATGTTTTTAGTCTTGGTTGCGTAATTCTCTCTACAGGCATGCTTTTTATTTTAAGAATGGACGAGATAGTTATCAAAAACTTTTACCAATACAAATGGCCATTGCTGTGAGCTGACAACAAATCAACATGCCACAATGGTTTTTGATGGAAAGTATACATTTTTAGCCATAACATTGCTGCTTTGTCTTATCTGACAATTTTTTAAATTCTAGATTTCATCATCCATTAGAACATATAGGCTGCATTTTCATTATATGATAAATCCAAAAACCCAGCAGTTCATTTACTGCTATTTTATTCTCTTCCCCTTCCACCAGTTGCATGCTGCTTTCTGTAACTAAGTTTAATTTTTAACAAAAACTTTAGATTGACTGCTATTACTAATTACAGATTCCATAAACCCCTAAAGCACATGTGATAAGAGATTAAAGTGGCATGCCTGCTGATTAATTAATCTTTCTGTTTTGTGTGTTAGATTTTTCACTCATACTAAGTATTCAAACAATTGATGTATTATCAAATAATATTTGTCAATTTTACTTTGAATTTTTGCTGAAAAAGGTACATTAGAGACATAAAATCACCCACTTGGATAATAAATGGTGACAAAGAAGCATTGAAATAATTTATTAAATTTATTGAATTTGTTAAGGCAGCCCAGCTCCAAGAAATCTCTGGATGGCGTACAGTAAGTACATTGCAGGTAGTAATGCAATGTACCTTGACTTACAACAGTTCATTCAATAAATATTTGAAATTACAATGGCACTGAAAAAAGTGGCAGGAGTGTTTTTCACACTTACTGTTGCAGGATCTCCATGGTCATGTGATCAAAATTCAGACATTTTGCAAATTACTCATATTTATTATAGTTGCAGTGTTCTGGGGACATGTGATCCCCTTTTGGAACCTTCTGTCGAGCAAAATCAATGGGAAAGCCAGATTCATTTACCAGCTCTGTTACTAATTTAACAAGTGCAATGATTTGCTTAACAACTGTGGCAAGAAAGGATGTAAAATGGGTAAAGTTCACTTAATAAATGTCTCACTTAGCAACAGGAATTTTGGGCTCAATTGTGGCCAAAAGTTGAGGACTGCCTGTATTCATGATAAAAACAGTGAGAAGATATACTACATCGAGAACCTGAGGGATACTGTTGCCACATAGGCTCTCCAGAGGCCTAAACTAGCACAGTTTTCATATATATGTATGCAGTACAATGTTTCAACATTAGCAGTAGAGCATCTTGGGGAAAGGTACATAGTGGCTCATGTGTACATGGGTTTCTTCATAAAAATAACAGTTTTTTGTAATAAAACCTACATATCAGTATATTCAAACTAGTGTCTTGGGCATTAATTCAAACACTATGAGGAATTTCACTCAAAAATGTGAGGAACTACATTTGGAAATAAGTCATCAATTCATCTGGATTTGTATAAACTATTACTGAACTATTTAATTGTCTCCTTGGCAGTGTTGAGGTCTGGAGTTAGGCCAATAGTACTGAGAATCTTAAAAGTTGGGTTTAAAGAGATACAAAGGGGGGGGGGAAGGAATTATTTAACTGCTTATTCAAATCAGATTCATTGTGCTGGGTCTACGTAGAAGTTTTACCTTACATTTACACTATAGATTGCTAATAAGTAGAGGGTGGCGTTTACTAGGAAAAACAATGCATAAAACGAAGTCATATTAGCCTGAAAAACCATTCACAGCCATTATCCATTCTGAGCATTGAATATTTTCTATTTTTGAGCACAACATTGAGGTATTTGACCAGAATAGGGGCAGAAAAATTATTAAGAAAAATATCAAGATTCAGCTAAACCCTAGAAGCTGTCCAGATGTCACATGATTTGCCTAAGAGCCAACAAATGTTGAGTTTAAGAAAAAAAACTCTCTGAAATGAATGTGATCTCTGCTGACATTTCCCATGGGTTGCATTTCCTTTCTCCTCCTTGCTTAAACAACCTCTAACGAAAACTGACAAAAATATAGCAATTAGCAGTGATATAACTGTGGGACATTGCAACTGGTGAATCCAAAAATATGATCACATGACCATGGGAATTATACTTTGACAACAGGTCCGTTATAAGTTCAGTCGTTACCTGTATAGCTCTGAGAGGTTCTAGTGAACTTCCATGAAAATACAAACTCTATCCAACCTTACTTAACTTTTAAAACAGCCACTCTCCTTGAACTTAAAAATAGTAACACTGTTCTACCCCCCACACCTTAAAATACTAAATGACCCAGTCTCTTGGAAAATATTATTTGAATGGGTATCACTGCATCTTTTCAGTATTTCCTTAAAGAGACTGACTTTTCTTGCATTTGCAAAGTTACTCTATATTCCTAGAAAAATAAATATTTGAATTAAATATCAAAATTTCATATAATACAAAACATACTATACAACAAAACTGACTGAAATCTTAAAAGATAAAATTTATGCTAATTGCTTTATATCACAAAACATAATCCAACATTTTCTTTCAACTAATACTTTTGAATAATCTCTTACAAGCTTCTTTGAGATTTCTGCAGATTTATTAGCAGAACATGTTCTTTTTGATACAGCTGCCATAGCAATGAATAAGTTAAGGTTATATTAATTCAGAGAACCATATGCGATATAATGGAAAAAATGACTGTGTAGTGTTGATTCAACTATACAGATAAATTAATATCTCTAATAAATTACAGATAACAGATAAATCGGAGTTGGAAGGGACCTTATAGGTCATCCAGTCCAACCTACCCGCCCAAGCGGGAGACCCTACACCATTTCTGACAAATGGCAGTCCAATCTCTTCTTGAAGGTCTCAAGTGATGGCATGCCCACAACTTTCGAGGGCAAGCTGTTCCGTTAAGGAACATACCTTCCATTAGGAAGCATACTCAATATGGAAAGGAATAATTTTTTCATTGTTGATAGAGCATTAAGAGTAAATGCTCTTCTCTGAGTAGTGGAGGAAATGTTGCGGGTCAGGTTCACTCTGAAATGAAGTTTTGGAAGTTCTAAGGAGGAAGATGTAATGGAAATATGGTGTAGGAAAGAGAAAATGACTCAAAAGTATTTGCCAATCTATAGAAATTGGCTATATTAGTGCCAGAATGAAATGGAAAAGTGTGATTGTAACAGGAAAACAGAATGAGAGACTGATTTTGGAACAGTTCACTAATTGCTCATATGCAAGTTCCAAGCCAGGCTAAAGCAGAACAAAGCCAATTTACCTTCCACAATATGCTCTTCAGGGATTCTCCATCATTTTCAAGGAGAATATCAGGAGTTACTTTGCAGTCCTGAACTTCATTAATAGGGAACCCGATTGCCCCCTTTATCTTAAATATGAACTGTTTTGCTTGCCCACCTATACTTTTAGGGAAGATAGTGATAAAGGTTTGAAGGAGAAATGAAACTGAAGAAAGAAAAATGTGGCAAAAAATGCTATCTTAAAAAGAGCTGAATATTTTTCATTGGTAACTATTTCAGAACGACAGCAAGGAAACATAAATGAAAAAAGAGTAATTTTATTCTTCACTCAAGTGATATTATTTTATTCTTAAAACAGACCTATGAAATGAATCAATCTAAAAAATGATAGACTCATATGATCACTTTTTCAGGTCAAGAATGTTGACACTGTGGAATAAATCTTTCTATTCCATTTGGAAACAAAAAAAATGCTTTGATACTATAATATTAATTTTATCTAATTATCTTATGTAGTCAGCAATAATTCTCAGAGCTTCAAGATGTTGACCATCCCACCTCTCAATTCTGGGAATGTAATTTAAAATATCTGTAAGGCACCATATTGGAGAAGATTGCTCCAAAAATATTTTAAATCTGGTTGCTAGAGATCAACTTGTCAATTGCATACTATCTCATTGATCTCATTGATGCAAAGAAGCTTTCATGCTGATTTAATTGGCCATTAGGGGATTCTCTTTGGTACACTGAAAGCAGCTTGACATAAAATAATTGGAAGCTATAGAGAATTGGCTGAAATTGACCCTTTGTTAGTCTCTGTGGACAGAAAGAATATTTTTAAACTTAGGAAGATAGACAAGTGTGTAAAGAAAGTTCTACATGGTGTGACTTAAATACAATATATGACATTTCAAATTTTCTAATAATAACATCTCAAAGAATAAAACTAGACCATATTTTATTATTTTAGTAAAAATAAAAATAACAGAGCTGAGCTGGTCTTGTAAAGGAGATGCTATTCGATTATTATAGATCACAAATCCGAACAGAAATATCATGAAAAAAACCAATTCAAGGAATATTGTGTCATACTGGTTTTAAGAGTACCGCAAACAGAATTACAATATAGGGTTTCTTAGTGATTTGTCTTGTTGCTTTTCTGAGGACATTTGGTTTTTCTTTATGTTAAACTTTCCGCAGCCATTTAGTTTTGTTGGGATTGAGCCTGTTTCTTCCTATCCAAGTCCACACAATCTCCAGGAAGTGGGCCATGATCTCAGCATCATCATTGGTTGGTCTAGGCTTGAGTTCCTTTGTTGGGTATCATCTGCATGCTCATAACCTCATCCAGCAGCTCCATATAAAGGTTAAATGAAGTGAGACCATTAAGCCCTATAGTAGCCCATAAATCAGGGGTCCCCAGTCCCCAGTTCATGCCAGTAACTGGGCCATGCAAACAAGCAAAGCCCCATCTGCAGGATGTAGGCAGCATGTGAAATCACGCACCCACCGGTCTGTGGAAAAATCTCTCTCCATGGAACCGGTCTCCCTTTCTTGACCATCAGCACACCCTTCTGTGTCTGCAGCCGCCACTCCCTGTCCAGCCACATTTGTTTTGTGGCAGCCACTTACTCACTCACTGGCCTGTTTGCAAGGCACCCAAGACTTGTAACTTGCTGCTGGCTCATTGACTTTGTTGGAAACAGGCAAGAAGTCACAAAGAGCTCCTCACTTAACAGTGGTGTTTGCTCCTCACTTAACAGTGGGGATTACCACCGGTAGGCAATGCAATCATATGGTGTTGTGATTTATGACCGCATTATTTAATGATGTAAATTCTGATCCCAATTATTGGTATTAAGCACAACGTTTAAAAATTACATTCACAATTTCCAATATAAATTTTGTTCCCAAATTTTAAAGTAGAGTTCTTCCATAAAATGAAATATTCATGGGCCTCAAAATCCAATATGTGATTCAACAAGGCTGGAATATGCCTAGCTGCTTGTAATCCTGGAAACAAAGCACACATTGTACTATATGTTAATATGTCAACCCAACAGTTCCCATAACCTAAATGTAAATAAAATTTTCCAGCAAGGTTCACAAAGCCTGATACTCTGCTAAATTATTCCAATTAGATATAGTCAATAAAATATTCCACTATATTTTTGAAAACCTGGTAAATTAACCCATCCCTTCAAAATAAACTCACTTTAGTTAATGAAATGCTAGGTGTCTATTTTTCCTTATAATTTCTTCAAAAATTTATTTGTCTGAACAAAAATATTTGGGATTAACAGTTGAATATCTCTCAATGCATAAATCAATCATGAACTAATATTTATTTTATAACAAATAAAACGGGGATGAGAAGGAGGCCCAAACCCTGTGAGGATCTGGTAGGGGGCAAAAAGTTCTGTGGAGTCCCAGTGAGGGAAAAGACCTGCAGGGACACATGGGATATGTGTGTGGAAGCAGACCTAAAGATTATGAGGATCCCAAGAGGCAGAAAATGGAGCATGGGGTGTCTCAGGGTATGGGGTAAGACTTGGGTCTAGGGGCAGGTGGACTTCAATCTGTGCTAGATCTCTCAGGGCCTTCTTCACTCCTGAGGGACCCATGCTTTGCTTAATGACTACATTAGGGAGAGCATGGGTGGACTGAATTATGGTCATAGGTCAAAGACTACCTGTATGTTAGCACAGAAACTTATTTAAACTTAAAATTGAGGTGTAGGTTGTATTGATTTTCCCCCACCCACCACGTTTTCTCAATGCCCTAAGAGCTGTATTTCATCAAGCCTGCTAAGCTTGATTATTTGGTTGGAACAGTCTACCAGTTTTGGAGAAATTGTGAGGACGAAATTGTGAAGAAATAGTCCACAAACATAGTGACTGCATTTGTATCAATGGCAGACATAGAGCCTATAGTAATCAGTCCATCATGCATGGCAATTGCTATAGTAGCAACACAACTCCCTTCTGAGTTCCTATTCTGGACAGTTCTTCCAGAAAGCCTTCTGGAATTAATGGTAGCAGCAGGGAGGAAGGCAGCATCAGTTTTAGATTAGGTTAGGAACTGCTTGGCCATTTATTTCTCTGCATCCCATCAAAGCACTAAAAGTTACCAGGCTGCCCAGAGGAGCAGAGAAATAATGCAGCTTGTCCATCAGACAGTTGGTACCACATTTATTTATTTATGAATTTTATAAATGCCTTGGTATCAAGGACTGCAATAAAAGTAAAACATTACCTTTTTTTAATGTACTACCACAGCAGACCTTACATGAAAAAGTTTTCCCATTCAGGCTGTTCCATGCTCTACAGTAATGATTGACCTATGAAATCAGAGGATAGCAAAAATGATAGTAAGAAGAATATTTAATGGACATCAATGAATTACATAATCAGAAAACAATATACAGGTTTCTTTTGTAGCATAGTATATAACTTTGCATATAAAATAGAATGATTATACGCAAAAGTAAATTTTAAGAAATCATATATTTTGGAAGGGGGGGCTATTTTGTCCAATGCTATTCTCAGTGCAGGAATCCTAATTAAAATATCCCTCACAGGTAAGTTATCTATCATCTACAGATTTAATTAAAAAAGAATCTGCTACTTTTCTAGGTACTTTGATCATTTGACGCAATCTTTAGATTAATTTATCTCAGCAAAAGATAAAAGTTGAGTATCTGTTTTACTGATAGATAAATGCCAGAGCAGTCATGACATTTGAATCTATAGCAATGCCTAATTTGGTAATGAAGAAAAAGAGTTTGTTAAATAAATCCTATGGGGTAGAGGTAAGAAACTGAAAACAAGACACCATGTGAAGTTTATAAAACAACGTAACACCGGAAATACAAAAAACGAAGGTTCCGCATATAACATAAATGAAGATTATTGAATATGATAATCCTGCTAAAAAGTGAAAAAACAGGAAAAAGCCTCATTAATACAGAAGTAAACCTCCCAAGGACATGTGTGCTATCTGAAGAAAGAGGTCTGACAAAGAAATATACAGTTGTTAATTATCATGAAGAGAATTATCCAAATGGACAAACTCTGGAACAGCCAATGATTTGCAGAACATCATAAAATCCAGTGCCATCTGAGATGAATAAGATAATGAAGACAAATAGTGCAGGAGTTTACAACACTAGAACAGAACAAAGCAACCAGAATTAAAAGATCCTTCAAGGAAGCATAGGGTGCAGCCTATAGGTTTACATCAAATATTTCTAGGGTTAAAAATAATTGTACTTATGAAAATACTAAAAGAATTTTAAATTTAATGGAACAAGACTAGAAGATGGTTCAAAAACGTCAAAGGAAGAAAGGATGAGAGGCCAACAAATATATCATATTCCAACACAACAACTTTGTGAAGAAGTAGACAAAATAATCATCAGATCCAAATCCAAAATGAAGTTAATCAACAAAAAAACAAACTTGAAAACATTCTACATTCTACAATTAAATCTGTATCTTTGTACATTGCTGGTTGGATGGATAAATGCATAGATGGAAAATGCTTTAATTTTCTATAGAATATGATATGATTTTTCTTCAAGAAATTTGGTTGATGGAAAATAATCTGATAGTATTTATTGATTATAAGTGTTTTTATAAATGAGTCAAAGGGGCCAAAACATGGAGTGAGTTAAAGGGAGCTTAATAAACCTAATCATGGTACATCTTGATATAAGAAGAAATATTATTTTATATTTGTGTATATCCATATTGCCTTCCTTGATCCCATTAGTGCATTGTTTTGATACTATAAAGAGACCAAAGAGTTGCCATTTACTACTTGGCTTTGACTTAATGAGGATATGTGGAAATAACATAGCGCAAGAAAATCATGATATAGAAGGCATTATAAAGAATTAGAAACAATTAAAATGGACATCTTCCTTGGCCAAAGTTGTAAATCATAACTATACAATCCAAACTGTTTTCTCTATTTTTGTGTTGTTGTCCCCAGTTAAAAAACAGACTGGACTCCTTAAGAGATCTTTATGCAGCTTAATGAAAACCAATCAAATGACAAACTGTTAAAACACACACATCTCTTATACAAAGTGTGCCATAAAAGCAGCTAGCAGAGAAGTCATGGGCAACTTTATCCTTATATCGAGGAAGAAGGAGGGTAATGGTCGACACATGCAGAGAAGGGTGAGAAGCAAGTGCTTAGGGTTCTTGCGACTAAGGGAGGGATGCATATAAATCACAAATATTACGTACAGCCTACAAATATCAAATAGCGGAGCAAATAGAGAATGATAGGGATAAAAAAAGTAATTATCCTTAAGCCAGATGCTACCCTGCAAAAAGCAGCTGATTGATTTACAAAAGACTGAATGGCTCCCATCCAGCAGAGACTGAGTGAATTTTATTTAATATTCAGTCAATCCACAGTCAACATTGGATAAAATGAGGCCCTTTCTGCACATTTTCCTGGTTTTCCAAAATGTGGATTTCATTCAGAGGAGACCCTAATCTACCCTGGTCCAGTGAATACTGTCAATTTTAAAAAAACAAATGTGACAACCCAATTTCAGATAACCTCAAGGACATCTTTCCAATCCTGCCTCTGAGAGAGGATTGTCCAGGTAACCAATCTCTGCTATCTACACCAAGACAACGCACATTTCCTTGAAGGAAACTTGATTAACTCTTTCAGTGCCCAGTCAGGTTTTGGTGGCAAAACGCAAAGCAGCCAAACCATTAACTGATTTTGTTTTACCAACTACCCAAGGCAATTGTAATTGTTTTGAGAAAGAAGTCGCTGGCATCTCTCCCCTTTCTCCTACCTTATTGAAACATAAACATGAAGATTATCAACACGAAGTCCCCTGGAGCAGATCTAAACCTCTCTACCCTAGCTCGTTAAAACAGTACCACACTTGGAAACTCCAAAGAACAAAAAGTGAAATTCTATTGACAGACAAGAGGAAGGTTTTAATTGTCTAAAACCCTGGGAACTACAATGACAGCTGGATGGCAAGTCACACCAGGAATATGAGATGACTGTTTGCAGACAAACACATCCAATAACTGGTATGCTTTCCAGGTCTCCAGACAAACCTGAGCTCCAGGAATTAGAGGGAATTATGTCAAAGGTAGTTTCTCGGATAGGAAGAAGATCACCACACAGAACTGAGACAACCCTTCTGGCCATTTATATAGACAACTATACAAAACAACTATTTGCTAATGTTCATCTTCTGGTCTGCAGGTCATCTTGCAACCTACCTGGCCCCATACAATAGCAAGAGAGCAGCAAAGGCACTCCAAATTTCAAACAGTGTGCCATTCTAGATACTGAAGGGATTTTGAAACTCATCTTACCTACAGAATGACTCCATGAGACACAGCATTCAACCACATGCCTTAGCACATTGCCAGCGATCCCTTCTGACAATAAGCACAGAAGCTTCATCCAGCTATTCACTTGTCAAATAACCAGATGGAAAAATCAAACATCAGATATAATTCTGTTCTTCAAGTTTGACATACCACTCTAAAAGACATGGTTGACTACTGGTGATGAAGATGCTAGGTTTTAGATCCTGGTCTATGTATGTAAAGTCATGATAGAAGAGCAGGCCTCAGGAGGATTGTGTGTACTTGCTAAGGCAGAGTTGGGCTGGCAAGGGCAGGATTTTTTTTTTCCAGTGAAGACCCATTCTATTTTCTTGTTATTCAATTCAAATCTGAAGTTATGCTGCTAAATTTATACTTATTCTCATATTCGTCTTGAAATTTCTTCCCCAACATGAGGGTGCAATTAGAAAAGACAGTCCTAGAGGTAAATGTAAAACATCTTCAGTCTTATTTTGGAACATCATATCCAGTATGCTGAAGGAGCAAAAGCTTCTCCTTAATATCTCCATCTCAGCTTCAGTTTTGGAGGATGTTTATATTTATGTTTACATTAATTTATTTGACAACTCAAAGTTGTATCAGCCAGCAAAAATGGATATTAAATTTCTGACCCCTGATAACTTCTCTCCTTGGCCACAAGTGTCAGTGACAGAAATTAAATGCATTATTCAGTCACTGAAATAAGGCTGAAGATTTCCTAGTTTGGTACAGAAGACGTAATGTTTTGTACTTTAATACTTATGTGTCCAAATTCTACTTTAATTTTGCATTATTTTATGTCACTCTGTTATGTTTATTATATCTTACCCTTCATCTCATTTTATTGTAACCTATTCTGGCTGACGCCCATTGTTTTGATGTGGTCAATTGACTAATCATAAAGTTATACTGCTACTGCTAAGCAAATCGTAGACGGAGCTCTACCAGTTGACTAGAGGATTTTACTTTGTGCAACTTTTCAGGCTTTGGCTGAAAAGCAGAGGGAACCATATCGCTGATTGCTACTTCCTACCTAAATGAATAGTCATGTTAGGCATTCAGATCTAGAGATAATTCATAGAGTTGCCAATACACCTTCTGAATTATAGGAAGATAATATATTTTCTAATAATTTATTTTTATTTGATTTGCAGGAAAGTTTTGAAGATGCCTTTGAACACATCCCAGTGTAAGTATCCTTTATTACCTCTTTTTTTTCAAGCAGAGATTAATGAAAACAACCAAAAGTGAAAAATACTATCTAATTAACTATATTGCTACCTTTTCTATTCTTCCTGCTTCATTTCATACCAGTTCCGTTTCATCTTAGAGCAGAGAGTCAGAATTCACTCTATGCTCAGCAGTAAACCTCAGTTTTCTAGTTGTATTCAGGGATTTCCACATAGAAGAAACTCTTACATACAATACAGCTGGATATTTTGCTTTATTGAGGATGAGATAGAAATCCTACTTATGTAGAAGATCAGTTTCTATAGAGCATAGAAATTAAGCCGAATATATAATGACTGCTCTGGGTTTTAGTTCCTATGTTTTTTTACTCCAGAATTTTTGAGTGAATTGAAATTTGTTGATTTCTTGTTCTCAAGATTGATGGTCATTTGCTTATATAATGCCTCTGTTTGGCCTGAGAATCACATATTCCTGCACCATCGACTTTAGCAGTTACATGGTGAAATATAGTGTTATAGATCGGGAAATGAGAGGCTAGACCAGAGCATTAACAAGGAATGGCTTTATTCAATGGAATAAAGGGCTGTCGCGTCTGCATACTAACAAGCAGACATGCTCAGCGAACAGCAGCTGGCTCGACCTAGCAGCCGGCTTTTATAGCCGGCTGTTGAAGGGAGCCAGCCAATGGGAGCTGTAAACGCCCCCGTAGTATAGACGGACTTGGTTGGGAACTTTGGTCAGTTCCAAGGACATAACACCCCTTCCCCCCAGATGCGAACATGAATAGTCTTTTAAATATGCAGGCGGTCTGTGCGGGCGCCCGGACCGGCGCAGTTCTGGTGAGTCACTGAGTGGCACAGAGTTCAGAGAATCAGGATTGGTGGGTGCTGGAGAGCGGGGTTGCTCTGGGACCAGCTCTGGTGTCTGTGAATAGTCTCTGCCACCGGGTTGGCTTGTAGTATAGTCATTGTCCAACAACCCGGTGGCATCACTGGTCGGCAAAGCTGATGACTCTGGCGGACGGTCCCGGTCTACCGTCCGTTCCTCTCGCTCGGCCGGTGGTGACAGGCCCCTCAGATGGTCCTCGATCGGATTCTGGTGTGGTGACTGGAGATCTACCGGAGTCCATGGTTCAGCATTGGCATGACCACTCTGGCGCTTCCTTATCTGATCCAGATGTCTCCGCCAAACTCGCCCGTCCTCCAGTTGAACTTGGTACGATCTCGGACCGGTGATGGCCACGACTCTCCTGGGTACCCATAGCGGATCGCCGGCGTAGTTCCTGACAAACACTGGGTCCTGCAACACAAAATCTCTGACCCTGCCGTCAGACCCGATAGGAGTGTCAGGGCAATAATGGGGATGCAGCCTGTCTAGCACTGTTCTCAGGCGTCTGCCCATTAGTAGCTCAGCGGGAGACTTGTTTGTAACCGTACAGGGGGTCGTGTGTTGGCTCAAGAGAAAGCGGGAGAGCCTAGAGTGCCAGTCCTCTTGATTGAATCTGGCCAACGCCTCCTTTGTTGACCTAACGGCTCTCTCTGCCAACCCGTTGCTGGCAGGATGAAAGGGGGCTGTTAAGATGTGCCGGATGCCCAGGTTGGTGACATACCAGCTGAATTCTGTAGACGTAAATTGGGGGCCATTGTCCGAGACTAGAGTGTCAGGCAGCCCGTGTGTTACAAATAAACGGGTCAGGGCTTGGGCAACTGCCCGGGTGGTGGTCGTGGGTAGTAGGGCCACATCGATCCACTTGGAATACGAGTCCACGACCACCAAGAAGGTCTTGCCATGCATTGGCCCGGCCAAGTCAATGTGCAGCCGAGACCACGGTGCATTGGCACTCTCCCACTTGGTTGGGGTGGTGATTGGCGGTGCTGGCCTGGATTCCTGACAGGGTCGGCAAGAGCTTACCCATTTGGCGATCTCGTCGTCCATGCCTGGCCACCAGACGTAACTCCGAGCCAACGCCTTCATCCGGACGATGCCTTGGTGACCCTCGTGCAGCGCCTTCGGGACAGGTGTGCGCAGGGAGATTGGGATGACGACTCTGGTTCCCCACAACAGGCAGCCCTGTAAATTAGAAAGCTCTTGCTGGCGGGTTTTAAATGGTGTGAATTCAGTTGTGAAATTAGTGACCGGCCACCCCCTCCGCACCCAGTCCAGAACCTGGGCGATTGTTTTGTCTTTTTTGGAGTGAAAGGCGATGTCGCCTGAGGTGACAGGTAGGTTGAGCTCGCTGACATCGAAGATGGCATGGACCGGAGCCGGGTCCTCCACAGGGGTTGGCAGTGGGCAGCGGCTGAGGGCGTCGGCGTGGCTTAGGTTTTTTCCCGGGCGGTGAACGAGTTTGTACGAGTAGGCCGCCAGGAACAAGGTCCACCTTGTCATCCTGGGTGACAAGACTTGGGGTGTTTGTTTGTCCCCCGACAGTAGCCCCAGAAGCGGCTTGTGGTCTGTGATGAGTTCGAATTTGTGACCAAAAAGAAATTCGTGGAATTTTTTTACCGCAGCAACTGCGGCTAGGGCCTCTTTATCAATTTGGCTGTAATTACGCTCGGTTGGTGAAAAGGTTCTGGAAAAGAAAGCGATTGGTGCCTCGGAGCCGTTGGGGAGTCTGTGGCTTAAGACAGCCCCAATCCCGAAGGGGGATGCGTCTGCTGCTAAGACTAAAGGGAGGCGCTGGTCGAATTGGATTAGGACAGCGTCTGAGGTGAGCAGCGATTTGACTGCTTTAAAGGCATAATCCTCTTTGGGTCCCCAATGCCACGGTGCATTTTTGTCTAGAAGTCTGTGTAACGGTTCGGCTACTGACGCTTTGTGGGGTAGGAACGAAGCGTAGAAATTTAATAAGCCTAGGAAAGCCTGTAATTCAGACTTTGTGGAAGGCGTGGGTGCCTCGTGAATTGCTTTGACTTTAGATTCCACCGGGTGGATGCCAGAGGCGTCTATTCTATACCCAAGAAAGTCCACCTGTTTAGTGGCGATGGCACACTTCTCCCTTTTTAGCTTGAGGCCATGCTGTCTGAACTTGTCTAAAACCGCTCTGACTCTTTGGAAAAGTTGGGGTCTGTCCCTGGCTGAGACCAATATGTCATCAAAATAAGGAACGACGCCAGGGAGGCCTTGGAGTATTCGTTCCATTAATGACTGAAAAATGCCTGGGGCAACACTAACGCCAAATTGGAGACGCCGGCACCTAAATGCCCCTCTGTGAGTGACAATAGTTTGTAAATCGGCCGTTTGACTGTCAACAGGAAATTGCTGATAAGCCTGTGACATATCCAATTTGGCGAAAATGGTGCCAGGCTCAAATGTGTGGAGTAAGTGCTGGATTACCGGGACTGGGTAAGCGCTAACCTGTAGGTAGCGGTTAATTGTGGTCTTATAATCAGAACAAATTCTTAAACTGCCATCCTTTTTAAGGGGTGTGACAATTGGGGTCTCCCACTTAGCAAAATCCGTGGGCTCAATCACCCCCTGTTTGAGTAATTTGTCCAGTTCCGCGTCCAGTTTAGGGCGTAGCGCAAATTGTACTCTATGCGGTTTTAAACGGACGGGAACTGCTTGGGGGTCCACTGAAAAAGAAATGGGTGTGCCACTGTAACAGCCTAATTCGTTGCTGAACACATCAGAGTAGTCTGCAAATAGGGAGTCAATATCGGGAGTTGAGAGAGCATGGACTCCCGTTAAGCTAAGACCGAGATAGGGGAACCAATCCAACCCCAACAGGCTAGGGAGGGCACCGTCAACACCACTAAAGGCAGATGGCCTTTAAAGGATTTGAATTTAACGAGGAACTTGCCTTTTCCGAATACTGGAATATTCTTTCCTTGATAGTCCCTCAAGGTGAGGTGGCTCTTCTGGAGTTGGCTCCTAGACAGGCTGGGCCGGATTTTCTTAAGAGTGTTCCACGAGATGATCGAGAGTGCTGACCCGGTATCGACTTCCATGAGACAAGGTTTACCTTCTAAATGAATAGAAAGTGTGATTTTATTTGGTGTCAGGAAAGTGTGGTTAGCTTGATAGCAAGTATAACAGTTTTCTACTTGCCTTGGTGGCTCCGGTGGAGAGTAAGAGGACGAAGACCTCTGTGGTGCCACGTGTGCCGCCTGGCAGGCTCTGGCGATGTGACCTTTTTTGCTGCAGTTGTTGCAGGTAGCGTTTCTGAACTTGCAAGACGTCCGGGCATGGGGACCCCCGCAGGACAGGCATAACAGGATGTGCTTTGGTGCGTTGCTGTTCCCTCGCCTTGCCCCTACCTGTGATTGCCTCAAGGGTTTGAGACAATGAACATCTGAGTGTTCAGTAGGGTCTTCTTCACTCACCGCTTCCTCGGAGTGAACAGTGGCAGAACTGGGCTTGGGGGTGGTCCCTTGGATTTCAGCGGCTTCCTGGGTCGCTAGTTCTGCGGCTAAGGCTTCTTCAGCCGCTTGGGAGAGGTTGAGATCTTTTCTGGCCAGCAAACGCCTCTGTAGTCTTAAGTCTTTGACTCCACAAACGAGTTGATCGAGTAACATGTCGTCCAGGTAATTTTTGAACTTGCAGTGGAGAGCTGCAGTCCTCAGGGCGGCCATGTATTGATTTATGGATTCCCCATCTGCTTGCTTCCTCATCCGGAAGGCAAAACGTCTCGCAATCTGCGACGGTTTAGGGGAGTAATGATTTGAAAGTGTTTCCAGCAGCTCTGGCCATGGAACGCTCTTGATTTCTCGTGGAGCAAGGAGGGCTGTTGCGGTATCGAAGACTGCAGCCCCGCAGTAGCTGAGGAAGTATGACTTTATTCGGTGCTCCGCTGCATCAGCCAGACCGATGGCATCGATATAGTGATTGAAGCGGTTTCTATAAGAGTCCCACTTCTCTTCATCCGGCTTAAAAGGCGGAAATGCTGGGTTAGCGTTCATATTGGCGCCTCAGTCAATGGTAGACTGCCCTCTCTCTCTCTGGGTATACGAGGCCCAATAAGTGCTCACGTGAGCGCAGGCGGCTGTGGCTGCAGCGATTCACCTGGCTCAATGATTTCAGCTCTGTACTAGTGAGCGTTAGAGGCTCTTGCTGTAACGCTGTGACTATTCAGCAATCTTTTGAATCTCGCGCTCCCGGAGAGCGTTGGCGGATGCACTGACAGAGATTCAAATTTCGCGCTCTCTGGGCGCGTTGGCGGCTGTGGACACAGCGCTGAGCTTCACTTGAGTTTCGAATTCAAACGACAGCAGTTTGAATTTCGCGCTCTTTTTCTCGAGCGGGGCGGCTGTAGCTTCAGCGCCTGACTTCACTCTCTCTCTCTGTAGCTTCCAGTGCGAGCGGCTACAGACGCTTCACTTTCACTTAGCTAACTAGCGAACTGACCGAGCTCTCTGCTTCGCGGCTGCGGTTCAGTTGCCTATCGTGACTTCAGCTCAATGGAATGCTTCTGGTTAGCCATCCCATCCTCGTCGCCAGTGTTATAGATCGGGAAATGAGAGGCTAGACCAGAGCATTAACAAGGAATGGCTTTATTCAATGGAATAAAGGGCTGTCGCGTCTGCATACTAACAAGCAGACATGCTCAGCGAACAGCGGCTGGTTCGACCAAGCAGCCGGCTTTTATAGCCGGCTGTCGAAGGGAGCCAGCCAATGGGAGCTGTAAACGCCCCCGTAGTATAGACGGACTTGGTTGGGAACTTTGGTCAGTTCCAAGGACATAACATATAGTAGATCTGTATCTTCCACCATGCTGAATATTATTTTATTCAAATTCCGTGTTGTGCTACTTTTAATATATGAGCCAGAACAAAATGATTATATATCATTTGACTCTTATCAAGGATCATGCCCTAAATATAACAAATATGTAATAGAACTTAAGCAATTGGTAGTCTTATTGCTGTTACAATTTCTATAAATCTTAGCCAAGTTTGATCTACTATACAACAAAATGAAGTTTAGTCGGCAAAACTGCAGGAGTAGAACACAAGATCTAGAACAAGGGTGTCACACTCACGTCATTACGGCATCGGCACATGACATATCATGACTTTCCCCCCTTCGCTAAACCAGGCATGGATATAGCCAGTGTGTGACGCATCCGGCCCATGGGCTGTGAGTTTGACACCACTGATCTTGAGTATTTGATGTAAAGATCCACAATGCCAGTATAATATCCTGTATGGGTTGTCAAGCATTGCTGCTTCCTCACAATTTTGATGACCAGACACTGGTTACCTTATTTGCTGTTACACTGGTGTCCAGACACTCTCAAGCATAGTGCTGCTGTGCCCCCACTTTTCTGTGCAGAATTCATTTATTCTATAGGAGCTAGCATAGCATTACATTTGCCATAATGTTGCATTTAGGTAATATATATGAGAGCTATGCAAAGTATTCAAAAGAAAATTCATGTGAACAATTCATCTTTCCTTGGATCCATAAAACAGAGTTTTAAGCTTTGTGTCTTTTGAAAGGCTCATGCAGCTGCTATAGCAGTAGCACTTAGCACTTTGATTTATATACCGCTTCAAATACTTTACAGCTCTCTCTGAATGGTTTACAGAGTCAGCATATTGCCCCCAACAGTCTGGGTCCTCATTTTAGTGACCTCAGAAGGATGGAAGGCTGAGTCAACCTTGAGCCAGTCAGGATCTAATTCCTGGCAGCGAGCAGTCAGCCTGCAATACTGCTTTCTAACCACTGCGCCACCATGGCTGCTATGAATCAAATTCAAGCAGGGTTCACAAGAATAACACAGATAGTTTCTGGTTTAGGTGCCATATTGATTTTCTATCTAATGGCCAAAATATCTAATATTTAGGCCCATTATTTTTTTTTAAAAAAATATTCTATTGGGATCATATATACCATGTTTTCAAAAGTACCATATTGCTTTCCCCCTTTGTTTGTTTGTTGGTTTTCAAAACATTTTGATCGTGATGTGGTGGATTGTATAAATGTAAAGATTGGGCTGGTGGTTTAAATCACGGAGAGAAAATCATTTCTATAAATTCTTTCAAGGAAAAATTATTAGCAGGCAGTTCCTCCTTCCCTACTCATATATTGATTCTCCCCACCTCCACACTATATACATGTGCACACAAACATACCAGGTAGTATGAAGAAAAAAGCTGTTAGTGGTACATCGTGGCACCCATTGGAATTATTTTTCTCACCTTAATTGCTACACAGAGGACAGTGATTTTGCTGAGATTAAAGCACATGGGAATTGCAATTCAGCCACCCAAGGAGACAATGTTACTTGATGCACTCTCATTTTTCTCACTGCTATCCAAGAAGCAGGAGAGATGAAAACTGGGAGCAAGAGAAAAAAGTACAGACATCCAGGAGGTTGGAGTCCCAATGAGAAATGGTGGTAAAGAATTTTATCTGGATATGCTATTAAGCATCTAGAAATATGCACCAATTACTCACTAATCATTAAATGCTCAGATGCCTAAATCTATGTGTAAGAATAGGTGGGTGTGCAGATGTGTTATGTGTGTTTGTGAGAAACAGATTATATGAACACATACTAGTAAATTATCTAACAAAATTATAAGCCTCTTTTAACGTAAGAGAAAAAGTAGAGCAGAATATTTATGAGATTACAGCATTTTGACTAGCTGAAATCTTGAAAGAGAAATCTATATATAATGTCACCAGCACAATTGTAAAAGAAGTACATAAGAATTAGGTTTCTTATGTTTTATATTTGAAGTAAAACTATAAAATAATCCTTTAAATCCTTTAACAGTGTACTATATAGACCTAAGAAAGCTTGAGCCATGTTTCAGTTTAAATTTTAATAGCTTGGGTCCTATATATAAGATGGAAAATAACATGAACATATTTCTGTCTTTATTGCCTGAATGAACTGTAAAGAATCTATGATGTAATCCCATAGTTTAGGCTATGTCTAACCTAGAGGGTTTAGCAGAGTTGAAGCAAACATTTCAGTGTATTAAAACCTCTCCCAGCAATTAATATACAACCAGGGAGTTACATAAAAATATATTTTACAGAGTGCAAAAGTCCATTTACAATCAGATTCCCAGGATAGGAGGCCCAGAGCCAATTTAGAACCTTGATCAGAGTTGAAGAAGCAGTCTGAATGTTTAGGGCAGGATTTGACAAGCTGTCAAAAGAACTCATAGGATATGGATATTGTTTCCTCTGCTAAGTTACTTCCAGATAGAGTGTTTTATATAAAAAGCTTCAAGACTCTACTCACAATAAAAAGGTTGTTCTGGGAAATTTATGTCAGAATTTGGGGTCAATCTGGCCATGATTATATGGGACGGATCTTTGTTACTTGCTTACTAAGCCCTGGATCAATAATTGGCTTTTAACTTCTAAGGCCTTTCCTGGCTCCTTATCCAAGGATCAGTCTTCTACAGTATGAGGTCTATTTACCAAGGTCCTTGCGGCTTTGGCTGCCTCACTCAGGATCAAATCTGTTCGTTTACAATGTTATCTGGATGATATTTTAATTTGGTCATCTTCCAGACATCAGACAAATTTGGATACCAAGATTACTCTGGAGACCCTTCAGGGTCATGGCTTTTCCATAAATTGGGATAAAAGCCATTTGATCTCCTTAACTAGATTAGTTCATTTAGGGGCAGTGATAGATACCATGGAGGGCAAGGCCTTTCTTTCTCAGGACAGGTTAAACAATATCCAGTCTTTGGCCAGAGAGATCAGAGCCTTAAAGAGGGTTTCCCTGGCAGTGCTGTCTCAACTGTTAGGGAAACTGATTTCTTGTATTTCCATTGTGCCTTGGGCTCGATTCCATTCTAGAGAGCTGCAATGGTTCCTGCTACCTTTCCAGCGATCCAGAAGAGCCACTTCCAACGTCCGGATAAAGATACTGCACAAAGTTCTCCCATCGCTCCGCTAGTGGTTGGAAAAAACGCTAAACAAGGGTTATCCTTTCAAGGAACCTCACCTCAATTCCCATGATCACAACCGATGTCAGCCTGGTAGGATGGGGAGCTCACTTCCAATCCCACACTGCACAGGGAATTTGAACTATTTCCAAACAATCTCAAAGCATCAACCTGTTGGAACTGCGATCAGTTCACCTGGCCTTACACAGCTTTCTACCCCTTTCCCAATCACGCCACGTTCTGGTCTTGACAGACACAGGCAGAGGGGTACCCATTCCAAACTTCTGGTGCTGGAGATGGCCAAGTTGTTCAAATGGGCCGAGGCCAATCTTTCTTCGCTCAAGGCAGAACACATAGCAAGGGCCTTAAACACACAAGCAGACTGGCTCAGCAGGGCCACGATAGATCAGGCAGAGTGGCGCATACACCCGGCTGTCTTTCAGGAAGCAGTGCAGAGGTTTGGGCAACCGGTGATCCATCTATTTGCCTCTCCTCTCAACGCCCAATTGCCCCGATATATTTCAAGGTACCCGATTCAGGGGGCGGAGGCCATCAATGCCCTGCGATGTCTGTGGCCTCCCAGACTTCTATATGCATTTCCTCCACTCCCTGTAATACCCAGGTTGATCCAGAAGTTATTGGAGGAACAAGCAGAATTGATATTGGTCACCCCTTACTGGCCCAGGAGAACGTGGTCCACAGATTTAAAGAACCTATCGAGAGAACAACCTTGGAAATTTCCACTATCCAAGGTTTCCCTCTCCCAAGGGCCGATACTTCACCCGAACCCACAATGGCTCAGTCTAGCCGTATGGAGGTTGAGCGGAGCCGTTTAAGGGCCCAACAAATTTCAGAGGATGCTATTGCCACTATTCAAGCATCCAGATGGTCCTCAACAAATCGTATATACGAGGCCACGTGGTCAGCCTTCTGTCGCTGGTACCAGGGGTCTAAGATCGACTCAACTGCTCCATCAATAGGACAATTATTGGACTTTTCACAGGAGGGGTTGACCAAGGGCCTATCTCCAAATACTTTACGTAAACAGGTGGCGGCTTTAGCCTCGGTGATAACCTGGGGTGACCTCCGTTCCATAGCGCACCATCCACATGTCCGCAGCTTTCTTAAGGGTGCTGCAAACTTACGACCTCCTGTAATTCACTTCGATCCCACCTGGGATCTCAACAAGGTGTTAACCGCACTTACAACTTTGAGCCTTTAAGAACCACTAGTCTTAATTTCCTGACATATAATGTGGTCTTCTTAATTGCAATCACATCAGCTAGAAGAATTTCCAAATTGGCGGCATTGTCAATGAGAAAGGACCTGTGAGTGTTTCATGCAGACAGAGTGATTCTCCGATTGGACCATCATTCACTCCTAAAGTAAATTCAGCATTCCACAGAGTGCAGGAGTTGGTGCTTCCAGATTTTTGTCCGAAACCATCTCATAGACTGGAGCATCAATGGCATCAACTTGACATTTGAAGGGCCTTAAGCATCTATCTAGACCGCACGGCGGCATTTCAAAAATCTGAGGCTCTATTCCTATCCTTCAACCCATCCACTTTAGGACAAAAGGTGTCGTCCATGACCATCGGTAGATGGTTGAGAGCCACCATAGCCAAAACTTACGAATGCCAATCCATCGCAATTCCTAAGGGCATTACAGCTCACTCAAGCAAGGAGTGCGGCAACATCAGCAGCATGGGCCACACGGGCTTCCATAGACGAAATTTGCAGAGCAGCAGCTTGGGCTTCACCATCTCCTTTTGTCAAAAATTATAAAATTGATGTCTATGTCTCAGCGGACTCTTCAATTGGCAGAAGAGTCCTGCAGAGGGTCCACAGAGTTTAGGAGTGGATTTTGACCAGACGGAGTCCCTCCCTAAGGACAGGCCAAGCTTTGGTATGTCCCACTTCTGGATGCTCTGAACAGCTCATGGGAGAAAGGGCGTTGGTACTTACCTGATACACCAGTTCTCTGTGAGCTGTGAAGAGCATCCAGCCCCACCCATTTCTTTCCATCTGGTGGGGTTCCGTTCCAGTCAGGGATCTAGATTAGGTGGTGAGTCCTGGACTGTGGCACTCAGTCTTCGCAAAACTGGGGGATGCTGATTAGGTGTTCCGTGGAGGGGGCGGAGTGTCCCAGAGTATTAAGCCCAGCCTTTCCAGAAGAGACTGAAGCGCCTCCCACTTCTGGATGCTCTTCACAGCTCACAGAGAACGGGCGTATCAGGTAAGTACCAGTGCCCTTTCTCTGCTCACATGTAACATTCATGTTAGAATATTTATGTACATGGAGGCCAGGCAGCAGCCAAAGGGAGCAGCGTGAACCTAGCAAGCCCACTGCCATTGTACAACATTCAGGATCCTCACACTGCACAACTCTCAGTGAAGGCCAACCAAGTTAATGTTTCTAAGTTGCAAATTTAGGCAGTTTGATCCAGTGGTTAGGACACCAGGTTAGAAAGCAAAAGTTTGTGAGTTCTAATCCAACTTTAAGCATGAAAGTTGGTTGGGTGACTTTTGGCCAATCACTATCTCTTGTCCTAAGACATTCACAGGGTTGTTGTTGTGGGGAAAATAGGAGGAGGAAGGACTATTAAGTTATAAAAATAATAAAGGTGTTAAAAAAAACCTAAATCTAAATTTAGATTTACAGATTTGAGGTATATAGTAATCTTTTCCCCAAAAAGGGAAATGGAAGAAAATAATTGCTATCTTGTGAATATATTGCTGTTCATCATTTTGAATAGAAAGCTGCATTTTGGATTTTTTTCTGAAGCCAGTCAAATTTATTTGAAATTGGCATTTGGAATCCGATTTGTTTGAAATTGGCATTTGGAATCCAGCATAACAAAATATGTTTGCACTTGTGTCTTCAAGTTTGCTACATTCCTACATTTGCTACATTTGATTTTATTCATAATATGTATATAACATAATTAACCATGTACAGATCCATGATATTTGCATTGCAAAAATGTTTTTGAATGCTTTATGTTACATTAGCTGTAGCCATTTCCAAATCCAGAGGCAAACTATAAACTAATAATGCACTGAAAAACTGCTATTGCTAAAGGGCATGAAGAAAAAAGTTAAAATGTTTCTGATGAAAATACTGTAATTAAGGATGTGTAAATAAATATATGTTATTGATTTTGCTGTCCTGTATTATCATGAGAACATATGCATCTTTCATTGGGAGGTCAAGATGCCATAATAAATTTTTTTCATGTACCTTATATAGGTATTTAATATTTATGTGTTTATTTAGTATATTTTTCCTTTTTGATACTTTTCTTCTGCAAATTTTCCTATTAATATCATTTTTTTGGTATTTTCATGAGAATAATAATAATAATACAAACAATAAATTGAATTCCAAATTTAATCTGAACATCAGGCTGATTGTGTGACAAACCATACTTATTTAACTCGTATGCTACCCAACTCTCAGTATAACTCTGTTTTTAATATAACATATTCTTTTTCACATTGTTCTTACACAAAAATTCTTTATGCCTGGATTTTTTACAGAAAAGAATTAACCAATGGTCTTTATTCAATGCATATCTCGGTATGTATTGTTTTATTGTTGGAGCTCACAAATGTCCTTACCTAGAAATCTATGGAATGTTAATTTTACATTTTTACTATCATAAATTAAAGAATTGTTGTTAATTTTTTACTGAAATAATATTTAATATATATTAATTCTTAAAAGTTGGCATGTTCTTTCTTCTTTATATCCCTGAACATTGGCAGTCTCATATGAATTCAATTTAATATACATGTCACAATTTCAGCTATCTGAAAAATCAGGTGTTAGATATAGCAGATTGAATCTCCAGTTAATATTGCCTATTCTGTTTATTGTAAGGTTATCTTAAGAGTAATATTGATTTTTAAATGGGGTTCATTAATAGATTAATTATAATAACTTCATTTATATATCTTTTCATTAGATGTACAACATTTCCTAATAAGAGGAACACAGAGCTCTAATCTAACTGCTTTTTTCTTTTTCTTTTTGTCCTTCAAACATAGAAATCATTGAGTTGTTTTAAGATTCAGTTTCTCCCCTTTTGTAGTTGGGCAGTGAGGGATTAGAATTAGGCTGCATCATACATTGGGAAAATCTCCCAGCATCCTCTTTATGCAGAGGCATCATCTGCCAGTACTGCTGTAGCTGCAGTCCTGTCAGGGGATATTTCTTGTAAAATCTGATGCAGAGGATTCCTGCTGCTGTGTGAACTTTTGCATCTATTCTGTTTCTAATAAGAAGCCCACTAGTAACGAGGAATAAGGAAATGGGACCTTCTTAGGGTGTTACTGGCTGGGGTGTTTTTTTTCCTGTCTGTGACAGAAATGAATCATCTCGGTGAGAGGCTTACCTTCACATAGCAATTTGCAGTTAATCATCTAGAAGTTGCCTAATTTAATCCTGTGAGTATATGGTGTCTTTTCTCAATATTGGAGCTGCTAAAATTGACTGCAGAAAACCTGTGCTTATTATTTTCTGGGGATCACTTTATATGAGGGTTTTTGTTTTGAAAATAGGTAGTAAGCTTAATGATGAATAGTAGAGGAAGTTCAGGATGTACTGTATTCTGATGATCCTGGGGAAATTTGCATTTAAGAGTTAATTTCATAAATGATTGTTTTTCATTTTTCTCTTGGTAATTTCTATCTATCCGCTTTGTTGTTGTGCTTCTGGTTGTATAAATGATCTCTAGCTTGATCATTTGTGTATACAGAAATACTTCTTGAAACTGTTACAGAGATAAGATTACATATCTGTAAAATATGGCAGGTAGAAAAATTTTCGATGAATCAATTGCTTATGTCACCTAACAATTTTCATATTCAGTTTAGCTAGAGCTGTTATTTTATAAGAGATTATAAGTCTCAAAAGCTAGCAAGCATGTTGTAATATTATTCCATCTCAATAAATTTAGAACTGCTCTCTCTACTGTAAGCATACTTTTTGCAACTTCATAGCAATTTATATGAAATCATAGGAAAAGGACCATTCAGTTATGATCACGTGACTAGATCTGAGCCATTATTTGAATGACGCAGTGGGAGTACTGTATTTGCTTTGATTTGTTTACCTTTTGTGCTGGCTAACCTATTATTAAGCTTTGAGAACCTTCCTTTTATTATTATGAGGTGGTATTATAGTTAACTGTTCCTAGCTATGCTCTTTTTGTGTACATTTTTAGTTTTCTGTTTGGTGAATCATAATCACAATCACAATTTTGTCCTTTGCTACTTCTAAACTAGTAAAACAGCCATTATCCCTGAGGATGCTAATAAGGAAGACCTAATCTGCCCCACCCAGATCAGAGATTTTAATCATTTTTTGTATTTCCTGAATGGTCAAGGTAATTTTGATTTGAAATGTTGATTATAAATCTTCCAACAAATACTAATTAAAACTTAAATAATGATTCAATCTTGGCTTTAATACACTAAAATAAAATTAATATTTTGTAATAAAATATGCTATTTATCTTTCAAGCATGCAATTGTGCCTGCAGTTTTTTTAAAAAATTCACAGATTAATACAGTACATAATTAGCATGGCTCAGTGATTTATGCATATGTAACTTAATGTGTTATGAATAAAACTGAAAGTAGTCTTGCTGCAGGAATTATCTTTTTGTTAATTTCCCCTTTTATAAAAGGGAATATGAATCTCCAATAATAGAGTACAGGAACAAATTGCTCTAAAATGGATTAAAAGAAGAGAGAAAAGAAAATGTTTTTGTAGCACTACTCCTCAATATTTGTTTAATAAACCAGAGAAATATTAGTTTTAAAAAGATTTGCTTCAACTAGCTTGAAAGGTATATTTGTAACTTCAGAAATGCTAACTAACAATTGCCACAGCAGTAAAATTATACTGGATATACTGTATGGCTAGTGAATTATAGTGATATTTTCTAGCAGGATCAAAATATAATTTGAATATTAAAAATATTATTTTCTCCAAAAAGCTAATAATGTAGCTACAGAAAAAAGAGTTCCTAGTGTTATAAATCCATTTCATTATACTCTTAGAATTTTCTCCTTAGTTCAAAATAAGGCAGAAGAAATAGAGAAACAATGAGGGAAGATTATCTGGGCCTCCCATAAAATTCTGTGGGCATACTAAGGAGAGAACGTGATGGTTCTTTGAAGTAATACTGTAGTTTGAAATTATTACTTTTGTTTGGTTCCCATTTGTCCTGAAAAACCTCTTCAAGAGAACTTTACATTTCCATGCTGTGAATTTAAAAATAAAAAAATATGGTAGTTCTAAAGAAAGATCATGAGAATAAAAGTCAGCTCTACAGTAAAGTATTAACCATACATTTTTCAAAATATTAAAAATATCTGAAGCATCTTGATCCTATTATGGGAATTCACTTTTTATTTATTTTTTAATCTCTTCATGTTCTTTGGCTGCAAATCTGTCAGCTGATAGCAACTTTTATTTATTTCATAATTTTTACTGAAAAACATACAAAAATAAAAGAGTAGGTTTGTATTTAGCAAGTGTGATTCAGACATCTTTTTCTAATGATTGCATGGGTTTTCTTTGTTTCTTCTACATAGCCTAAATATCACGGTATTCGAAGAAGATGTTGCCCTATGTTATATATCGGTAGAAAAAATGAAGTGTGTATCCTGGATCCAATACATACTTGGTAGAGAAGAAAGTGCATGTATGGACTCATAGATGGTGTTGGTAAAGGAGAGAAAGGGAAAAGGGGGATAATAGTATGGTTCATAATTGTTTGAAAATAGCAGTACAATTTAGAATTTGAAGTGGCCTGTTTGGTGTCATTAGTGGAATCTCCTGCTTATTTCAGGAAGTTTAAAACCTGAGACAATATACATATGATGTCTCTACTTGAAAAACTCCACTAAAAAAGCCTATACTCTTTTAAGCAATAATTCTGTTGTTGAAATCCTTGATTTATAAAGATTTTTTAGTGTTTAGATGAAATCTATTTTTTAATTAAAAACATGAAGTCTAGCCCTCTTTCTGGTCAGCAGAGTTAATTTTTTACTTAACTATCTTTCAAAATATGAGTACAATGCTATCATTAGCAGCTCGGTTCACTCCTGTCCAGTCTGTACATACATAATTCTTTAATATTTTCCATGGCTCTAGTTTATCCAACCTGCTGTGCATCCTTTTTTGCTCTGCAGTAATTTACTACTTGTCTATATCCTTCTAAAATGAAATTAGGCATTCTAATCTAGCTTGGGTATATCTGGAACAGGAATCCGAGACCTTTCCTTCTTTAGGGACAGATTATTCCCTGAGAAGACTGATGATACTTTGAACTATTTTTAGCAGCATTGTATATCAGTGAATAAATTGAGGCTGCAACAACCCAACCCTACTTCATACCTCCCCCAAATACATCTCTGGCCCTGCTCATAACTCAGGCAGAAGAAGCCAGTTACACTTTCAGTTGCAAAAGCCCATCATTCTAAATACTTAATTGACTTTGCTATACTGTACTTTCATATAAGAAGTGCTTGTCTTATTTTTAAGATTATTTTAAAAGTACATGGGTTCTGTACCTACTTCTCTGAGTGTCAATTATTTGGGGATCATCCTGTCACTTCTAAAATATCTCCAGAGTTATGTCAGAATGTTTCTCCCTTTTTATGAAAAGGGGCTATTGAGGATGTAATTATGGGGGAACTATTCTTTTGCCTAAATACTTTATCGTTCCTAAGGAGGATTGTGACCTCATATTACGTTGGATCTTTTCTATTTCAACTATTTTTTGAAAGTGTTGCTTCAAGATAATATCAGTTGCTTCCACGCTTCCCACTTGCAGAAGAGGCTGTGGTTTTCTTCTATAAATTTGCAGGGGATTTAGCAGATGCATACTGTACGTATCTGTAAAACCCTACTCTCATTACTACCTTAGCTCTGATGAATCTATTTTCTGTAGGATCTTATCATTTGCCTGTTTCATAATCCATGAGAGTGTTTTTCTGAATGTATTTATACATGTTAAGTAAGACCACACCTGGAATACAGCATCCAGTTTTGGTCACCACCTTACAAAAAAGATGATGAGACTTTGGAAAAACTGTATAAAAGAGAGACTAGGTTGATTAAACACCTGGAGACTAAGATGTATAAGTATGGTTGCAGGAACTGGGTATGGTTAGTCTAGAGAAAAGAAGGACAAGTGACATGATAGCAGTATTCCAGTATTTTAGAGATTGCCACAAAGAGGATGGGGACAACTTATTTTCCAAATCACCAAGAAACAAGATAAGAAACAATGGATGGAAACTAATCAAGGAGAGAAGCAGCCTGGAATTAAAGATTCACAGTGAGAACAATTAGCCACTGGAACAGCTTGCTTTCAGAAGTTGTGGGTGCTTCACCGTTGTAGGTTTTTAAGAAAAGACTGGACAGCCACTATTCTTATTGATTGAAATGTATATACTCTCTGTTATGTACACTCTGTTCCATATTTGTTTCTGATTGCAATTCAGAATTTTTATTTTGACCATCAATGCCCTACATGGCTTGGCACCAAAATATTTAGGACTATTTTCTGTACCTAGTTTCAACTTATCCGACTCAAACATCTTAAGAGAACTTGCTTGAAATTTCCCATTTTCAGGATGTAAGGCACAGGCATATGCGAAGGCTTATAGCAGAATCTTCTATTCTCTGAAATAGTCTTCCGCAGGGATTCAGTCTACCCTCCACTCTTCTTCCCCCACTCCCACAATTAAAAATAAAGTTATTTTGGAGAGTCTAAGGAAGATAAATTGGTGTTGTGAGATTGAATAATGTATTGATACTATTTGAGTGTTGTTTTTTTTACTGTGGATGTATATGAGCCACTTTCTTTTCAATTGTAGAAGAGAGATCAAGTAAGTTTTTCTTCTTAGTTCAATCCTTCATCATGGATTCCTTCTAGTAGCTGATTTCAGACAATTACACTTTTAGGTTTTTTTTTTCACACATCCCTCCTCAACCTATGTGCATCTATATAAAGATGAAGAGCTTGTGTCCAGGCTCTTTATATCTGAGATACATAGTCCAGCCATGAAGCATTGAGATGTATGAACATAGTGTCTCTCAATATAGAAGGCAGTGTTATGGTCACTTTTCTAGTCCTATGCCATGACCAGAGTGGCCAGATGATATTAGACAGTCTCACAATAGTCTGGTCTAAAAAGAAATAGTAATGGTAAACTATAAACCTGGATATAGTAATATCCTCCCTGATTGGCTCAGCTATTCCAGAAACCTAGCCAAAAATGGAAATAAATGCTGTCAAATCTCACTGGGCAGTTACATTTAATCTATGTGCACTGTAAGAAAAATATCTAATTTTTTTGTAAGAGAGATGGGATAGACCCTCAATTGTTAGTGACTTCTTCCTTTTAGAAAAAAAACAATTTTCTTTCTGCATGTTTTCACTCATTCTACCTTTAGAGTTCTAGTGAAAATCAACAAAGATTTAACCAACTTCATTCTTTTCCCACCTTACTAGCCTCAGAAGCCATGGTTCACCATGTTGCCTTGCCTTGTTGTTCTATCTCACCTATTTTTTTGCATTCTAAGTCGAAGTCTCCATTCTATCCATCAGGGACACATCTTCACAGCTTGGAAGATTTGATTTTGTTACCTTTCTGGAACATACAACAGGTTACACTGATTTTTTGGAGACCTCTACCACAAGCTTTCCTATGCAGCAATCGCACAGAAAAATCTTTTGAAGTCTTAAAGCTCTCTCTTAATCACCTGGATTCCAAAGTCCAAGAGAATAAAATGCCAGGAATCCCAGGCTGGACATAATAGTGCAGATTAAAATTCCAGGATTTCATTAGCTACTTCTATTCATAGGAAGTACTGAATAGGCAGTGTATATCAGTCTGTGTGGGAAGCATACAGGATACCAGCTTTGCCATTGCCAAAACAAGAACAGATGGAAATTCCCTCCCACTCCAGAAAGGATTGCTTTTTTAGCTCTTTATCTAGGACAAACAGGAGAAAGAGGTGCAAGAATTGGAACACCAATTACAGTATAAAAATAGACCAGCAATTGCTGGAATTCTTTCATAATGGCTTCTTAGCTGTTCTAAGCTTATGAGCACCAGTGTTTCTGATTTCTTACCTGTAATTAAGTGCCCAATTTTCCTATTTCTCAAGCTTCATTAGCTTCATTAATCTGCTGCAATGTAAATAACAATTGTGTAGCAGTCAGATATTATATCATGATATAAATATTTATAGACTACAGTCTGCTGCAATATATAGAATTTTATCTGGAGTAACCTATACCTACCTACCTACCTATCTATCTTTTAAGGGAATGGGGCAAGAAAATAGTACTACACGTACAGTGCTCCCTCTGACCCTAAAATTTGAGAGGATAATACTCTAAACTGGATGAAGTATGAATCACAAATATTTTGTTATAATAATTAGTCAACAGACTCTATATTATTTCAATTTAATCTTGTCTAGATCGAACATTGAGAACCTGACCATATTAAACAACAGAACAGTGTTAGTAATGATGTAAGTGTAATGAATTTTTTTCTGTTTGTGCGTTTATTAGGGCTGCAAAAATGGATCTTAAATGTGCTTTGGAAGAGTGTTCAATGGCATTAAATTTATTTCTTAACAATAAATTTTCAGAAGCACTGGAATTACTTCGTCCATGGTGAGTTTTGTTTGCTGGAGCTTTTATCTGGTAGCAAGAAATGTATTTAAGGTCTCTGAATAATATAATTTCAATTTTTGTTCTTGCCTAAAATATTTGTTTTACAACTATTTAATCCCATTTCTAAAACAGAATTTGTTAAACTGTCAGAGAAAAGTCCCTAAGTTTTGCTTTAGACATGATAGTCAAATTCAGACCTTTGAATATCACTGAATATAGTTTTTCACCCGATTCTGTGTTCTTTAAGCTAGTCTTTTGTAATAAAGTATGATTTTTAAAATGAACTTTTAAAATACTCCCATTTGTATTTATTTTACAAAATATTTAAAATTTATTCATTCAGACTTGTCAGTTTGTCACAAAACAAAGTGTATTTTTGTTTTCAGTGTTTTATAGAGTGGTAAGTTTTTATTTTTTGATATAAAAAGGCTAAATTTTAATTATTAAAAATGACATACTGATTTCTTGCCAGCACTTTGCCTCATGAAATAATTACTTTAATGGGAGAGAGATCATCACAATATTGCAAGGTTTAGGAACCTCAGGCAAAAGTGCTCCTGATTGTTTCACTTAAAATTAATATTTTAGCTCATATTTTGATATATACTGGAATTCACATATTATTTGAAAAGCAAATAATAAAGAAGATTGGACTCCAAAATATTCCCGAATAAGGAAAATGCATAATTTTAATAATTTTATAGGTTTTGCTCAAAATGTTATGTACAAAGTAGCTTTTTAAAAATAAACTGTATTGTAAAAATTATGTAAAATTTCACTTTTATTTTTGACTGTAATTAGCTTTCTTATCACTGTCTTTATACTTTATTTTCAAAATAGGTCTAAAGATAGCATGTACCATGCCCTAGGTTATAGCGCTATATTAGTTATTCAAGCAGCAATGACATTTGAACAACAGGATATCCAAATGGGACTGTGTACAATGAAAGAAGCTTTACAAACTTGTCAAAAGTAAGATGGAACAATTTTATGACATTGTTGCAGGATTGACATAATCAGGATTTATATTATTTCATTATGTAATGAAAAATATGTGTGTTGTTTGCTTGTATCCTACTTTTATTATTTTTACAAATGACTCAAGACAGAGAATATATCCAACACCCCTTTCTCCTCCTTTTACCCCACTACAACAACCATGTGAAATGAGTTGGGTGGAGAGAAAGTGACTGGCCCAAGGTCAACCAACTGACTTTCATGGTAGAGCTCTAATTAATTTGGAAAGAAAAAGGTATTTGTTATTTTAACAGAGAAAGCTCAACATTTTCATTACTTATTAATATTTATATGATTTTATAACAATGAAGTTGGATGAAAAAGAAATGTCAGTTTTCAAATTTTAAATCTGCTGTTGAGTCCATTGAAAAATAAAACTGGTTCTATTGTCTTTGCCCTCCCCTTCTCAAAATTAAGTAATATTGTTGCATTTTAAAACTTTACTACAGATATCCCTTAGATGGTAACCCTGCAGTAACTAAGTAATTGAGATAGCTCTAGTCTAGAGCTTTGTACTATTAAATCACATAGTGCTAATCCATATAACCTGCTTGTCCCAGAACAAAGAGAAAAAGGCAGTGTATAGAGTAATTAGAATATTGTGTATGCCAATTCAAGGTAGCTTTTCAGGTTGCAGCTAATGGTGAGTGAGATGGAATTTCACCAAGGGGACCAACGGTTACAGCCTTAAAATGTTGTAACTTAGAGGTATGGAGTATGTGTGTGTCTTAAGGATATAGTGTGAGAATGACAAGATTTAAGGAAGCATTACCTATTTCTGGCTTCAAGATTGAAGGCAACACAGCAAAGCAGTTGTGTGGAGATGTTCATAATCTTCTGGCTCCATTCCATTATTCCTCGGACAAGTGGACAAGAAGTCACAAATTTGTGTTTGCTTTGTCATTGTTGTTAGTTGCAAAGTCATGTCCAACCCATTGCAATCCCATGGACAACATTCCTTCAGGCCTTCCCGTCCTCCACCATCCTCTAGAGTCCATTTAAGTTCACACCTACTGCTTCAGTGATTCCATCCATCCATCTCATTCTCTGTCGTCCCCTTCTTCTATTGCCCTCAATCTTTTCCAGCATTAGGTTCTTCTCCAGTGAGTCCTTCCTTCTCATTAGGTGGCCAAAGTATTTGAGTTTCATCTTCAGGATCTGGCCTTCTAAAGAACAGTCAGGGTTGATCTCCTCTAGAAATGACCGGTTTGATCACCTTGCAGTCCAAGGGAGTGTTTGCTTAGCATCATGTTATTGGCAATTATTTGTGCAATAGTAGTGTGTTTCCTGTAGATTCAGTAGAGCACAACTTGTTTAGGGGTCTTTCTTTTTTATGATAGTTGTTTTAATTAAACAATAGACTGAAAATGTGTTTTTGTTATTTATGTCGATATAGGTTTAGAAAAAGAAACACAGTGGTGGAATCATTATCCAGTTTGGTTTCAAAACAGTCTGTAGATCAGCTGAGTGAAGGTAAGAAAAAAAAAGGGTGAGAGATTTTTTACAAGTATGTTCTTTTTCTTACTTGATTGGATATACAGAAGATGGATGGATGGATGGATGGATGGATGGATGGATAGATAGATAGATAGATAGATAGATAGATAGATAGATAGATAGATAGATAGATAGATAGATAGATAGATACACATGTACATCATACACACATACGTATGTATGCAGACTTCCCATGATATTTGAGTTTTAATCTATTTTGCAAAAAGTTATATATATTTTTCACACATATAAGCACACACATGGTGAAAAATACATACAAGATTTGCAAAATAGTCTAAAACTGAAATATAACAGGAGGCATGCTTTCTTTATTTTTATTTAAGGGTATGTTTAACTTTTTTCCACTTCTATAGAAAGAAAAATCCTGCCCAGATTATCAGTGTACTGTTTTGATCTGCCTTGTGAAACTTTGGTGTCAAAGAATGAGAATCACACCCAGATTGTCCCAATCTTCATCCTCAAAGATCCAAAAACCATGGGAGCCTGAAAGTTGGTTACCAATAGTTAATGTTTTAAAAACCTTAACATTTAATTTTAATGTTGGTTTAGATATTGCTACTTCCCATTCAATTAATAGGCCCCTTTCATTTCTTTACACTGGCAATAATGTGGAGGGCATTTTAGGGCATTATGTGCACAAGAAGATGTACCTGAATATAATTTAGAGTTCAGTATTATTCAGCTTTCTAACTGACGGATGCTACAAGCTCTAAAATAACACCTTATAAAACACCTATAAAACACTTAAGTCAGGCAATAATTTTATTATTGCTGAAATTTTACACAGCACTTTGGAATGGTGACCTCTGAATATACTTCTTTGTTCATCTATATCGACCACACTGTGTGAATATCAAAGGACTGCAGTCTAGCCATTACAGATAGTCTGTGACATACAATTGGTTGCTTTATGGCTGTTTAAAGTTACATCAACCACCCACTATTTATGGCTTTTGTGTACAGCCACTGGGTCCCCACAGGCCTTTTCTTCCTCCCATGGGTCCTGGATTCTACCCACCAAACCTCACATCCTCCTCACCTTTTGAAGAGCTCTGGAGCCTTCTGCAGAACTGGAAGGATCGCTTAATTGTACAGCCATGTAGCCCAATTCCAGAAGTTCCAGCCATGTTCCCAGTGGCCACATTGAATTCTGATATGATAATCCTAATTTTCACAAAGCAACCTAAAAACCAGCTAAAAGCCAGATTGTAGATCAGGTAAAATTCTCCAAATATTTGCCTATGAATTTTTATAGTTCTACTAAATGCAGGGCACATCAACATTACATCAGTCAAAATGCATGAAAAATAAGTTATATAATAACTTTTATGTTTTATGCCATTTTGTATGATGTCATAATTTTAGGATAATTTTATGTCATTAAATGTTCTATAAAATTTACCGAACTTTGATTCCACGGGAGTCCTTGATCCCAGGTTTTGAATATGTTAAATAAGTTAGCACATTTGACATAATTTGGTTCAAGAATTGTTTGCCTTAACCATTTTGTCAAGTTAAAGGTTACTTTCTGGTAGCCCCAAGTGTTCCAAACAAGCTAATAAAGAGTAGGCAGGATTAGTGAAGTCTTTTTAATGAAGATGTGTGATTAACACTTGTTGCATTTAAGCAACATGTCTCAGAATTGGAAGCTGAACTGGATCAATCTGCCCTGCCAAGGAACATTTTTCTGAGCAGCCATTTCTCTTGATCAGGGTAGCAAAACAAAAACAACCCCCCACACACACACATACACTACACACACACACACACATATCTAAATTCTGGGTGGTACTAATCTTACAATGTTTTAATGTCCCCCATAGTAGTTTTTAAGGGCATAGCCCCCCCCCAAAAAAAAACCACAAGTGAATTACAATTGGACCCTTCTGAATAAGGACCTATTGAATCCATACTTCATGTCCTGCTGCTACATTTTATTGTTTTATAAGGGTACAATGGCCAATTTTATCATCACTTATTCATCAAAGTACACAGGCAATTCTGATCTATTCCATGTAAAGTTAAATATACAAACAACTACTCAGTTTCTATGAACATGGCCTAATTTGGTTACATGTTTGTAAAACCAAGTGCAATTTGTGATTATTTTTTTAAAAAAACCAAACAACTTATACCATCCTAACATAAAAAGCTTTCTAAAATTCTAGTTTAGATTTCAGGTACAAATTTTCAAGCCATGATTCCCTCGATCTGTATTGGTCTGGTTTATGAATTAATTTCAGCTTTACTTAGAATTATTTTTATATATGTAAAATACTTCAAAATTATTTGGGCTACCAGATAAACTAATAAAAGTGCCTGATGAAAAATAATGTATATTATAGAAACAATAAAATAACATTAACATAAAGCAAAGCAGTTTGCAAAAATAGTAAAGGGACACATATGTTCAGTGTTTGGTTAAATAATTGGAGAAAAGATAACTGGTTAGAAAAAATACGAAATAATTAAATTATTTAAGAAATAACGTTAGTCAATTTAAAAAATAATGCAGAAGTGAGCATACAGCAATATTTTGTGGAATGCCTTTTGGTTTTTAGCATAGATATTTAGCAAGATATTTATGTATATACGTATTTCTTTTTTAATAGAGGAAATGCATGCAGAACTCTGTTACGCTGAATGTTTACTACAGAAAGCAGCCTTGACATTTATACAGGTAACTATAGTGTATAAGTAATATGGTTTGTGTATACATTGCCAGTCTATTAGAATATAGGACTCAAACAATTTTTTTTCTTTGGTATCTCGCTACTGCCTTTCTGAGGCAAGACATTCAGATATGGGTATGAATTTATTAATATTAAGACATGGAGAAAGATTAGAATTTCAGTAGCGAAAGTAGTACTTTTTAAAGCTAGAGTAGGATTTGTGAATCTCAGTGAGGTCATCTGGCAAATTACCTTCAGCACGCACATCTTTTCTTATCCATGAGATTCCTCCATCAAATATTACAGAAATTTGGAAGCAGTAAATTCTGTATGCATACTATGATGTTCAAAAATATTGTTGCCCAAAATATCTTATATGCAGTTATCACTGGCTTATATGCAAGATTGTCTTGCCAGTTTCTAGATCATTAGATGTAACTGTACTTTTTGAGATGTTCTCATCTGACACACATTAAATAGTGCTTCATACACAGACATTATCGATTTCTTCCTTGTTTTCTCCTGTGCAAAGTAAACATTATAGATAGAGTAATGACTCTTGCCATTCTGTTTCCCATAATGATAGATGGAAAGCCTTTTTCCCTATCCCATAATCATGGATTCTAGACTTCAGTTAAAAAAAACTTCTGGCCAAATCTGACTTAGCTTCCATATTCATCCACACCTTCTATATGTGACTTTAGGAAAAGGTGTTAGGGATTGGGTTCTGCGTTGGAATGCTGGTAACCAACTCCAAAATTGTAGCTCTCAGTGAAGAAATAATATTCCTGATTTTGAATATAAATTTATTTGTACAGTTGATTAATATTCTGTCTTTGCTGATGAACTTTGCTATCCTACATACACAATTATATAGTTGATAGTAAGATTTGCTCCTTAGGTTCCATAAATCAGGTTTCAAGAGGACACTTTATCAGATTAAATATGGCTCTGATAAAGAACTGCAATAAGTAGGGAAGAACTCACAATCAACCAATAAAGCTAGGACAAGATATTCTTTGGCTGTTATGTACTGAACTAGATCTTGCTAAACAGGATGCTTGGAACTTATTGAATCTGGCAACTTGGTTGTTATTCAAATAATACTTATTTGATAGAAGTGAGGAATGTAAAAGCCAGAATTTCTACAATTAAGCCCTCTCTCTTAATCTTCAATAAATATATAGGCAGGATCATTCTGGTAAACTGTCAAAGAACTCAGTAAATAGTAAAAAAAATGTTCATGATTATACTCTATTGAAGCCTTAGTACAGTCCTTGTGCTCATAGAACTGAAGCATGTGTTCAGAGTCAGAATCTTTATTGTTAAATACTTATCAAATGTTTTATCAAATTCATATTTAGGAATATCTTAAAAATCAACAATACAGCCTATTAAAATAAGTAGCATTGTACTTCATTGAAACTTGATATAGTTCCGATAATTTCAAGATAAGCATATTTGATATAAACTATTAGTTATTACTAATTATGAATCATATTGCATAATACCATTCATGTATTAAAAATGGAATCCATACAGAAAGTGTAACTTTTGTGTAAAGATAACAAGTGGAAATTGCTGAAGAATTCAGTTTTCTAATCAAAAGATTCTGGAAATGCCAAGCTTTATTGTCCGTTATGTTATTATTATAACTAATGTTAAGTTCTTGTTATTTTTATTATCATTTTCTTTTAGCACCATCTAGTGTTACCATATGCTATTTCAGTTGGTTCCATAATGTTTTGTTTCTCAGTGACTTCTTTAATGAAATCCCCCTGGTTAAGAATAACTTTCACATTCTTCTATATATATTTAGGTGTGTATGTGTGTGTGTATGAACATTTAATTTTTAAAGCTATCTTGTACTATTTTATTCATTATTTAATTTAAAGTGTATTTTTCTTCCAGGATGAAAATATGATCAATTTCATCAAAGGTGGCTTGAAAATCAGAACAAGTTATCAAATATATAAGTACGCTCCTATAGTATTTCACTTAGGCTGTGTATTATGTCTATTTATGTTTTAGTAAATTAACTTCCTATCATAGCTTGAAATAGTGGGGGAAATTTCCTGGATTAAAAAAATAAAAAAATTCTATCATTTTGACAGTCCTATTTTTAATTTAATCCCCTCTCCTTTAAAAATCATGCCAGATGGAAGATTGAAGACAAGAATAGAAAATGACTATGAATTTACAAAGATAAGGCAGAACAAAACATAAATAATAATGATAAATCTATATATACTTGGATTGTTTTATATTGTTCGGATACCAATGGTAATTGCTTGTGAATTACTTTCTGTTGGCAATCGTTTCCATAACATTATCAAGAAAACTGCAGGGATGCAGACACCAGGAATTAAGCTTGGCTTGGTGCCATCCTTACTGCTAGATATGCAAAAGGTTATGGCTACATAATATACTAAGCAGGGCCACAAGATATCTAGGATTACTTCCAATTGTGTGATTCTGCTATTTAAAGTACATGTTATTACAGAAGATGCAAAATATTGTGGTTCTATATAAAAAAATAGGATCTTGTAGTAGACATGGGTGAAATTATGCAGGCATGGTATGGATATGAATGAATCTACAAAATGGTATCAGAAATTATAAGCTCCTGATAGTAATTTTTTTTCCATTTCATCCACCCATTCAAATTAGCTAGGGATTGTAGCTAATATGAGATTATAGATCTGTGTCATTATTATATATTTCAGTTTAAAAAAACGGGATTCCGATTTTAAATGAGGTTGTCAGGAATTATATAGAAAATATGTTTATACTTACAAAAAATACCCCTTGTGAGAGCTTGTAATAGTTTTTCCATCTTTGTTTTCCCCTTATGCCTCCTTTTTCAGATTCTATAAGTAAAATTTATAAAAGTAAATTTATAAAGATACTAAGTAAGTATTTGATATTTAAAATATAAAATGTTTAACAGCATTGGTTGCACTTTTAGATGATCTCTGGCGGGCGTGGGATGGGGGTAGTGCATCCATCCTTGCTCTACTTGACCTCTCAGCGGCTTTTGATACCATTGACCATGGGATTCTCCTGGAACGGCTTCAGGGAATGGGAGGCCTTGTGCTGTCTTGGTTCACTTCCTTCCTCTGCGGCCACTCTCAGGCAGTGTTGATAGGAGAGGAGAGATCCAACTTTTGCCCACTGCTTTAGGGCATTCCGCAGGACTCGGTACTCTCTCAGTTCCTATTCAACATTTATATGAAGCCACTGGGTGAGATCATCTGTCACCATGGACTGAGGTATCACCAATATGCTGATGATACTCAGCTGTATGTCTCGGCCTGTGGTGAGTTAAGTGTTGGTGTGTCCTCTTGCAGTGCCTGGAGGCTATTAGGGACTGGATGGGGAGCAACTGGTTGAAACTAAACCCTTTCAAGACTGGCTCTGGGTCTGGGGTTTGTTGGTTCAGGGAGAATTACCACCTTTAGTCTTGGATGGGGTGGCACTACCCCAAAAAGACCCTGTGCGTAATCTAGGGGTTTTTCTCACAGCTCCTGTTTGAAGAGCAGGTGGTGGTCGTGGCCATGAGGGCCTTTGTTCAACTGTGGGTTGTGCACCAGTTACGCCCTTTCCTGGATCAGCGGTCCCTACTCACAGTCACTCATGCCCTGGTCACTTCCCATCTTGATTATTGTAACGTGCTCTACATGGGGCTGCCCTGGAAGAGCATCCGGAAGCTCCAGTTGGTGCAAAATGCAGCGGCCCGCATGGTTTTATGCAGACCCCAATGTGCACATGTATTACCTCTCCTGCAGGAGCTGCATTAGTTGCCAATTTGCTTCTGGGTGCAATTCAAGGTGCTGGTTGTCACCTTTAAAACCCTTCATGGCTTGGGTCTGGGTTATCTGAGGAAACATCTCTTGCCAGTGACATCTACCTGACCCATTAGAGCGAGGAGGCAGGGAATGTTGCGGGTCCCACCCCTGAGGGAGATACACCTGGTAGAACCTAGAAGAAGGGTCTTCTCTGTGGTGACTCCATCTCTCTGGAACATCATTTCCCCAGAGATTAGAATGGCCCATCATTAATACTATTCTGAAAGGCACTGAAGACCTGGTTTTGCCAGCGGACCTGGGAAACCCAGAGAGGGATGGAATCCATCAGATGGCTAGTGTGATCCGCTGTCGTCGGGGTGGGGGGTGGGAGTTGGTTTTTGTTTTTTTGTTTTCCCAAATTTTGTTCTATTGTACTTTACTAATTTATTTGATTCTTTTTGTTAGTTCTTATTGTTTTTATTTTTATTTTATGTTTTAAATATGATTTTACATTGTGTAAGCTGCCTCAAGTCGCCATGGGCAAATAGGCGGCAATATAAACCAAATAAATAAATAAATAAACAAATAAATAAATGCACTGATATTACAGTGTATGTAGGTAAATATTGGGTGTCATTGATCAAATTACTCTGAAATCATAGATTTGGGGATTTTAGAATAGACAATAATGGAAATTGCTTAAATAGATGTGAATTTTAATGATAATGTCAATAGGGCAAGTATCTGTAAATTTAAATTCAGACGAGGACTGGCATGCATCCCTGGGCAGTTAGCAACGTAACCACGCAAGATATAATACATATTTAAAAAGGAAGTTTGTTACTTATATACATTAATTATATTATATATTTCATATGCGACCTAAGACAATTCGTCTTCACCCAATGCAGCCCAATCAAATGACACCCGTAGCGTATAGCATGGTAAACTCTGAAATAATAACAGTTCATATTATCATTGCTGTTATCTAATTTAGCATGATTTGTTTTGTTAATCAAAAGGGAATGCCTTCAGGTTCTACAGATGACCCAAAGCAGCAAAATCAGGAATGAAATATTCCACCAGTTTGAAGGGGGTGTACAACTAGGAATAGGAGCTTTCAATCTGGTATGAGCTTTCCTTCCAATGTGTAATCAAACTTTTGATGCATGAGCTATTTAAAACAGTTGCATTATATTGTACCTTTCAAACATTATTGTGCTTTCATTACACCCTGTACAATTTTTTAAAATAACTGTACATATGCATTTTATCATTCGTGGTTTTATTGTTGTATTGGAATACAGAACTCCCTGAAAGGTTTTTTTTTTTTTTAAATTCTATTCAATTATTTTAGTTTTATATGGTTGTTCCTCTCACCATGATTCTGGGGAGAAAACAAGTTTAAAACAAAATATAAAATATAAAATCATTAAACTATACAATTCCTCACGTATAATTTAAAAAAGAAATGCTGCTGAATGTAAAAACACATAACATCAAGTCATTTGGACTTTATTAATGTTGTCTGAAAGTTGTGCTGAACATTTTTAAAGCTATTATGCTATAACTTTTAAATATTTGTTTTTCCTGCTGCATTAAAAACAGATGGAATCTTTGTTTTTTTTCCTTTTTTGCAGATGCTGTCCCTTTTACCAGGAAGAATTCTCCGACTTCTTGAATTTATTGGGTTTTCAGGCAATAGGGTATTACATTTAATTTCTATTATGAATTTTTAAAACAGCTGATGAGCTCTGCTTGTCAGGACAGGAATAAATAATTGGTGCATCTGGATCATCTTCAGATCTGATTATAGGGATATGAGATGTAGGTGACACAAAGTATTTATATCTTTAGTTTTAAAATCTTCAATAATTTTATTACTATTACTTTTAATAAAGCAGATTTTACAAATAATGGAATATAATTGCTGTCACCTACTGCTATCAAAATTGTTCTATTAACAGAACTTACCCCTTGATTGGTTTCTTCATTTACTGTCTCTCCTTTCTCCAGTGAACAATGTATATATTTTCTCTCTGTTTCCTGTCTATAGCGTTGTCAGAATGGGATAACTTGCCATAGTCAACTCACCACTGCCAACTTGCTGTGGGACAACTTGCCACTTGCTGCGGGACAATTCGCTGCAGGATAATTTAACAATTCAGTTTAGTTATTCAAAATAAAATAAAAATATATTTTAATGTTTGTCATTCACATTTCATTCTGTCCCTCCTTTTGCATCCTTAAATGGTACTATTCCATCATTTCTTTGATATTAGTGATAAGTTGGGTGTAGCGAGTTTGTCATGGTGAGTTGGCTATGGCAAGTCGGCCATGATGAATTGTCATAGTCTTAGCCCTGTGCCTGAAAGTGGAGAGAAAACAATGGTGTTTCCACACTGACCCTACCTCTCTCCTGGGAATGAGAAGGCTTGAGGGGGGCCTTTATGCTTCAGCATGAGTAGAAATCTACATGATCCACAACCTAAATAAAACAGGGTCATGGATCAAATAATATTCAGTACATTGAATGATCTATAAGACATACATCACTTCACTTGCAAATGATACTGACATAGTTGTAATTCTACCTTGCTACTGTGTTCATACAAGTTCCTTTTTTGTGTTTTCTTGAAATAGCATTCATAAAAATGATAGATTATTGTGACTTATATTGTACAATTTTGTGGCTGTTGACAGGAAATTGGACTTCATCAGTTACGGGAAGGAGCTTCTGGTTCCAGTTTACGAGCAATACTGTGTACTTTTACCTTGTTGCTATATCACACCTTTGTTTCATTAATCCTTGGTAAGACTTATGAGTATCCAGGTGAAAAATAATTTAGTGTATCAGAAATTATTAGGAATTCAAATAACATTCAGAGAATGCAAATTAAATTAGCCCTGAACCTTCCTATGGTAGTATTAAGAAATGAACATCTCATGTATCAAATTAATTCATATTTAACTTCAGATGTTTGGAAAAATTAGAATGTTTTTGGTTTCTGATCTTTCTTCATTCACACACTTTTTGAAGATAAAGCAGTTCCATTAATACACAGAATGGGAGATAAGATTTTTATAGAATTGGATACCTAAATAATGATTAAAACTCCCTTACTACTGAAGTTATTTTGATAAAGAATAGGCTAAAAGCTAAAACTTAATTTTAAAGGAGTTCGATCATTCTTTTATAAATTACCTAGATCTCATCAGGGAAGGAATCTTACATTAAAAACAAGTTCTTTTGAAATTAATAAAATTGTTGTACCCTGTGACTATTATTAAGTGTTGTACCTTATGATTCTTGACTCTTGACGAATGTATCTTTTCTTTTATGTATACTGAGAGCATTTGCACCAAGACAAATTTCTTGTGTGTCCAATCAAACTTGGCCAATAAAAGAATTCTAATTCTTAAAAAAAAAGCCCTCTATAAAGATAATTATAGATCTGAACTCAAATTTCTTTTAAACATTTTATTGCATATAATTCTTATAATCTTGATGTTATTTATTTTAGATTTAGTTAAATTGGTCATTTATTAACTATATTACTGATATATTATATTACAGTTTTTCTAACTGATCATTTTTCTACATAAATGTTGATTCTGGATAGAAAAATAATACTTGTGCTTTGAGAGAGTGAGAGATTTTCATTTCCTTTTGGCTTTATTCCTACTTCATCTTTCATTTTAACTATCCTCCTGATACTTCATTTCATTAAAAAAGCAAGAGAAAAAAAAATCATATTTAAGCATTAAATCTGGAGGTTGTTTTCTTTTCTTTAAAAAACCTAATGTCTGATAGTATCTTTCAGTGTTCTGCTTCACTATGAATGTCTTCTTGTACTGTAATCTTTTACTATACAAGTTGTCCTCGACTCACAACCACAATTGAGCTCAAAATTTCTGTTACTAAGTGGGACATTGGTTAAGTGAGTTTGCCCCATTTTACGACCTTTTCTGACACCATTGTTAAGTGAATCATTGCAGTTCTTATGTTAGTAACAGTTAGTTGGTTATGGTTGTTAAGTGAATCTGGCTTCCCCATTGTCTTTGCTTGTCAGAAAGTCACAAAATCTGATTGCATGACCCCAAGACACTGCAATGGTCATAAATACATGCTAATTGCCAAGCATCCAAAGTTTGATCATGTGACCATGGGGATGCTGCAACAATCATAAGTATGAAAAATGGTCATAAGTCACTTTTTTCAGTGCTGAAGTAACTTTGAATGGTCACTAAAAGAACTGTTACAAGTTGAGAACTACCTGTACTATGACAACTTTTATTACATTTCATTAAAATAGGTTTTCTTTTAATCTTGTTTTCTAATAATACTATATATTAATTAGCTTGTATGAATCAATGTATGATATCATTATCAATACTGAGGGAGGATGTTGTTATTTCTACAGGAACAGGGGAAGCCAATCTCCTTGAAGCAGAGACTCTCCTTCAACCTTATCTTCAGAAGTTCCCAAAGGTTTTATGAATTCACATTGTTAAGTATTTTTAACTGTGGTTAACACTTCTACCATACTAACAAAGTTGCAATCTTTTTCAAGGGTGCCCTCATTCTGTTTTACGATGCCAGAATCAACATATTGAAAGGAAATTTTGAAAAGGTAACAACAGATTGCCCCCTTTTAAAATAAAAACTGAAATTCTGCATTAGTTATAACAAAATTTTGCTCACAAGCTTAAAAAAATCAAAGAAGGGAAAAATGGAGGAGAAAAAGAAAAATACTGTTTGGTAAATGCTCATAATGATCAACTTCAGTAATGACATTTGAGAGTGGAAAGAGCCAAAACAAAAAACAAAACCCAAACAGCTGTTACTCCACCAAGTTAGGGAATATCAATAGCAGTAAAAGGTTTACTTTCCGAAGAAGCAAGTCCTCATATTTTCAGTTTTTCATGTGATATAGCAAACCCTCATAAAAGTTTAATCTAGGCAAGAATCAAATATATCAATTCTTTCTTTGCTAAATCTGACTATTATTGTAAAGCCATTTTAAAACTTTTATATAGGCTTATTTATCCCACCTTCCACACATAACACCAAATTGCAGTTGTTTGGTTGAATATTTCAAAATATTGAACCATAAAGTTCATTATATTCTTTATATCTATCTTTTATATCAAATGAAAATAAAAGGCCATAATTTGAATGAGAAGTCTTCTTTCCTATGGTTTGATTTTTCTCTTCCTTTAAATTCCAGGCTGAGGTAACATTCCAGGACTGCATTGCAGCTCAGCAAGAATGGAAACAGATCCATCATCTCTGCTACTGGGAACTGATGTGGTGTTACTCCTTCCAGCAGAACTGGCTTCAAGCATATCGGTATGCAGATCTGCTTTGCAAAGAAAGCAGGTGGTCAAAGGTAAATGGGTAACCCAGTACTGTTGTGAAGTGGTGAAAACACTTCATGCTTATACAGTATGCCATCATACAAGCCTCCCTGGGTTAAATACTCAAATGCCATTCACCTCAACATTGACTTAAAGGAAAAAGTTAATTGTAACTGATTTTTAGCAACTGAGAAATTGGCAAAGTAGAAATTATAGTAACAACTACTGAGAAAAAAATGCTTTGCTAGACTATTATGGAACACATTCCACATTTATTATCATTTTTCAGTAAGATGGCTCTTTGCTTTTCCTATGACCTCATTCATATTGCCAAAAAAGTAATCTTAAACATGGGCATTTCTAAGAAGTCACAATTATGTCAAAACATTCATTACTTATGTCATCGGGCAAATAACACAATTATGTATACATGATGTCTGACACAAGTACATAATTAGAGACTAGTGGTGTCATGAATCTGTGTCATCTATCTACCCTTTTGCTCACCAAGACACCTGTGCTTTGTGTAAGGCAAAACTTTAATGGTAATGGAACAATAATTCAGCTTAATACCTCTGTGATCACACAGTGTGTAAAGTACATTACTGTGATCAGATATGTTGTAAGAAACTATATATTGAATATTTTTATTCTATTTTGCCTAGGCAATATATGTGTTCCAGAAAGCTGCTATTTTGTGTATGCTTCCTGATGCTGATGTGAAAACAACAGGAGAAGATATTGTAGCTTTGTTTCGGTAATACTTTTCAAAAGAAAAGAATTTATTTAAAGCTTCATCTTTTAAGCTACTTATCTGAAAATTTCATGTTTTTTGCCTGCTATCATTGCCTCAAACCTGCTGATCTGAGAAAGACTGCTTCCATTTATAACTTTATGGTTGGGCAGGAGAATCCTTTCCTAGGGGTTTGCTATAGAGTTCTTCTGCCACTTGAATTTGTATTCTAAAGTGGATGATGGCATATAAAATAAATTCTAGACATAAATATGTCCTACCCTTAGTTAAAAAATGTTTCAGCCACTCCTCTTCCAACTAGTACCTTAACCTGATTATTTAGAGATAATTAATTACTAGTTTTCACATCCAAAGTGAGAAATCTGATCTGGCATGAGACATTTTTGGTGAATCCATATTGCACCTAAGACTGCACTTCGTTACTAAAATTAAGATTTGCTCCATTCTGCTTGTAAGTTCCTGACTTAACTTTTAAGATTTGGGAAATTAGCTTCATTAGAGTAAAATACTTGGACTTCCTTGCATGATTTTTTTTGGGGTCATTCCATTAAATAAATTCCATACATTGGCCCTTACAAATTGTACTGTCGATCCAGTTGAAGGTAATTCAATAAGATTTGCTGCATTTGAAAAATATAAACAGGAGACAACTTAGAAACCTCTGTTCTTTCTTTGTATATGGTTTATTAGTTGGAATGCTTTCATAACAATCTTGTTATTGTTTTCTTTTCCAAATATACGGAAAGAGAACCTAAAAAAGGATTTAACCTTTTTTACATTGTAACTTTGCAAATAAATTTTTAGATATACTACTGTGGAAGCATTTCATCAAACATGCTTGAAAAGCTTTCTATCTTCAAGGCAATAAGTTAAATGTTGTTCACAAACCTTTTATTACTAGGATCTACATAAACGATTTCAACTCACTGCTGGAAAGCCTTCACCTAAATATCAGATTAGATTGATTGTTTTGATCTTTTTTCCTTTCCAGAGATATTTTCTTTTGTTCTTGGTCTTCTGTCTCTTCACTGTTTTTTGCAGGTTTTTGAGATGAAATTCCCTTTAGTGTTTAGCACTCATTTTCATTTTCTGCACCTGTATAGATAGCTATATGTTCTATAATGAGATCCTCATACCTGGTGATACCATGATTATGGGATTCTGCTAGTGTTGGCACTGATTCTTTAGAGCAACCTTGGCAACTTGAAGATGTATGGTCTTCAACTCCCAGAATTTCCCAACTCTCAGAATTCCCTTAGAACATGCTGGCTGGGGAATTCTGGGAGTTGAACTCCTCATGTCTTAAGTTACCAAGGTTGAGAAACTCTACTTTACATTTTTCTGTACCTTTTAAAAACTCATCCGTTCATCCAAAGTTTCATTTGATCTATGTTGTGGTGTTTAATGTATTTTCATAATTTTAATTTGCTACAGCTTTCTATGATTCTCTTACATTTTTATTTCTAAAAATACACTGCAAGTAATAAATATTATACATTAAAACTAAAATACCTCTCTAGGCTTTATTATACAGTAGAACTTGTTATAGGTTGGGGGATTCTGAAAGAACATCAGTAAAGCAAAAGTCAACAATGTGAGCTTTCAATGTCTAAAGAAACTACTTTTTTCCCTCTTATAGGCAAGTAGAAGGCCTAAAACAAAGAATTGCAGGAAAATCTATCCCAACTGAAAAGTTTGCTGTGAGAAAAGCACGACGCTATGGGACCTCTCCTCCTGTGAAACTAATAGTGCCTGCTCTGGTATTTACAGCAGACTTACTTCAATCATCTTTTGAGTGACAGAGTAAATATGTGTTTGTGTGTATGTATTCTTGTACATAACCAAGGAAAATTAGATTCCTATTTGGCTTTATCATGGAAACCCTAATTTATTTCTTGGATAAAGCACAGGAGAAACCTATCTATTGACATTTCCTAAATATTGCTAAGATAAACTTAGAAATGTGTGATCTTACTGGAACTTATATATCAATGTACTGTAGCTTGCCATGTGAGTTATAATATTTTCAACTCTTGAGAGGCTAGTTGTTGAACATAAATTATTAGCAAATTGTGCAGAATATATATTCTAATTAATAATGTAATATGTCTGCCAAGATCATTTCCTAAACTTTGGAGGTACATGGATACAGGATCTATCCAATTTCAGTCTTCATTTTGAGCCAGGTTACATAATAAATATTAAAGGAAGCATCTATAATTTACAGGCTGCTACAATTATAATCAATGTGATCCTATTTACAAAATATCATTTAGTATTTAATTTTAGTTAAGTTTACTTTATTGTCATTGCACCTTGTGCAATGAAATCAAACACCATCTTCATTGCACATCATGACCATGAAAATAAACACGAACACACATCCTTCACACTCCACACATTGAATTGAAAACCCAGACAACACACCAACACTGCACTATACAGTAGAATTCAACAGAGCTACTGCCCTGGGATACAACCTGTTTTTCAGCCTATTTGTCCTTGATTTTATTATTCTGTACGGTCTGCCAGATGGTAGTTAAAAAAAAAGGGTTCCCAGGATGATATGGATCTTTGAGAATGTTTTGAACTTTCTTAAGGCAGCGGGAGCTATAAAGCTCTTCCAAAGAGCGAAGAAGGCAACCAATGATCTTCTGTGCAATGACGTTAACCCTCTGGAGTGCTTTCCTATCTGCCACTGTGCAATTGGCAAACCATACAGAGGTACAGTAAGTTAAGATACTCTCTATGGTTCAGCGGTAGAAGGTCACCAACAGTTTTTCATTCAGTTGTTGGTTTCTGAGAAGTCTCAGGTAGTATAATCTCTGCTGGGCCCTTTTGACCATGGCTGCAATGTGAGCACCCCAGGTCAGGTCCTCTTTTATGGTAACACCCAGAAACTTAAAACTGGCCACTTGCTCCACTCGGTCTCCATTGATAAGCAAGGGTTGGATGTCTGATCTGTTCCTTCTATAGTCCACTATAAGCTCCTTGGTCTTATTGGTGTTGAGGACCAAGTTATTGTCTCCACACCACGAAAGCAACCGGTCCACCTCATCTCGGTAGGCAGACTCATCGTCCCTGGAGATGAGTCCCACCACTGTTGTATCATCTGCAAATTTAGTAATAGTATTATTAGCGTGAGTGGGAAAGCAGTCATGCACATAAAGAATATAGAGTAAGGGACTCAACACGCAACTCTGTGGTATACCAGTGTTAAGAATAAGGGCTGAAGAGGTATGATTACCTAATCTGACCCTCTGTGAGCGGCCAGACAGGAAATCCATAATCCAAAGGCAAATTGAATAAGAAAGTCCAAGGTCCAGAAATTTAGACACTAGACTATGTGGAAGAATTGTGTTGAATGCAGAACTAAAATCTACAAAAAGCATCCTCACATAGCACCCCTGCTGTTCTAGATGAGTCAGAGCAGTGTGAAGAGTGATGGCTATAGCGTCCTCTGTAGATCTATTTCTTCTATATGCAAACTGGTGTTTATCAAATGTATGCGGAAGACCAGAAATGATGTGCCGGCAGACCAATTTCTCAAAGCACTTCATGATGATAGGACTGAGTACCACTGGTCTGTAATAGTTGAGGTTATTGATAGGGAACTTCTTTGGCAGCCGAACAATGGTGGAAGCCTTCAAGCAAGTTGGAATAATGGATTGGGATAAAGACCGATTGAAGATCCTGGTAAAGACTCCAGCCAACTGATCAGCACAGTTTTTAAGCACTTGGCCAGAGATACTGTCAGAACCGGCAGCCTTTCTAGGATCCACAGCCCTCAGAATGCTTCTCACCTCCTGTTCCTCCACAATGAGGTGGGGGCTACAATTTGCTGGTGGTTGTATTTTATCTGTCTTCAAAGCGAGCAAAGAAATGATTCAGTTCCTCTGCCAATGAAGCATCCCCCTCAGCAGGGATGACATTGGTCGGTTGGTGGTTGGTAATTTGCTGAATCACTCGCCACACCTGCCTCATGTTATTGCTATAAAAATTATCCTCAATCTTCCTCTTATAATCAGTCTTGGCCTTCTGAATACCTTTCTTCCAAATTAGCTCTGGCAACACTATATCTTGCCCCATCACTGGACCTAAAGGACTTGGTCCTGTCATGCAAGAGGCACTGGATTTCCTTGGTCATCCAGGATTTCTGATTGGGATAGATCCTAATACATTTATCCACAGTGATAGTATCTGTGCAGTGTTTGATATAGCACAGAACAGTTGCAGTGTGCTCCTCTAGGTCAGGATGGTAAAAGATGTCCCAATTTGTGTTCTCAAAACAATCCTGAAGTTGTTGGGAAGCATCTTCTGGCCAAGATTTCACTGTCTTTATTATAGTCAAAGCCCGGATGTATACTGGTGCTAAAAGCAATGACATATGGTCTGATTGTCCCAAATGTGGTAATTGTGTAACCTTATAGCCATGTTTGATGTTGGTATATACTTTGTCCAATATGTTTGCTCCTCTAGTGGCACACTTAACATGCTGATAGAATTTAGGGAACACAGTTTTTAAATCAGCTTGATTACAGTCCCCCACTATGATATACACAGCATCAGGATATTTATTCTGCTGATTACTAACAATGTTATACAAGAACCCCAAAGCTATGGTAGTATTGGCATCAGGTGGGATATAGACTGCAGTAACCAAAACCACGCTGAATTCCCATGGAAGATATATGGGTCTACATTTAAGAGTCATATACTCCAGATCCATGGAGCAATGGCTGTCTACTGTCTTTGTATTGATACACCAGCTTTTGTTCACATAAAGGCTTGAACTTCTCCCTTTACTCTTGTCAGAATCTCTACTATGTAGCCTTCCAGCTCAACAGTTGCATCTGGAATGTGTGAATGAAGCCAAGTTTCTGTGATAAGCAAAACACAGTAGTTCTTGATGAATTAGTTTTTGCAATCTGTAGCCTTAATTCATCCATTTTGTTAGTCAGAGATCTTGCATTGGTAAGAAATATACTTGGAATTGAAGGCTTGTGTGGAAACTTACTCAGTCTAAAGAAAACCCCAGCATGGCATCCTCTCTTCCTGTTCCTCTTTCTCCACCTCTTCCTCCTTCCTCCTCTAGGATCCTAGCTGCCTCCTTCGGTGTGCTATGAAAATGTATAAAATCATCCATAATAGCCTTTTCACATTTCAGTCCAATTTGTAGCAAAGCTTGCCGACTATAGATGCCCTTGCCCCACAGGATTCAATCAAGGAAAGGATCCAAAACACACACAGAATCATACACATCATACACTGAAAGAAGGAGTGGGCAGCTGCAGCATCCATGTGCGCAGCCATCTTGAAAACCATTTTTTAAAATAATAAATATGGATTCATGCTGCTGCAAGTAAGTTATATGAGTATTTGTATACTTACATTTTGAATGGTTCAAGAGGGCAAATACAAAAATTAAAATCTGGCACTTTTACTGAAAAAATATTAATTTTTAATTTGCAATTTTTCATGGTGTATCATTTTAATATCTGCTTCCTTTATATTAATTGCTTTTTAGCTAGATTCACAGAATACATTCGTTGCATTTTAAAGTTCTATTAATTTACACTGAAAGAAATGTTAATGCTAAATACTAAACATCTATCTTTATTCAGAAGTAAATAGATAACTTATTGTAAATAAGTACTTTTCATTTAATGACTTCTTTTTCTCAGGAAATGATGTATGTCTGGAGTGGGTTTTCAGTTCTTGGAAAGAGAGCTGACTTCACTGAAAATATGTTAATAACTATTGAAAAAGAAGAAACTCTTTTAAAAAATGAAACCCGTGAGTTTTACTTTGATTTATAAGATACAAATTACAGAACAAATGTAACTGAGTATATTTAAATATTCTATGAAGAAAAGACACATTTGCAGTCCTCTGAATTTAATGAACATATATTTTATTTATTGGATGCCATAATAAATAGAAGCCTGTTCTTTTCATACACCGATGAATCCATAGAAACTCACATTGATAAATCCTATCTTTACACATTGCTTGTGCTTGATAATGTTAAGCAAGGGCCATATTTTTTTACACATGCACACACAATTTTATTTAGAAATATTAATAAGCTCAGTTTTCCATATTCTAAGGAAAAACTCCTCTTGTTAGCTATATTTTTCATTCTTTCAAAGGTTATATAGTCTTAAGTGGGTTGGCAGTAAATATGAAACAAGCAAGGTTTTGTTGTGACAGTAGATTTTGGTTGATCCTGGCTGGTGTGGATTTTTAAATTCTAAACATGCAGTAATTAAGAGTTAGAGAACTGAGCAGAACAGAAATATGGTTTTCAAAGCAAGACTGTTGACACGTTTTGCTTTAACCTATTACAGGTAGCAAATAATATAATATAATAATTCAGGGAGACCCTTTATCAACTAAACTATCACATATTTCAAGGCTATATAAATAAGTGCTAAATAATATTTCAAATATTAAATTCATCTTTTTAAACATAGCAATTAATAGACCTAATTTCATGATATTTCACATATTTAATATTGTATCTGTATCTGGAGTTATCATTTTGACTAATAATTGAATATGAATTAAGAAAGGGAAGTGGGAGAATGATAGAGGATTTGCTTTATTTTGGAGCATTCCAGTATTAAGATATTCTTTATAGATATTCCGCTTTATACTGGAATCAAATATTACTAAACAAGACTTTTATTAATTTTGTTGCTGTATATAATAGTTATTAAAGATTAGATTTAAAAATAGATATAAAACTGTTAATTACAGTATCTGACAATTGGTTGTATTCACAACCTTCATTATAATAGCTGTAATTTTAAACTCACTTATGTTTCATTTTCAGATCACAATGAATATTACATGGATGATGTATGTTTGCTACAACTACTAAAAGGACTGTGTTTGAAGCATTTAGGAAGACTCTTGCAAGCAGAACTCTGTTTCAGCCAAGTTATTCAAAGGTAAATATTGGGAACAGAATTTTAAGATGCAATAATATTCAGCAACAGAGAAAGTTTATTAGAATACTTCAATTAAAGCCATTAGAACGTAGCATTTAAGAGACATCTTTGTGTCATTCCCTAAGTTAGTGCCTGACTTTATTCTCCCACATTTGTTTTTTCCCCCTAAAAATCGGTAAAAGAAAAGCCAAGGGATCTGTGACATTTTCTCTTGTTTTTATGCTTGTATTGGAAAATAGGAAAAGGGGACAGGAATTGTTCAGGCACATATGTGGAATTCTTGCTTACCCTTCTGCCTCTTGTATATATTTAACTATAAGTGGACTTTCATCGAGATGGACTTTCATCCATCATTAGATGCAAAGCTGCTTGGTGTCTATAAAATACTGAGGCTGGCATTGACACAAAGGGAAAAAAACTTTAGTGAGTCTACGATACCATCCCATATTTATCAGATCAAGTCATCTAGCCACTACCTGCCTGAATAATAATTTTCACCTTTGGTTTATGGGGTAGCACACATATAAGTTGCTTAGAGTTTATTTATGTATTTAGTTAGTTGGTTAACATTTTTTATGCCACCCAACTTCCGGTAACTTTGGGTAGTTTCCCCACAATCAAATATGCTTTCTTTTCTGACAAAATTTCTGTCCAGTCAAGCAGTTGAAAGTTTTCTCTGCATAGATAAAACTTCACCAGTCAAATGGATCATGAAACTTCTGCAGGTGCAGAGATCCTTCTTTTCCACTGTCCAGGTTGGCTGGCTTCCATTGGAATTTAAAACTATCCTACTAAAATACATAAACATGGTTTAAGGAATACATGAGGTAGTTAATTTTAACTGGTAATTTTTTATAGATATATTCAAAGAAAAAGAGTTTTAACCAACCTTTTTAGTTGCCCTTAATGATACAATGTCTATTTGCATTTTAGTGAGAAACAATTAAAGTATGATACTTACTTAGCTCCATATTCAACATACGAGTTGGGTCTTCTATATAAAGAACAGAATGAAAGAGAAAAAGCTGTAAGATTTATAGAAACTGCAAAGTAAGTAATTTTTTTGTACAACTATAATCAATTATAATACATACACTATATATATATATGGTATTCAGCTTTGTTCGGGTATTTTCCCACGTCATTATAGTTGTGCTTTTAAAGTTGTAGCAACGTTTTGGCAGAATCTCATCTGCCATCAGGCTTCTGTATAGCGTTCGTCTGTGAGTCAGACTTTCACAGCCGTTTCAGTTTTAAATTTGGGGCTAGCCTACTGCTGTGCCAGAATGATTTTTTCTTAATCCTGATTGGTTGGGAGTCTTGGTCTGTGTTTATTGTGATTATGATTATGCTACTTCCAGCAGATAAAGGTAATGCTACAGTAGTAATGGATAGAAAAGACTACGAAACAAAATTCACACTCCAAGACTCCACATACAAACCCATAAACACAGACCCAACCACATATCTGGAAAAAATAACCAAGAAGAAAATTATAACCAGCCACATGAGCAAAGAGATCCAACAGACGATCATCCCAAGAGAAAAATCTTCCAGATGCCCCAAACTATACAGCCTCCCAAAAATACACAAAGAAGGCATACCTCTCAGACCCATAGTCAGCTCCAGAGGAGCACCACTATAAAACCTAGCTAAACACTTAGCAAAGCAGCTACAGCCCCATGCTGAAGCAGCAGCTTCACATGAACAAAACTCATACCACTTCCTGGAAATGATCAAAGATCTACACGTGGAACAAGATCTGCTTGTAAGTTTCAACGTGGTTTCACTATTCACTCAAGTCCCGATAAAAGAAACTCTTGAACTCATCAAAAATAAATACCAGCCAGCTAAACACCTCATGGAACTAGCAGAACACTGCTTAACCAACACATATTTCATATACAAAGGACAAAGATACAGCAAATTGAAGGAGCCCCTATGGAATCACCACTGTCACCCGTCATTGCAAACCTGTTCATGGAAGAATTCAAATCCAGAGCCCTAGCTAATGCCATCCACAAACCCAAACTATGGTTAAGATACATCGACGATACTTTTGTGATTTGGCCGCATGGAAAAGAAAACCTAAACTATTTCCTAACACACCTAAACAGCATGCACCCCAAAATCAAGTTCACCATGGAAACGGAAACAAACAAACAACTACCATTCCTAGATGTACTAATCTACAAAAAAAACAGATGGCACACTAGGACACACCATACACCAGAAGAAAACACACACCAACCACTACCTCAACGCCCAATCCCACCACCACCCAGCACAGATAAACTCCATGGCCAAAACACTAATCGCCAGAATCAAACGCCTGGCAGACAAGACACACATAAAGACTGAACTATGCATCCTGACTAAAGAACTGACCGCTAACGGCTTCCACAAAAGCAAAATCACCGGCTTGATCCACAAAAACACACTGAGAAATAATGGAGACCTAGAAGATGAACAGACCTATGGAACAGCTGTCCTGCCCTACATAAGAGCTACTGCAGACAAAATCAGCAAGATACTACACAGGCATCACATCAAGACTGCCTTCAAAACAGACAGAAAAATAGCAGCCATCCTAAGAAACCCCAAAGATAAAATTGACCTGGAAAACCAAGGCATATATGAAGTCCCCTGTGCGTCATGCCCTGCCTCATACATTGGACAGACCAATAGAAGAGTAAGTACCTGCCTGGATGAACACAAAAATGCAGTAAAAAAGCTGGAACACACTTCCTCACTAGTCCAACACATGAAAGCAACAGGTCATAGCATCGACTTCAATGGCACCAAAACCCTAGCCACTATAGAAAACCCCAGCCACAGAATTATCAGAGAAGCCATAGAGATCGAAAAAAGACCTGAAAGCATGAATAGAAGAGATGATTCCACCAGACTGTCAATTATCTGAAAGCCTGCACTCACAAACAAAAAAATCTCCACACCACAAGCCAGGCAAACACCTGGGCACAAACAGATCCCCCCTGATACTTCCAGTTCAAATACACCCCAACAAGGCACCCAGATGAAACCTAGCTTCCTAATAAATGATAGCCGTCCATTTACCCGGAGCCAAGCTGCACTAAAAGCCTCCAATACAGGAACACAATGTTGCCAGCCACAAAAAAAAGCCACAAAACAGACAGAAGATATTAGAAACACCAATCAAGCAGAACACAGCAAAGTCCAAGACCAATAAACACAGACCAAGACTCCCAACCAATCAGGATTAAGAAAAAACCATTCTGGCACAGCAGTAGGCTAGCCCCAAATTTTAAACTGAAACAGCTGTGAAAGTCTGACTCACAGATGAACACAATACATCAAATGTATTGATGATGGCAGATGAGATTCTGCCGAAACGTTGCTACAACTTTAAAAGCACAGCTATAATGACGTGGGAAAATACCCGAACAAAGCTGAATACCATACATCTAAGTACCCGTGAAAACTTAAGAAAACAAATATATATATCATCTTGCTTTAACATAGATAAGATACATATATTCTGTTGCTGCATCCAAAGAACAAGTTTGGTTCAAGATAACTTGCTCATTGAAAAAAAAAACGTGTTGTTCTTAAATAACACAAGAGATCAAACTGAATTTCCATATGATTCAGCTACTTCCACGTTAGAGAGAAATCTTAATTTGATGCACAAATGCCAAAAGTATAAAAACTGTTGCAGGAGCTCGATGGGGAAAACAGTGAACACACTCTGAATTGAAAATAGGAGAATTGACATTAAATTTGAAAGGTTTCTTCTAGTAGATCTTGTAAACTAAAATATGATCATCTGATTACTAGGAAAATTGAAACTTCAGCATTTGTGAGTAAAAATTAAGGTGGGATTTCTGTATTTGAGCAGGAACTAATTGAGAATTTGGATAATGAGAATGCCTGGTTTAGAACAGGGCATAGTCTAGAACAGTGCTTCACAACCTTGTCAACTTTAAGATGGGTGGACTTCAAGTCCCAGAATTATCTGGCCAGCAGCATGTTTAAAATTTTAAAAATACAGGTAGTCCTTGACTCATAACAGTTTAGTGACTGTTCAAAGTTATAACAACAATGAAAAAATGACTTATGACCACTTTTCACATTTAGGACCAGTGCAGCACCCCTATCGTCATGTGATTTACATTCGGATGCTTGACAGCTGGTTCATATTTATGACAGTTGTAATGTCCCAGGGTCTTGTGATCATCATTTGTGACTTTCTGACAAGCAAAGTCAATGGGAAAGCCAGGTTCACTTAATAACTGTGTTACTAATAGAACAGCTGCAGTGATTAATTTAACAAATGTGGCAAGAAAAATAATAAAATGGGGCAAAACTCACTTAACAAATTTCTCACTTAAATTTTGAACTCAATTGTGTACATAAGTCGAGGACTACCTGTAAAATATTTTCACTGGAAAAATCTCATCCAGATTTCTCTCTGTGATTTTATTGGAGTAGTTGGGCCATGGCAAATGACCAAGTAAACTGAATGTTGTTTTGTAGAAATAATTACAAGGAATATTCCATGGAATCCAGATTACATTTCAGAATCCATGCAGCACTTAGCAGTATGAAAGTGACTCCTGCTCCAACACCATGATGCCTTCTGAAGTTGATGCCTAACATGTCTGTACAAGTTAATGTTTGAAAGCCTACAAAAATCATGTAAATGATGTAACAAAAAATGTAGTTTATATTTTCTATCATTTGTGATAATTGAATGTCTGCCTAATCATTGTGAATGTTTTTTTTCTATTTCTTCACTTCCATATTTCTGCTTAACCTTTTAGAGGAAACCTATTTTATTTATAGAAAGATCAATGCTTGAAACAGTAGGGAATATTAAAAATTGCTGGTACAATAAAGAGTAATTCAAACGATTTATTTTTTTATGGAAATAATAATATTGTTTATGCATGAAACTCTACGGTACATTTGATAATAGTTTCAGCATTGCATAAAGGCTTGTATTTCTGCAGTACGTTTATTATGTAATAGGATTTAAAAAATTGGCTGCTGGTAGCCCTAGATGCTGTATCTGGATTTGAAGCTTAGTTTTACATACCAAAGACCAAATTACCATACTGTAGTCAAAATAATGCTTCAAGTCATTTCATGAATGTTAGCTTGCATTCAGTGCAATATCCTGACCCAATCTCTAAAGACAGGTAGGAAAGGGTTAGACTCTTGGATAACCTAAGAGTATTTTTAAAGTATAGGAAGAAAATATTTCTCAGTGAAAAGGTTTATAGTAAAGCAAAAACCAAATAATAGAAATGTTTCAGTTTTTTGTTCCATTATATCTGTTTAATTCAGCAACCTTACAGGGAATTCATTATAAAAATATGCAGCTAATGTTCTGAAGATTCTTATGGCCCCTCATTAATAACACTGGAGGTCAGCAGGTTTGATTCTATTTTCTTCCATATATGGTAGCAAAATTCTCAAATTCCAATTTCATATTATTTATGGAATTGGTATCCATAATGTTTGTTTAGCATATTATCTTGATCAGATTTTTAAAAAACATTTTGCAGTAACTAGTAATTAAATATTTTATTGTCCATCTTAATCTCTTATTAATATATATGTGTTATGTTGAGATATTTTGTATCACAAAGCCTGCAAGCAAATGACCATGTTTGAGGCTTATAAATGTTATTTGTCCCAGTTTAGTGTTTTCCCATAAGAATAAAAATGTGACTAATCAAGAATGTCTATTTAATGACCATAACTGTCTATGAAAGATATTTATTGATTTCATACATTCTATAGCTGTTTGAAATTAGTTTTTGTCCTTGTCTTTCTCTTTCTGTATTTAAATTATTTTATCAGCTGCTAAATGAATTGGAAAACTGGGCTTTTAGAGTTGTTGTTTTAATTGTCAAAATGATGGGCACATGCACAAAGTCCATGTTCATAAGCAGGCAGCATAGGAACACAAGGATATATTTTTTTCTAGCATGAGTTCTTATATGAATCAGTTTTTCCCCAATTAGCTCATTGCAATTGACTTCTTACTATACTTAATTCTGCAACATCTTACTCAGTTTTTAACACCTTCCAGTTTGAAGAAAAGCACACTTTGTATATAATTTTCCTACATCCTCTAGCTAAGAAAAGAACTAACAGTAAAACCAAAATATCAGAGCACATGTGGCTTTTATATTTTTAAACTGTGTGACACAATGCATGGTTAATACATTATTTCAACTGATTACAAATTTTAAGTATTTAAGAAGAGATTTAACTATTTCTTGCCTAAGGACCTCTCATACATCTACATCAAAAGTATTCTCTTTATCATAACAAATTGCCACTCTTGTGTATGTTTCTTTGTCCAGAGTTTCCCATCCAGAACTCCGCGAGTGTCACTAGGTTACTCATTACATTCTGTTAGACAAGAACATTGTAAAAATGTAGTCATTTCTAGATTTAAAGAATTAAATGTTAAACATAAGGGGGATACAGTTAGGCTTAAATCTGTTTTATTTCAACTTATAGTTTTGCATTAAAATATTACAACTTTTCTATGGTTGTGATCTCTATGTTAACACTAATTCTTTTAGTGTTATGCTGCTTAAATATCCATATTCTGCATTGCATCTGTAGAGCTAATTGTTTCCACATTTTGACAGAACCATTAGGGACACATTACATGCTTTTATAAAAGAAGTTACAAAAAGATTTTGTTCATGTAAGTTATAGTGGCAGTAGTTCCCATTTGACTTGCACTTTTATTGAGGCCAGGAAATAATATAATATAATATAAATAGATTTAGAAATTTTGCTAATTGCAGCAAAACAGTCCAGCTTCCATCAAAATAACAATTTATGCTGTGGAACTGATTTTAATATTCGACTACTGTGGATGTAATTGACTGCTATTTTTCTTGTCTTGTTTGCACTGTATTTTGTAAAACTGTCTCAAATTAGTTTTAAAAATTGAATAAACTAAAATGTAAACTATGTACGATTACTTGGAAACAAAGCTATTTTGGCTAAGCAGAGGTTAGTTTTAGTAAGTATATACAGGATTTAATGTTGATTGCAGTATAGCACAAGAATTACAGTAGTGTTATTGAGTAGAATTTGAAGAGAAGCTATAATCTTTCATGTGAGTTGTCAAAGTTTTGTTATCCTGCCTTTCTGTGATAGGCAACAAAATAAACATGTATTTAAATAATTCTGCAGAGATAGCCGTTTCCATGACTAAATAGGTTGCATATTCAATTGCAAGAAAATTGCCAAAGTATTTTTAGGAATGTGATGGTATACTGAAACTAAAAATAAATAAAAATTATCAACAAGAGGTTTTACAAATTGCTTTGCTTCTCTCTCATGAATATCTGCACATACAGCCAGTAGAACATTTGATAACAAACAAGAAATGTTCAAACTGTTTTTTTTTTCTCACAGTGTTTATAGCATTTTAACAATATTCAGTAAGCAGTAATATTGCTAAAACTTATGATGCATGTTAAGGCTGTCCTCCTTAATAACAGGATAAAACCTGAACCAAACAGCTAGTAGTTCTAGGCAGCCAAACTACTACAGGCAGACCTCGACTTACAACCTCAATTCAGCCCAAAATTTCTGTTGCTAAGTGAAACAATTGTTAAGTGAATTTTGTCACATTTTACAACTTTTCTTGCCACAGTTAAGCAAATCACTGCATTTATTAAATTAGTAAGATGATTAAGTGAACTTGGCTGCCCATTGACTTTACTTGTCAAAAGGTTGCAAAAGGTAACCACATGACCAAAGGATATTGCAACTGTCATAAATATGAGTCAGTTGCCAAGCATCTGAATGTTGATCACATGGCAGTGATGTTGTAGCAGTTCTAAGTCACTTTTTTCCATGATGTTATAACTTTGAACAGTCAGTAAACCATCTTGTCTTCATAAAACGCTGCCCAATGGAAACAGTTGCCTAAGGATCGTGTATGATACAAGCCATACAGCACTTCAGATTCCAAAGAAATGTTGTTTCAAAGCATTTTGGTATAAATCTTCTGTAGGTCAATAAAATATTTTTGAATAATCTTGTACATGATATACCATACATGTCAGAAGCTTTCTCAGTTGACATTTAGCGTATAATAATTGAGAGTTTTAAAATGCATTTTGCATTTCTAGTCTTTTCATTGTGGAAAAATTCTAAGGTTTTCCCTGAACCTTAAATCTTAAGGTTCTTAAATGCAAGGCATACATGGAGCCCAGAGTCAGCTGTGCTGACTCTAATCTCTCTATGTTGCTCCCTGATGATAAAAGATCTGATTTCATCTCTAATATCCATTATATTTTATTCCAGCCATTAATACACCATATATGAGAATATAGTTAAAATAACATTTGTGTTATAAACTAATCCATAAATTAATTTCTGCAGACTGGACTTACAGAGTTGTGATTGGTTCTTCTGCGGACATTTTACCTAATTTTTGATACCCAGACATGTTTAGAGAACACATTTTGTCATTTTACACTAGCAAACTTGAAAAGCCGTGGCCAAATTTATGATTATAGTATTGTATTGCTATTCCAAATATTTTACTATGTCTGACTGAATATTTTACCTACTTCTGGAATTTGGAGTCATTTGTGCGCTCCTATTCAGAAGTGCCTTTATTCTTAAACAAACACTAATTAGGGTTTTATTAGTTGATACAGCCTTCCTATCAAAGACTTTGGTTCTTCTTGGTAAGTCCAATGCTGTGTTAAGCTTGCCTCAAGTCCAGTCTAGTGATCACAGTGGAAACTATAGAACTGAGGCAGATTCCATTCCATTTTCCAGAAGATTCCATTATCATCTTCATTTTATTGATAATGGATAGGACGTCCAAGGCCAGATGATGAAATAATCTAAGGAATGTTACTAAATTAAAAACATTCCTTCTCAGTTTCTTTATGATTAACTTTGAGCAATGCTGTGCTTAATTTTCCTCAGCAGGTGGCAGTCTTAACAAAGCCAAATGGCTTTTCTTAGTTTTCTGCTAACATTGTCATGTTCCTAATGTATAATTTCATATGTTCTGTTTAACAGCTATGCCTCTTTTCTAATTTGTATATTAGAACATCAGGTAATTTGACCTTATATGTTTATCTATATCAGTGTTTTTCTAAGTTGGCAACTTTAAGATGTGTGGGCATCAATTCAAATTCTGATGGGGGAATTTTGTGGAAGCCCCATGCATCTAAAGTTGACAGATCGAGGACTACCTATACCAAATTTCATTCTGGAATTTCAGACGTGACTATTCAATATATTGAATGGTTCCAGTTCAGGAGCAACATAGTTGTTCTGAATATGGAGTTATTGCAATAGGAATGATGAACAGACCCAAGAGCTTTTTCTTCCCATTCTCCTTTCTCTTGTCCACCAAGCAGCACGAGGACTTTCTGTGATTTAAATGATCCATCTAATCTAAAATTGATTGTCTGTGATTGTCCAATTAAGATAGAAAACCTTGTTTTCAGTCATGCGAAGATTCTTATGGAATCCAGTCTGTTTTATGTTGGCTGATGCTGACACCAAAAATATTATATGGGAAAATACTTATTTTTAATTGCATGAAAGTTACAAAGCCCATGAACTATTGCAATAGGCTTAATCTGCAGATACCGGAGAGCTGGGTTAAGGCCTATAATTGTCTGAAAATTCCTCTTTCTGTCTTTCTCATTAGAGTATGTTGATATTGTGCTGGAGTGAAACCTTAATCTTTGTTATTTTGGCCATCCTAATGTTCTGTGCCTTTATGCTGTCCAAGTATTTCATCCAACCCCATATTTAAACCTAATGTGTCTAGGATAATGACTAGCGAATGTTTTTTCTAACCTTTCTTTAAAGGAAAGATTAATTTGATTCACCACTAAACATAGAAGATTAGAGTGATTGTGACAACAAAGGGCATTCATCATCCAAAATTCCTCTTTGGAATTTCAGCATGATAAGCCGACACTTATGTAAATTGCTTTTTTATATTGTATTACCACTAGTATATATTGTTATTGTATTACATGTGTCTTCTATCTTATTAGTAGAGGGGGAAAAAAGCACAACAGTTAACAAAACTTGAGGACTTAGAAATTCAATTCTATTCATAATTATTTTGCTCAGTAGTATCACCATTTTTTTTTTGTTAGCCTTCCAACACAAATGATACAGTATAAGGGAAAGTGAAGTGCGATGCTGGCATAGGAAAAAAAAGTGTGAATGGGGGCCTCTTTGGATAACGTAAGTCTGACTCTGGTTCTGCCTCCAGATGATTCTATTTCAGAACCTTTCACTGGTAACATGGTTTGTTCAGATTTCACCCCCCCAACCGACCCCCAGCAGGTCAACTTGACCAGTTGGTCTTTGTCAGGAGAACTGGTGATATTCCTGCTGGCATAGCTCTTCTCTGGAACTGGCTTTAGGGATGACTTAGGTTTACGCTTTTCCTGACCCATTTGCTTAGTTCATTGAACACTTATTCAAACACCTATTCAATCCAATTAGGACTTTTCTTTTGAAGACACTATAGGTCAGTATTGGCTAACCTTTTTGAGCTCCCGTGCCAATAATTGCGCGTGTGCTTGTCTGCTCGTGCTCGTATGCCATCACCCAGAAGGCATTATGCGCGGGGCCCCCATGCCTCCTGCACATGCGATCCCCCCTGCGCACCGCATACTTCTGCGCATGCGCAAGTTTCTCCGCACATGCGCGCCATATACCCAACAATCAGCTGGCGGACGGGCAGGCGGCGCGTACACATGCACAGTAGACTTTCTGGGCGAGGGCTCGTGTGCCAGCAGTAATGGCTTTGCATGCCACTTCTGGCATGCATGCCATAAGTTTACCACCATGGCTATAGATTGTCCTTAACTTACGACCATAGTTGGGATTTACATTTCTGATGGTTGTTAAGTGAGTTGTGCTCAGTTTTACAACCTTTTATGCTGTGGTGGTTAAGCAAATCATGGTTAAGTGAATCATGTGGTCATTAAGCAAATCTGGCTTCCCCCATTGACTTATTTTTTGGAGCCCTCCTGGGAAGATCGTAAATGACAATCCTGTGACCCTGGGATATAGCAACTCATAAATGCATGCCAGTTGGCAAGTATCCAAGGTTTGATTGTGTGACCATAGGGGTATAAATGCAAGTTATACAGTTATAACAGTTATAAATACAAAGACTTGTGATAAGTCACATTTTTTCAGCATTGTCATAACTTCGAACATTTGTTGAACATTCATTTCACAACTGGCTTGGTTAGATGACAAATCTGGTCCACCATATATGACAGCAATTCAGTCCTAGAAACCCCATATCCCTCATATATTAGAATGAGAATCCTCTCATTAATCTTTGATAATTAAAGGATGGCCAATCTCCACTGTGATTTAAGCAGTTTGCCTTACCTATTTAAAGTTTTTAAAGTGCCAATACCTAAAGCAGTGTTTTGGAGGTAGGGGATTTAGCAATGAATAATATTTCATTGAGTTTTTAATGCATTGTGTTTTAATCCATTGATTACCTTGAAATGCACAATTTCCATACCATTTGCCATTATTGTAAATCTTGAAAAGGATTCCAATCAGTTAAAACACCCACAAGAATAACTGCAGAGCCCATGCTGCTTAAAAAAAAATGGTACCTGATGTCTGGTTAGGAACAACAGTTCTGTGGGGGGTCTTATTTGGAATGTTGGTCACACTCACAAAATGGCAGCCAGGAAAGTCTTGCCCTATCTACTGATGATGTCTTCAGGCAACCTTATGACTTATGACTGGTTGCTTAGCAACTGTTTGAAGTGACAAGACTCTCCCTGCAAAGCTACTAAGCCACTTTTTAAGTTAATGTTCCAGTATCCTTGTGCTCACGTGCAGAAAACTCAGGAAGATTCGCCCTTATAACCAACTGCAGGAATGCTACCTCCCTCCATGCTGCCCTCCTGGGTATCCATTGGCCTTGGGATTGTTTCACAACCCACCGGTTCCGACCCCTTCCTCTCTCCCCATCTGCCATCACCAATGGCACACTGTTTATATGGAACCAAAACCATAGTTGCAAGGTTGCCTTTCCAATAGGCCAACTATTTAATTATTTTAATTTCAAAGATCTTTTTAAAAAAGGAGGCGAAGAATCTGGCAAGCCCCAATGAGTTTTTTTGGGTGGGTGGGGCTCGTTGGCACTACATTGTTACTCCTAAATGATTCTCAATAATATCAGCCAGATGTATAGGCACCCTTAGTTAAATATTGTAAACGTTTAGCACAGTTTCATATAAATCTCAGTTTATTTGTGCTGAAATTTTGTTTAGGCTAAATAACATGATATGGTTGTATTACATCTAACTCCTAGCTTTTGTGTAATTATGAAATGAGAATTTAATTACTAATTTAAAAACACTGATTTTTTGTTTTGTCTTCTTGAAAACATGATCCACCCCCATTATTGTATCTGGGGATTAAAGGAGAGTTCTACACATTAAAAACTAATGAAACTTAGTGAAGAAAAATGGCCAGCTGTACATTCTTGGTACTTTTAATTACTTTCATATGTTCCCAGAACAGTCAATTGACACGTACGAAACAAAGCTTAAGGCTCAAGACAAAGCATAAATACAACACATGCTTTTATATATTTTTTAAAACTTGAAAGAAGTCCAAACAAACGTATGCAAAGTTTATTCTTAAAGCTGCCCTCAACCGCAATTTTTGAGGCTGTGGCTTTTAACTTGCTTAATCACGTAGGGCAAATCAGCTTTCTGACATATAATCTCTGGATTCCAGTATAAAACTGACCGGTTCAAAGTTCCTTCCTTATAAAAGACTAAAAAAAAGCGATATTTTCTCAAATGAATGGCTTTCCCATGGGAATTTATCAAATGAAACACGACTCCAGAACAACAGCAGCCTGATTGTTGACGAATTCTTGACAAATGTATCTTTTCTTTTATGTACACTGAAAGTATTTCTACCAAGACAAATTCCTTGTGTGTCCAAGCACCCTTGGCTAATAAAGAATTCTATTCTATTCTATTCTATTCTATTCTATTCTATTCTATTCTATTCTATTCTATTTCTATTTCTATTTCTATTTCTATTTCTATTTCTATTTCTATTTCTATTTCTATTCCTTTCCTATCCTATCCTATCCTATCCTATCCTATCCTATTCCATTCCATTCCATTCTATTCTGATGCTTTTAAAATTTGTTTTTTGGACTAGCCTTTTGGATTTGTTCTAATACTGCTCTTCTCCATCGTTATATTAAATGTTTTAAAAAGGCAATACCATTAGAAAAAAAAAACTTTTTGTGACATGGACATCATAGGATTGACCTTTGTCAGAATTATTAATGAAACTGTAACTAAAGTTACAAGGTCCAAACAGATTGCTCAAAGGAAAGTTACTAGAAATCTGGAAGGAAATTTAGTCAACTCTCTTGATTCTGCCCCCAGGCTCTATCTGTCTTTCTCCTACAATAGCAGCCATGACTATTATTCATACGGCTATTGCCTGGATCACATGAAGATTCCTGGAGCTTCTCAGAAGCCATAGAAAGAGCAGCAGGGGTGGGATTCTACCAGTTCTGATCGGTTCTATAGAACCCCTTGTTAACTTTCTAAGCAGTTCAGAGAACCAGTAGTTAAAAGATATCTCCTTTTCTTTTTTTCCCACCCTTATTACATTCTTGGCAGTATGCCTAGACTTACTGTCTCTGAAGGAGTGTTTTTTTTTTCTTTCGTGATACTTTCTTAAAGGGGAAGGGTTGTTTTAAGCTTTTTACACTGCTGTTGGGAGGAAATACTCCCGTGGAAATACTTCCAGCCAGCAGGCAATGATCGGCACTTTCTAATGACAAGGAACCAAGATGAGTGACATTCAGCAAGGCTTCTTGGCTAGCTAGAAAGATTGACATTCAAACGTGAGTTTACATACCCTTTCTGAGTTTCAGTCTAAAACTGGTTTTTGGGGAAATTTAATTCTGTGCTTGGCGACATTTAATCTTGTGTTTATTGATGGGATAATTTTCCCTATTCAGCTTTGTTTGGAAAGAAAAAGACTAATCTCTGTTCCTGAAAAGAAACTGGGTTGAGAAATCTGGCTAGTTCCTGTGTCTATTTGTTCTAGTAATTGGTTTAACAAGCAACAGCTACTGTTGTGATTTAATTATTTGTATTGTGTTTAATTTTTTTCCTGCCACATGGTTTCTTTTTCTATCTGGGGAGGGAGGTCTTCCTTCACTGCTTTGGTAGTATCTAGCACTGTCCTTTTGGGGTGTACTTCCAAGAGGCAGGATGCAAGCTTGGCACTGATTTTTTACTGCCTTTCTTGGGGCATGTGACCTTTCCTTAAATCTGGATGATTTCCTTAGGATATCTTGTGAGATGAGTAAGACCAGCTGGTATCTTTAAGTGGTGCAAATGGATCTAAGGATTGTTTTTCCTAGGTGTGCTCTTTCTGAAGAGCCTAAATGACCTCTCTACTAAAGGATTTCACTTTATGAGCAAGAGTTGGCTGCTGATAGTTATTACTGCATTTTAACTATTTTAATTCCTCAAGGTGTTCTGGCACCCTGCCTGATTTGTAACTCCAGCTTGCAGGTGTTTTTAATCTAATGATTGATATTTAGGGCAGCTTTTTGCAAGGAAAGAAGCTTTTTATATTTTTGTACAGGTAATCCTTGACTTACAACAGTTCATTTAGTGACCACCCAAAGTTACAATGGCACTAAAAAAAGTGACATGACCATTTTTGACACTTACAACTGTTGCAGCATCTTCCCTGTCATGAGAGGCCAGGTGAGGAGAAGCGCCTCTTGACTTGAGTGACATCGAGTTGGCCATGCCCACCCAATCACATGACCACCAAGCCATACCCACCAACTATGCCACGCCCACAGAACCGGTTGTTAAAAAATTTGAATCCCGTCCCTGAAGAGCAGCACACCTTGTTTGCTTCTGTAATTCCAGACCATCAAGGATATTACTGAATTCGGCTATGAATATAAAGCTTGTCACAATCAGTAAATCATCTGGTGTTTTCTATTGGCACCAACAGCCTAATATGAAAGAACATTTAGATATTCTTTTTTCTTTTTCAGTTTGAGTTTCATTCTTTGTTTCTCAGTCCTTATCTTGGGAAATTGATTTGACTGATAAAGGAATACATCTGAATAAATAGGATACATGCAAGCAAATATAATAGGCCACAGTCAAGGAATGGAACAAAATGGGAGATGGTATAATTTCAAAATTAAAATAGACATTTTACACTTGGAACCGATTGTATGGATAGAACAAACTCATAGCATATGTACAGGAAGAAGATTTCCCCTTGATTTCTACTTAATTCATTTCTATAAATGATGCTTGATCCCTGAATAAAAGATTGCCTTTTTTGTGCTGCTTAATGGGATAGTTTCTAATGCACCAAGGAACTGAATCTCCTATTTATTACTAGTGGAATGGCTGCCAATAGGCAAAAGGAATATTTTAAATTAACATTTCAGAGTCTATGAATATATGCTTATTCTCTTGTCAAAATGGCACAGGCCTACATAACAGCCTTCACTTTGCTGCCTTACGGTAAGAAAGCAGCTTATTTAAGCATAGAAACCCATCATTCATATTATATTCTGCAGGCTGGTCAAATATTTACCTGGATTTCATTTTTAAGCTGGGTTTTGCTATTCCTTTTGCCAATTTCATTAAAATCAGATTATAAACTCACCCAGTGCCAAATGCTCAACATCCCACTAGTAGTTCAATCTGTGCTTCATTTCAGAAATTATTGGACCTTTGTTTCTGCAATATACAACATAAATATTAATTGATATTTTAAATGGGATGCACTGTGTTTTTCTAAATACATCATTTCTCAAAGATAACTTTTTAAATTAAAATGCAGAGCTCTGGAAATTATTAACATTTCATCAGCCTCACTGCTCAGCATGAGTTATTATTCTAGTTTATAATATTTTGGGGATTTATACTACTGGGCAGAAAATGAATTCTGTCTTATTTTTCTTTTATAGCATTTACGTTACAACATACATTAAACTTCACAATTGAATTTCATTATTCTTGCCTGCATTCTTTATAGGATTCCCAATTTCATATGAATTTTCCCAATATCACATAAGTTCAAGTCCTGCCTTAGTCATGAAAGCCAGTTGGGTGACGTTGAGCTAGTCTCTCTCTCTCTCAGTCCAACCAACCTCACAGGGCTGCTGTGGGGATAATAGGAGGAGAAAGGTGTGTTGGATATGTTCGCTTCCCTGAGTTACTTGTAAAAATAATAAAGGTGACCTACAAATAAATAAAATATAATACTCATCACATGAAGTAACAGTCTGAGAATCCATAGGATCAATCTACCAAGCAATAGGGCTATATGTTGTACAGATAGCCCTTGAGATATGACCGTAATGGAGCCTATCTATTACAGTTGCATGTCACAGCAATAATGTTGTCAAGGTTTTGACTGATGAACCCAACCAAAGCAAGCACGATTGAGACGATCCAATTTCTCTATGCAAAACTTAATACATTATTTTGGCACATTTGAAGGCAAAACCAGATCTAGATATTTCCCGCGCTAACCCCTATAATTAACGTTCAAATTCTACCACCCCACAATTAGCTCATGTCACATTGTCCAATATGGTCTCTGGATATTGTTGTGGGAAAGTCTTTTTGGCTTCGGTAAACAGCTACCGAAATTTCCTTGGTTCTCATGCCAACATCCATGTTCTATCTCTCTCCCCCTTCTCCCATAGTTCATTGGCAAACTGAGATGCAATAATAGTTGCAATGTTTTTCGAAGCTTGATAAATGTATCACCTAACGACCCTCCCCACCAACCCTGCTGTCCTCAGGCCTTAGGAGACTACCCATGCCAAACATCCATCTCCTCCCTTAACTTTTGAAGAGCTTCCAGAGCACGACGGCATGGCACAGTTCCGAAAGCGGTTGGCATTTTGTCCTGGCCACAAAATGCCAGCTGCATTTGGGTCGCTGCCACACAGCCCAAGGACAAACTGAGTCATTTTGTGCCTTAACAAGCTTTGCACAGCTGCTGCAGAAGCTTTCTGCCCTTGGTGGAAGTGCCTTTGGAGAAACCCATGCAGTTGGGAGCTGGCCGCCCTTGCCTGACTCAAGTAGAAAAGAAGAGACGTCGTGGTGATGGTTTATGCCTCTATTGTGGCAATCGAGGCCATTTTGCTGCCAAGTGTCCTGTTAAGACATCCACAGCAGTGACACCTGTGGTGGCTGGAAATGAGCATTGCTTGACCTACGAGGTCTGTAGTTCGGGGTATAAAGTCCTTAGGCCTGCCATCTTCTCCAACCTTGCCATCCTCACCACTTTTGACATCTCCACCACAATTGTTATTGGTGAAGCATCTTGTGCTGAAAGCAAGTGTGTTCATGCCTGGTGTGGGAGCAGTGGAGATCCAAGCCTTGGTCAACTCAGGGGCCACAGCCAATTTCATGGATGCTCATTTTGTAGAGCAGTGGTTCATTCCTCAGCAATGGGTGTCCCCGCCAGTAATGGTAAGAGACAATTGATGGTCGGCCCCTTCGTTCGGGACCTGTGGTTGCTGCAACCAAACCCCTTTGCATGTGTATTGGGCAGCATGTGGAGAAAACCATGTTCTACATTACCGCAATGCCTCATTTTCCAGTGGTGTTCGGTTTGGAGTGGTTACAGGCCCATGATCCACAGATTGTCTGGTTGTCTGGAGCTGTGTAGTTTCTTGATAGGAAGTGTGCCAACCATTGCTTGCGCTCCTGTGGAGGGAGTGTGGCTACATCCGTGGACCTACCGGCGGAGTTGGTGGACTTTGCTGATGTATTTGGGGAGAAGGAGGCAGATCAGTTGCCTCCACATCGGGCATATGACTGTCTAATTGACTTGTTGCCCGATGCAAAATTGACAGTGGGTCAGATATATTCCCTGTCAGAACTGGAGTTGGCCGCGTTGCGGGATTTTATTGACAAGAACCCCCGGAAAGGATTTATCTGGCCTTCTACCTCCCCATTGGCTGCACCGGTGCTTTTTGTGAAAAAGAAATCGGGGGAGCTACGTTTGTGTTGTGATTACCGCAAGTTGAATGCAATCACAGTGAGGAATCGGTACCCGCTTTCTCTCATCCCTGAACTGATGGAGTGGCTTCATCAAGCTAAGATCTTTACGAAATTGGACTTGCGTGGGGCCTACAATTTGGTTCGCATTCTTGCAGGGGATGAGTGGAAAACAGCTTTCTGGATGAGGTACAGGCATTTTGAGTATACCGTGATGCCTTTTGGATTAACCAATGCCCCAGCTGTGTTCATGCATTTCATGCACGATGTTTTCGATGATTTGTTGGATCAATTTGTGGTCATTTATTTAGATGACATTTTAATTTACTCAGACTTCCTGCAGGAATACTGGCAACATGTGTGGCTGGTGTTGCAACATTTGCGTGATAACCATCTGTTTGCTAAGCATGAGAAGTGTCAGTTTGCACAAACCATGATTGACTTCTTGGAACATTATATTTCACCTGCCAGGGTGGAAATGGACCCAGAAAAAGTACAATCATTGCAGGCATGGGAACCTCTACAGTGGGTTAAGGATGTGCAACAACTGTTGGGGTTTGCGAACTACTACCGCACATTTATTCCCCGCTTTGCTGCCTTGACTGTTCCCCTTTCTAATCTGCTCAAGGAGGAGAAGTTCCATTGGGGTGCTGAGGAGCAGGCACCTTTCGAGGCATTGAAAGTCGCCTTTGCTTCCGAGCCTATCCTCAAACACCCTGATGCAGGCCATCCATTTGTGGTGGAAACAGATGCTTCTGATGTGGTTGTTGGTGCAGTGCTCCTCCAGGCCTATGCTCCTGCAGGCACCTTGTTCCCGTGCGCTTATTATTCCCGGAAGTTATCGGCTCCAGAGCACAACTATACGATTTGGGACAAGGAGCTATTGGAGGTTGAGGTTGCTTTTGAGACATGGTGGCACCACCTGGAGGGGTCTCGTCACCAAATCAAGGTTCGGACAGATCATTGCAATTTGGAACACCTACATACAGCTCGAACTTTGAACCAGCGTCAGGTGAGATGGTCCTTATTCTTTGCTCGATTTGATTTCCGGGTGACCTATATTCTGAGTGGAGGGAATCAACGTGCCGACGCCCTATCTCAGAATCCCAAGAATACCCGAAGGGAGGATAAAATCTTGCCCCAGATGGTGATTCCGTTGGAGCTGTTTGCAGCCACCGAGGAACCTATAGATCTCTGAGAGAGGATTCAGGAGGCGCAGCAGCAGGACCCATTTGTGGCAGCTCAATGTCGAGAATTGGATGAGAATGGGAGACAAGAGACTCCTTGGGCGTATATTGGAGACCTATTGTGGTTCCGTGATCACATTTACATGCCTGGAGGTCCTCTTCGTGGCCTTATCCTACGTCAATGTCATGATAGTCTGGTGGCAGGACACTTTGGGGTGTTCAAAACACTGCACCTCATCTCTAGGACATTTTGGTGGCCAAGACTTAAAAATGATGTTTTGAGATATGTGGCATCCTGTGGGATCTGTCGCCAAGCCAAGTATGCTCCTGGTGCACCCCCTGGTCTCTTGCAGCCCTTGCCCATGCCAGAACGACAGTGGGGGGCAGTTTCATTGGATTTCATCATTGAGTTACCACCATCAAATGGTGCCACAACCATTTTGGTGGTGGTGGATATGTTGACTAAAATGGTCCCCTTTATTCCATGTGCGGGGCTTCCATCGGCCAAGATAATGTCTCAATTGTTTATTTCCCATATTTTACGGTTGCATGGGTTACCAGACCACATGGTATCAGATCGAGGTGGTGGTGGTACAATTTACGGCACCCTTCTGGCAGACCCTACTCGCAAAACTGCAGGTTCAGGCGTGTCTGTCGTCTGCTCATCACCCCGAAACTGATGGGGGGACAGAGAGAGTGAATGCTACTTTGGAGCAGTACCTCTGCTGTTTCAGCAATACTCAACAAGACAATTGGGTAGAAGTGCTGCCAGTGGCAGAATTCGCTTATAACAATGCTCAACATGCATCAACCCGTGTGTCCCCTTTCTTTGCTAACTATGGGTTTCATCCATGGCTTTTCCCTTTAGCCCTGTCTGATTCCCCAGTTCTGGCATGGATATGTTCTTTCAGGAGTTAAAAGCCATGCACCACATGGTCTGTGATCAAATAGAGAGAGCCAAGGAAGACTATAAAAGGTTTGCAGACCGACATCGTCGCAATGTTCCGCCTTTAGCGATAGGCGATCAGGTTTGGCTCTCTACTCGATACTTACCAATGACACGACCAGTGAAAAAGCTTGATCACCATTACTTGGGACATTTTCTGGTTGAGGCAGTGATCAATCCTGCAGCTTATCGTTTCTCCCTGTCACGGATCATGCATATCCATCCTGTTTTTCATCGTTCCCTGTTAGTCCCTGCCTCAGCCGACAGTCCACATAGACCGGCTCCATCACAGCCGGCCCCAGTAGCCCCTCTGGGAGAGGAGGACTACGAAGTGGATAGCCTCTGAGATTCACCCAGTTGCGGGGCGGATTTCAGTATTTGGTGGCATGGAAAGGTTATGGACCAAGGACCTCACCTGGGTTAATGCCACGGATGCCACTGATGTTCATGCTCCTAATTTGGTCCTGGACTTTCATGCTCAGTTTCCTCAACGTCCTCGTCTGCCTGGTCCCAGGGGAGGGGGCCCTGTGGGGGGAGGGAATAGTGTCATGCCCCTGGTGGAGACTGACTCTGAAGAAGAGGAGGAACAGCCAACAGGGAGTGGGATTGTGGCTGGGAGTGTGGCAGGGGTGCGGCAGGGAGTGGCCGAGGTGGTGGAGGAGGCTGGGGAAGGGCAGAGGCTGGCTGAGCAGTCAGAAGAGGATCCAGGCCCATCCCCTATCCATCCTAGGTCACGCAGGGAGGAGAGGATCAGGAAAAGTGAGGTCTACTCAAGAGGAGATTACCATGATCCTCCTCATGGCTTGCAGGTGGGAGCTATGTATATAAGTTTGTAACTACGCAATTAGAATTGCTGGAGTCAAAGTTTAGTGTTTCCTTTGAAAGAGGTTTATCTTTGCTGGCATTCTTCCCATGGACTCTCCTCGGTTATTTTCCTGGAGTTTATTAGTTATCTTGGCTTGCTTTGGAATTCTCGTCAATAGGGTTTGTTTTGGTTTTCTTTTTGCCTCATTATTCACTTTTGTGACTTTAAACTGTGCCTAATAAAACAGTGAAGTTAAGTTGAAGGCCTTACCGGACTTTAATGTATGTTTTGGGTTTGGGGTTATTTTGAGAGAATATGGGTCATCACATAATCATAAATCACTTTAAAAACAAATAAAGCCGATTTTGTTTGCTAAAGTTTCCATGAAACTCTATCCAGAGGTTGTGAAAAATGTAAACATCATTTTCTGCCTAGGCTAATCAAAGTGAAGCCGATGGAAACCATCTGCCTCACAAAACGAGGTTAAGAAAGACAAGCTAACTCTTGCCCATTCCATATCTAAAGGTACTTGGATATCTTTATTTACAGTGCACATCACTGTGATTTTGAAGGAATTGAGATAAAGTGGAGAATTTAAAAATGTTATTAAATTGCTTGTAAGAACCTTGGAACTTTATCAAAGGGATTACTTGTAAAATTGTAAAAGGGGATGGAATTTTGGAATGGTAGCTATTCGCTCACTATACTGTAATATGATTGGATAAACAAGATTGGCCATAAGACAGAAAGAGAACTGCTGAATGCAGAGTGCAGTCCAACAGTGGAAGGATCATAGATTTGCTTGAAGCCCTAATAAGCCAGGGAAATTCAAGAGATGGCATTGCTGTAAAATATTTACCAATAGAACATTCCAGCTGTTAAAGTTAAAGCCCAGAGTTGTTTTGGATAGTGAGATGGGCAACATAAAAATATAGTAAACAAATCCAGAATAAAAACTTGGGTCCTAAGGTCTTCTAGGAAGAAACTCTTAGGGGAATAATGCTCAGCTTATAAAAAGTTTACATTGCAAAATCAATAAATATATTGAATTTATAGACCCACTTTATTGAACATTACAGTGCCCGAAGCTATTTTAATGTTACTGCAAATGAAAGTTTTTCTTCCAGTATCCTCTGGAGTCATCGTTCCATGAGCAACTTGATGTGGTTCTGTGACAGACTAAAAAATAATAATTGAAATATCCATTATATAACAGCATATGCTAGTGTATTATATAATGCTGATAAAAATGTATAGCCTCCTCTCTTGTCCAGTAATTTTAATTACTTCTGTGAGTATGAGGTTAATCTGCTTTTCTTTTAGGAAAGCAGATCAGGAACTGGTTTTAGGGGGTCAATTGCCAGAACCTCTAAGAAGGTTGCAGTAATAGAGCTTCAGCTACCATGTGATACTTCTCTATGGGGGGGGATAGTTCTCTATGGGGGATAGATTTTTCATGTAATTTTATTCTTTATATTTATGATACCTGTTGTATTTCTTTTTTTAATGAGTGGTTTTGGACTGTAATTAAATACTCAAACAATCTCAGTCAGAATATTGTAACATCACAAAGTGAAAACATAAATTCATATAACCAAATCTTACAAACGTCGCCGCATGACATCTTATTTCTCATAAAATACAGATGGGCAGTCCAGAGGCAGAATGTTCTCCCTCCCAAGATTTTGGGGAGAATTGCTCAGACTCCTTAATTTGCCATTTGCAGCGTGGAAGCAAAGAGAACAATGAAATGTACTGTTGATATCGATTTGCTTGGCACCAAAGTTCTATTTATTTAATAGAGTTAAGATTTCATAAAGAAAGTAGAAAAATGAAACCTGTTAAGATACATAGTGGTTGAAGGAATACATTTCTTTGATTTACTATTGATCCTACTCTTAACATTTTGTAAGTTTATAAAGCAATGGACTCTTCTTTTTCTTCCTGGGTTGACAATACCTACAGGCAACATAATTTTGTTTGCATGCTATTGTCAGTCACTAGTGCTTAGAAGTCTTGTTAATCTGTTTAAGACCAATCTGGCTGTTAATCTTCCTGGAAAAGGCATTTCCAAACTCAACAGACTTCTTGCTGAATCTCGTCAAAAACAAAGGAGTAACTGGATCTGTTCAATGACTCACTTTTCTTTCATACTCCTTAGTGTACAAAGATATAATTTTGATATAGAACCTACCCCACCCTGCACTGTGGGTGAAGTATCAAGAACCCTACTATTGATTTTTTTTAAAAAAATTAAAGCAAGATGCTTCCAGGAGAGCCTGAAATAAGATGTTCAATTTTTAGTGTAATAATTTGACCCAGCGTATCGAAACAGCTTTATTCCAACGTTTTATATATGTGTTTATCCCGTTTTATGCTGGACCATGTTATTAAATAATTCTCATATAAACATATGCAATGTTTATACTAACTTTTAAAAACTTGCATTATCTCATATAAACATATGTAAAGTTTATACTAAATTTTTAAAACTTACATTATCAAAGGCATGTCTAAGATATTGGATAGTTTAAAAAACAGTCAAAGTCTTGCAAATCTTGAGTGTGAGGCGTTGAATGTGAGGCATTTGTGAGGATGAAATAATATAGGAAAAAATACTTAACCAAACTGATTTGCAGAAAATATGTGCCTGCCACATTTTAATCTTGGTGTTGAACCCATTTCTTGACTTTTATCCTGATTGTAAATTTTAACCTTTTGCCCAGGTAAAGGTACATTAGAGGGTGGGAGTTCTTCCCACGGTGCATTGCCAAAAATATTATTTTGAAGGATGGGAAAATGCCTCTGCCTGGAATTTATTTATTTATTTATTTATTTATTTGTTTGTTTGTTTGTTTTTGTCAAGCGATTATAAGATAACAGATGTAAGTATAAACATAGTTATGAATACATGAAATGGATACATATAAGAAAAATAAAAAGAAACAATAGGACAGGGACGGTAGGCACGTTGGTGCGCTTATGCACGCCCCCTACAGACCTCTAAGGAAAGGGGTGAGTGTTAAGTATGGTCTGTGGGTCGCATGAATAGACGAGGCTTGAGTAGTGAACAACAGCTCTTTATTTAATAGATAGATTCTGAGACTGGGGAAACCTAGCGCGTGGCAGCTCTTCTTATAGAGCTGGCCGCGGCTAGGCAGCCAATGACAACTCTTTGAGTGTGCCGCGCTTGGTTTCAGCCAATCGCGGCAAACCCTGTATGGGCCAATCAGGAACGTTCAAGCCATCCAACCACGACCCGGCTTTTCTAGACCAATAGGAACGCAGAGTTTCAAGCCTGCTAATATGGAACAGTGAGGTCAATAGTAGAAAGTCTTAGTATAAAGTTTTTGGGGTTTGGGGAAGAAACCACAGAGTCAGGTAGAGTATTCCAGACATTAATAAAACTAAATAATAAACTAACTTAGACTCAATTTCTTTTACATCTGATATTTCTTTGCATCTGATACTATGTTCTCACGTGAACATTCCAAATATCAAAATAAGAGCGCTTGTTCTGCTCTTAAACTGTTTACCATGGAATTGTTGCACTTTTTTCCCCCAGCTGCAAAGCTTGACTTCTGACAATCTGGATGAAAGTTGTGGATTTTGGAATAACTATCATTTCTCAGCGAGGACAGAGATCTTGAATGCTCTATAAAAGAGAGAGTTTCTCTTTTGAAATTTCGCTGCTCAATCAAGAAATAAAATAACCGGGGCAAGTACAGGGGAGCCAATGCCTGAACTGTTGAATGTCTGAAAGGAGGTGCTAGAGCTGGGGTGGGGGAAGCCTATGCATTCGAAGGGTGTGTGGCTGGGAATGAGGGAAACAGCAGGAAGGAACAGGAAGGGCCCAAGGCTTTTTGCCAAAAAATAATTACTCAGTAAGAATATTTGTAGGCATCTTTAGAACATCCTTATCACACAAAGCTTTTGTATTCTGGACATTTTCAAGCCAGCAGCTGTCTAGCAGGCAGCTTTGCCAGCGAGACTTTTAATGCGGATGTTTTTTTACAAAGAAAAATACAAGCTGACCAGAAAGACTGGAATTTCGGCTTCCCCCTCCCCATTTCCTTAGATTTCTTCTCCCCTCCCCACTCCTGCTGTAACTCTTTTAAACAAGACATTATTGGGTCAGTGCCTCATTTTACCTTTCCTGCTTCTTTGGCTAGAGTAAGAAAAGGACACAGTTACCTGTAAGTAGTATGGTTTTTTTTTGTTCTTTCTGTTTCTGATTCAGTTGTTTTGTCTAATAATTGAGTGGTGCAATGTCATATTTGCAGAATAACAATGTGTTGTAAATGCTCAAGTTTCATCGAATGGACTTTTTCCTAAGCCATTTACATGAGAACAATTGTTGGGATGGAGGTAAAAATCTAACCGCGACTGGGAAAAACAATATTGTAACAAAATGCCATTAAAGAAAGTTGTAACATCAATTCAGTAGTTTATGTTGTATAGTGGAACTCTATACACAACATGTCTTAAACCACCTACATCTTGTCTTGACTCTGCTTCAAATTCTGCCTTTACAAAACTTGGAAAAAGGAAGAGGTTTGACTTTTTCTAGGGTTCTCAGCATGGGAGAAACTGAGAAACATATTTTACACAGTATGTTTAACCAGCTGAGCAGCGCATGCTTTTTATTAAACAAGATTGCAAATCTTTCAGAGCGTTGCAGTAGGAACAGTGTAACTTCCTAAGCAATTTTGCATGCTCCAAATGACAGGACAAATGTTGAATCCCAATCAAAAATATTTTTGCAACTTTTAAAATATTATAATAAAGGAAAAATTCAGTAATGACTGGCAAAAATAGAATACATCTCATTGAATTGATGGGCTTATACAATTAGCACAAGGTTATAAAAGAAAAATGAATGCAGGTTATAAGTTGAATAAATAAATATAATGATGTTATATTTTTAAGATGCTAACTAAATCCAAGGTTTTAGGAAATAGTATTCTGCTCATTATTGAAATGAACATATTCCACAATCCAGCACACATGCTGCCTAATACATTAATGATTTTAATGGGATTTAGGTCACAATCTTAAATTTGCTGATTAAATAATAAATCTCATCAAACTCAGCAGGATCTGTCTTCTAACTTGCTTAGAACTGAATTATCCAAAATCCCAACTGTGCAAAGGATTTTCCCCCCGGATTGTAAAAATTCCTTTGTCTGTCTGAAGACTGTTTTCATCTAGCATGCTGTTAATTTTTCACTCTTTTCCAACAAATGTTTTTTTTTCCCCTGAAAGGATTTTTTAAAACCTAGAAAGTTTTAATATTTTCTTGGTATATTTAGTCAGCAGTGTCAGATATACCTTGCAGAAGACATCTGCAAGATCTGGAGTCTTCTGCTTAATTCATTTTTCTCTGTAAAGTGTTAAATAGCTTTCCAATTTGTGGTTCTGTTTTAACATCCTCCTACACTCATAAAGAACATGGTAAATGAAGAAGTTGAAAGATCAAGTTGCTTTTGTCTTTGGGGAAGACATTTGGAAATAATATTCAGTATTCAGAATTCTTACAGAGGGAAAATGGGGATAAAATATTTTGAATGTGTGACTAGCATTTCCTTCTGGTGAATGCCTTTCCAGAAACATTATATTAGTTTCATCCCTGCAAATGTATCTGCTTTTGCAACAGTCAGTAATTTTAAATATTAATTTTGATTGTCTTTTTCTGAGATGAGAGGAGGGTTAGTTTCTTCTACATACCTCTTTAAATGTTAAAAGAAGAACGGTTACAGGAACTGGGCATGGCTAGTCTAGTGAAGAGAAGGACCAGGGGAGACATGACAGCTGTCTTCCAATATTTGCGGGGCTGCCGCAGAGAGGAATAGGTCAAGCTATTTTCTAAAGCACCCGAAGGCCAGACAAGGAATAATGGATGGAAACTGAACAAGGAGAGATTCAACCTGGAAATAAGGAGAAACTTTCTGACAGTGAGAACAATCAACCAATGGAACAGAAGTTGCCTTCGGAAGTTGTGGGAGCTCCATTACTTGAGACCTTCAAGAAGAGATTGGACTGCCATTTGTCAGAAATGGTGTAGGGTCTCCCGCTTGGGCGGGGAATTGGACTGGATGACCTACAAGGTCCCTTCCAACTCTGATTATCTGTTATCTGTTAAAAGAAAAAAAATCTACTTCCAACAGAGAAGTGAAATATGCATAGTTTGCAGTTGTACTACCATAGTTACAGGGTTAAAAAGAAAGTTGCTACTTGCTGCCCTGATATGAAACTCGTTCATTGGAATCAAGTACCACATTTTTGCTTAAGTAAATAAACATTTAAACAAGGAGGGTAACAAAGTGAATATGAATACAACTAACTTCCTGGTGTCTATGAAAGATTTTTTTAAAAAAAATAAGGAAAAAAACAAAGAAAAGGAGCCTAAGCCAAAATTTTGGTGCCAGGTCTATTTGTGCTATTCCCCACTCCCCACATTATAACCTTGGGTCTAGGAATCTGAGGGGAGTGGAGGGTAAGCGGCAGAAATGATGACTTCTGCATTGTGATCTTGTGATACAAACTCAGCTCAAAAACTTCAAAGGGGTACTAAAAGTAATGTCATGGTGCATATTTCATCAGTTTGCCACACTTCTAGTTACCAAAGGAATTGATGCCTCAGGTGGGTGGGAGTTCCCTGAGATACAAGGATTTAGTTTCCAGCCCAGAGATCTAAGTTTACGGATTGACTAGACAGGTTTTATTTTCTCTATATATAATGGTCAGTGAGAATAACCTTGGGAGACAGAAGAAGGATCCACAGTTAGACACTAGTCAGACAAAAGATATCTCAGCCCAAGAAGGGACCATCCCTAGTTCTGTAGGAAGTAAAGGCAAGCGGGGGGACGTGGGTGGAAGCAGGTGTGGGATTCTACCAGTTTGGACCAGTTCTATAGAACCGGTTGTTATGATTCTGTGCAGTTTGGAGAAGCGACAAATCGTGCCCCTGGCTGGCCCCGGCCCTCCCTGCCCACCCCTCCCCGCCCAGTCCTTATCGTGCATGCACAACATTGCACGCATGCCCGACATCGCTGACTGCATTCTTCCCTGCCCAGCCACTCCTTAAGGTATTTCTTTTTTTTTTTCACTCTCCCGATGATCAGCTGTTCCTATGATCAGCTGTGCCGGGATTCCCCTAGCTGACTTACTGCTTCACCCAGGAGGCTTCCTTGGGGCCCAGGAAGGCAAAAAATGGAAGGGGGGGGGGCAGGTCGCGCCCCCCCCCCCTCCATTTTTTGCCTTCCTGGGCCCCAAGGAAGCTCCTGGGAGCAAACACGCTCCCCACAAGGAGGCTTCCCTGAGGCCCAGGAGGTCCCAAAATGGAGTGCAGGGGGGAACTGCGCCTCCCCTCTAGGCTCCATTTTTTTCCATTCTGGGCCCCAGGGAAGCCTTCTGACAGCAAAAGACCCCCCCAGGAGGCTCCCCTGTGGCCCAGGAGGCCCCAGAACGGAACATGGGGGGGAACTGTGTGCCCCCCGTGCTCTTTTTTTTCCTTCCTGAGCCCCAGGGAAGCCTTCTGGGACCAAAAACGCCTGGGCTTCCCAGAAGGCCCCCAAAATGGGGGAGGGGTGGCTGCAAAAAAAGAAGCCACGCCCACCCAGTCACATGACCATGCCTACCTGGCCACACCCACAGAACTGGTTCTTCCAAAATTTGAATCCCACCCTGGGTGGAAGTGCTTTAAGACTTGCAAGATTCTGTTACTTGTAACTTACAATAGCTTTAGCATTAATACTCATGGTTTTGATTTCCCAACTATCTCAAAAAGCTGACACTAAGGTAAAGGAACGTGGTAAAAGAAATCCAACAGACGGCGGTTAGAAATTCTCTTTTCATTTCCTATTAAACCCAATTTTAAGCTTATATTCTTGACAGTAAGCATGTCTGCAAAGATTCAGTGGCCTGTTTGACAGGGAGGGAGGGAGACTTCCAATGTTTTTTTTTTAAAACCTTCCTAATGAAATGTTTTGCTTAGATTAAAATAGTTACAGTCCTGCCTGTGGCAGACTTTCAAAGGCTTCAGAAAAATTGGCTGAGAAGGTGAATTGTCAGCTGTGTTTCTTTTTATTTTTAGATAAACATTCTCTGCTAAATGAAGGTAAGATAAGAGGATTGGTGTTTTTTAAGGGAGTCTTTTATTTCAAAGAAGACAAAACCACCTTTACAAAACTCTGTAGACTCATCTTATTGCTCTCTTTACTCTTTTAAAGTTCATGTTACATTATGGCACTAAAGTTGTCTTTTTAAAAACGATCTGCATCAATTACTTACCCCAAAGAAAAATACCTGCAGGCAAAATTCACCCCTGTACAGACTCATCCCTACCTCTTCATCATCCACTTCTTCAGCTGGGAGATCTGAAGAGATCTGCGCTTAGATTTCCTTGATCACACATCCAATCCTTTGTGCAATCTGGGATCCCAACTAGACAATTCAGGGTGGGGAAGTATATGTGTGTTTGAACCATTGTCCAATCCTTGGTCTTAAAGGCAATCTAGCTCTTGCTTGACCTACTTCAATTCCTCATGAAATGAAAACCTGAACAGGGAGCTTCACATGTAGGCAGGGACTACTGTGACCAACATGCAAAGCTCCTTTTCTCGCATGCTGAATGCTCAGCTTATGGCAATGGGAAAAGCACTGGGGTATGGGATGGAATGGAATGAGAGGCAGGGACTCCAATGCGCCTCCATACCTGTAGCCTGGTAGATGGGCAACTCAACACGCAGCTCAACTCTTGTTCAAAGCAACCTGGTACAGGTTAACCTGATGCAGGCTAAAAAGACAATCCCCACCATACATTAAAGAGAGTGATTAATGTTTGGAATGATGCTTTATGGCTGGAGAAACAAAATCAGAGAAACCATGTAATTACTTTCCTTGTCCTGTACCAAATCTGAAAAGACATCACCACTTGATGTTCTTGTTCCTGAGGCATAATGCAGTTTGGGAATCGCACCAATGCAATTGATGACAGGATACATTTCTGCTGACTCATAGATTAGATTATGGGTTGGATTAGGGACTTCTAAATTCTATAGGTATCAGTAGTATAGAAGGAGCATTTTTCATAAATAGCAATATTTTGTCAATCGTGAGCATCCCTTGTGCCCTTTAACTAAGTGAGAAGCATTTCATGAACTGCATCAGATAAAACTCAGATTGTGTTTGTGTATTGGACTATATATATTTCTGAGTCTACACAAGGAAATGGTGGTGAACTGACATGATTGCTTTATTATTTTTATGTCTTCACTTTATGTGGCACTTTGAAGTGTAAAACGTATAGATCCTTACTCTGCTACACTTGTACTGAAATCAGTCGACTGAAAACTGTGAGAGACCGGGTAACTCTTTCATTTTTCTTTTCAACTTTTTAAAAAAGAAAATTTCCAAAGAAGCAATAAGAGAAAACGGGATGGAACCACTTTAAAATTCTAGATTGTATAGTAACAATCTGCAAGCCTGGAACTATCTACACGATTAACCATTAGGTTCAGAATGCAGATATCATATTAGGCTTTTGAGCAATTGATTTTGTGCTATCAAGTTCTTTTCAACTCCTGCTGACTATATAATTTTTTTGTCCATGGTGATCCATCTCTAACATGGTTTTTCAGATCTTCCAACAATGTCGTCGTCGTCATCATCATCATCATCATCACTGTAAAACTAACTCCATCTAACCTTCTTCTCCTCTCTTCCATCTTTCCCAGCATTAGAGACCCAGAGAGCTGGGTCTTTGAATAATGGGTCCAGGTTAGGATAAATCAATCCTAGTCATTTGTGCCTCAAGCGAAAATTCTGGATTGATCTGTTTTCGTGGCTGTTTACAGTATTCTCTGGACTTCAAGAGTGTCAGCACTCTTCCTATCTAGCTATATTGGCTTTGTTATTAGATAGATATTAAAGTGTTTCAAAGTCAATTTTATTCTGCTGCTTTTAAGATGCACACAACTTTTAGGAGGACCAGCTGCAAACATTCTCTCTCTCTCTCTCCCTCTCTCTCTCTCTCTCTCTCTCTCTCTCCCCCTCCCTCCCTCCCTCTCTTTCCCTCTCCCTCCATTCCCTCCCCACTCCTGGGGGAAGGTTATTGCAAACCCATTCCCTCCCCACCCACTAACCCGCTTTCCAGCTCCGTTCTCCTGTGCAGGGCAACAAAAGAAGACCCAGCCGATCAGCTGGGATTCAGGAGGCAGAGTATAGATGGGGCCAGTCAGAGGGTGATATTTGCTGATTCTCTGAAATACTCAAAATTTCCACTACTGGTTCTCCAGAACTGGTCAGAACCTGCTGAATACCACCGCTGCAGAACACCTGCACCAAATAATGGCTGAGAAGATAGCTACCGTATTTTCTTAAAGAAAAATGAAATAAGCACTCTTGTGGAGAAATAATAAGACACTTTTTAGCTTCACTAGGTATAAAAGGTTATAATTCTTATCTATTTTCTTACAGTTGCCAACAAAAACATTTTATTTCTTTGACGTTTTCCCCCCAAAGCATGAGAAAGCTTATTTCCCTAAAATCATATTTTCTATGCAGAACTGCTCATGTAGCATTATAACAGAAGATTATAAATTACCTCATGAAACTGAACACAACATTTAGGTAATGCCCAGTTTCCAATTCATGATTTTATAAGATGCTATGTAGAGTTTGTTTTTTTCTTACAGTGAAAAAGGACTCTGTTTTAACTGAATATAAAACATCTGTGTGCCATCAGAGTATTTTGGTTCTTCATCATTATATAATTAAAAGATATCCCAAGGCTTCTGAAAAGGATCTACCTCAATTATAAAATCCTTTTTAGAAGCCTTGGGCTGTCTTTTAATTATATGGTGAAATTCATGACAAATATACTACTTATTTTTGCTGCAGACTTAAAGAGTACAGTGAAAGATAAATCCATTTTCCATCCTTGGTTCAATATACAAAACATGATATTTCTTGAAAATATTAATTCAAAATTGATTTACATATCCACATTCACAACTTCTGGATAGGAAAGGCCTAAATATGAGAGCCAGTTGCCACAGATAAACATAATCAAGCAATATTCATGAGAATGATAATATACAGAAAGCTCAGGTGCTGGAAATTGTGAAATAATAGTAATAGCAATAGCATTTTAGACCAGGGGTCTTCAAACTTGACAGCTTTAAGACTTGTGGACTTCAACTCCCAGAATTCCTCCTCCAGTCATGTTAGCTGAGGAATTCTGGGAGTTGAAGTCCACAAGTCTTAAAGCTGTCAAGTTTGAAAACCCTTGACTGAGACTTATATACCATTTTACAGTACTTTACAGCCCTCTCTAAGCGGTTTACAGAGTCAGCATACTTCCCCCAACAGTCTGGGTCCTCATTTTACTGACCTCAGAAGGCTAGAAGGCTGAATCAACCTTGAGCCTGCTGAGATTCAAACTGCCAAATTGCAGGCAGCTGGCAGACAGCAGAAGTAGTCTGCAGTACTGCACTCTAACTATTGTGCCACCGTGGCCCCTAATAATGTAGTTGCCTGCATAAACTGAGCCTCATGCTTCATTTTCTGCATTAGTTTTATACATTTTTGATAATTTGGAATAGATAGAGCCTTACTCCTGTGGTTATCGTGGGCAGACAATTGCTCCATCCATCTGTAAAAAAATGGTGCATATAAAAGCTATAAAAACAATCACTTGGTGACTACCTATTGACATCTCTTTTCACCTCTCTAATGGTAAATAACTGGGTGAATGAGAGACATCATTAAATGCTTTCATACATTTGGTGGTGAGATAGGGGTCTGTAGCAAAGATCAAGATGGCAACCACACTGCTCTGTGATCAAAGCTCTGCTTGCTTTTTATATGCATTTGGTGTATGGTACATTAAAAAAACATATTTCAATCACACCATTGTGGCTCCCATCTTGGCTTTTTTTTTTTTTAACGATACTGTAAGGCCTTTCTCGTTTGATGGATTGACATTGGCCAGGCTTAGGAAGGGTTCACTGCAATTCATTCATCCATCCATCCATCCATTCATTCATCTATCTTATATAGCTAGCAGGACATGAGGTACATGAGATACAAAAGTTATGCCAAGTAAGTAAGACACAGGCATTTTCTATAGAGCTAGGCTTCTAGATTTGGAGGCAAACCTTAAATTCATTAAACCACTGTTCCAGCCAATCATCTAGATTAGGAGTCGCCAAGCTTTTGGATCTCAGGGACCACCAAACTCACAATTTTAAATCCTGCAGACCACTAATTTGAATTTTGATTGACGGTGGCTTGCTGACATCGGTGCAAAAGTTGGCCCCATATTCCAGAGCTGCAGTAGTCACAGGACTGGCCCTTTGGTCATCCAGATGCACTGGGCTGCCATGGACTGGAGGAGCTGCTCCAGGATGACCAAAGGGTCAGTCTTGTGACTACTGCAGCTCTAGAATATGGGACCGACTTTCCTACCAACGTCAGCACGGGCAGATTTCCCTCCCCCACCGTTGGTCTTACCTTCCGGTTCCAGCTCGTGTGGCTCTACTCAAGATAACGTTTGTGCTCGGCTGAAGGGTTGGGGCCAGCGGGTGGGTGGGCCATGTGGGCGGCTCAGCCTTGTGTTCGTGCGCAGCCTGGATTAATTGCTTTGGGGGGAGTGCTTTGGGGGAGGATATTTCTCTGCAGACCACCAAAATTTTCTCGTGGACCACCAGTGGACCCTGGCCCACTGGTTGGTGACCACTGATTTAGATTACTTTTCTCAGACTTGGCAACTTGAAGATGTGTTCTAGCTGGGGAATTCTGGAAGTTGAAATCCACACATCATCAGGTTGTCAAGATTGAGAAACAGTGATCTAGATATAAAAGAAATAGAAATATGCTAGTGAGAAATACACTGTGCTCCTCTAAAACTCTACTCTAACTCATTCTACCGTGTTTCTCATATAATAAGGCCGGGTCTTATTTTTTTTGAGCCCCGAAAAAATGGCTAGGCCGTCTTTTCAGGGGTGACTTAATTCCCCCCCCCCTTGCATCTTTGGGTGGGCGGCGACAGCTTGGATGTTGACCTCGGCGTTGGTGGGGCACTTCGTATCGGGGTCAACGCAGGCAGCACCATATCCGGGTGAGCAACAAAAGTACTTCCTAACAGCAAGCCCCCCCACCATTCCCCCCATTTCACATGTTTTAATATAGGCCTTAATTTGGGAGGAGGGGCTTAATTTTATTTCATGCCTATAAAACATGCTGGGACTTCCTATTGGGGGAGGCCATATTGTTGGAGAAACAGGGTACTAGAAAAAGATTGTTTCTTAAAATGGTATGAAATTAAAAACAGGGGTCAGGTAGTTTTCCTATTTTGATTATTTAAGAATGGAATTTTATTAAGTTTATGTGCTGCCCATCTCACTAATAAAGCCATTCTGGGTGGCTTACAAATGATAAAAAAAAGATAAATATAGTAATGGTTATAAAAAGTTACACAAGAGCTGAGACTAAGGAAATGGATCTCACGAGGGTGATGTGTTCTTATCCCATAAACCATCTCCAGCAAGGAACATGCCCATCAGGATCCCAAGCCACCTGGCAAAACCAGGCTTTTGGGGCTCCTCTGGAAGGCCAGGAGGTTGGGGCCAGGTCTCATGCCAGATAATTGAATGTTTCACAGCAGAGGGGGTGACAGCTGAAAAGGCTCTTCTTGACTGGGCCAGTCAGAATTCCTTTGCAGATGGGTTTTGAAGTAAGCTCCTTCCACTGGAGGTGGTAGTCCCATTGGGTGAGTCAGGTCTTCAGATATCTTGGATCCGTGCCATAAAGTGCTTTAAATATTATTATATACTAATATCATATCATATATCATGTCCTTGCATAATTTTTATTTGTATGTTGATTTGTATATGAGTTATTTCTATACTGATTATGAAAGGAGCTTTCTGAAGACTTCTGAAGATATTTGTGATTTAGTAGATATGATGGAAAGTTTTACTGGTCACACCATGCTACTCTTTAGACATATTGAAGTGTTCCTGGAGTTTATTGTCTGTCTGTCTGTTTGTCCATCCGCCCGCCTGTCCGTCTGTCCATCCGCCTGCCTGCCTATCTGTCTGTCTGTCCATCTATCCTTCTATCCATCCATCCTGAGATTTAAAAAACAGCAGATATAACATTAAAATAATCTTGGCATTACATTGGAAAATAGATTCAAAAGATTAAACGAGAAAGATGTATTAGGTATGGTCACCACATTGAGTTATCAAAGTAATGAAGGCCCTATATAAATAAAACAATATTTAACTGTTTCAGAAAATACTTATCCCTTTGTGCATTTTTTCTCTCTCTGTCTAGATTTTGGAAAAATATGTCCACCATTTTGAAGGTTGGAATTGATCTATGCATTTATTAACCTGAGGATACTTTCCAAGATCTCCTGGTTTCATTATGCAGCACATATCCTTACTAAAAAAAATACATACCAGACAGTGTCTCCTGGAACCCTTGACTTAAGTGTTGAAATTTTTGTGATGTTTAGTTTTTTTGCAAAGGATTAAGAAAACCCCTCATTGCACAAGGTGCTTTTTGTTTGGAAACACTATGGGAAGCATTTGGGTTCTGTTGCTTTTTGCGCTGAATCTGAAAACCGCCTGCTCCACCTTTGTCAGCGTCAACCAGGGACTAAAAGTGATGAGAGGTCAATCTGTCTTCCTGTCACAAAAGGAGTTGGAGTTTTCCATCCCCAGAGAGAAGGACGCATGTAAAATAGAAGTGGTAATGAATGAGCCAGTCACCCAGAGAGTTGGGAAGCTGACCCCACAGGTATGTGGATTTCAACTTGTGCATTAATATATATAAACAAACAACCTACTCTCTAATAAACAATTTGGTTTCAGGAAAAAACTATCATGTAATCTGCAACTCTTACACTGCAAAAACATATGGACTACACAACTCGATCAGGGCAAAGCAATAGACGCAATCTACATAGACTTCTGTAAAGCCTTTGATTCAGTGGTACGTGACAAACTACTCCTAAAACAAAAATCTTACGGTATCTCTGGACACCTGCATAACTGGATAGAAGCATTCCTGTCAAACAGACAACAATTGTGCAGTGATTATTTGATGAGATGAAGTCTATTTGTTTGACAAGATAGAGTGCTGAGCTCTAGCCGATTTTCTCTCTGGCAATGACACTTTATGGCTGATGAAAAATAAAAACTTGAGAATGATAGCCATCAAATAAAACAACTATTCATCTAAAAAATAATGTTCTACTTACATAATGGAATGTATAGATGATCTTGGAGAACAAGAGGAAGAGATACTGCCTAGGAAACGATGGGATAGATTTCAAGCTCTAGAAATGTCCAAAATGATCTTTGGGCATTCCAGATATACAACACCATCCAACTTAAATGTATGGATGTAGTAGCAATTGAGATCCTGTAGATCCTGTAGCATACTGCTGTGCCTAATACCTGGGGCGGGTGGGGGCTGTTTGCCTCTTTGCATGATCTCACTGGTAAGTCCTGGACTGGTGCAATGATCTCGCCTGTTAAGATCATCACTATTCACTATTGGTGAGGGGATTAACCAATCCTAATGCTGTATCTATGTTGCCTTTTGCTACTTGTGGAAAACCATATAAAAAGAATAAACACGACGTGAGTAGTCAGACATCTTGGCACCCTGCACAATGACTGGTCTTAGAACTCCATCATATGGATCCAACATGAGATTGAGGAAAAGCAGAAATTCCTTCTCCTGCCACCTAACATGGGAAAAAATACACACGCATGTTAAGTTTATCTCTATAAGTATGAGAGGACATTTTCAGGAATGGGAGAATATGAGGAAGATTTAATACGCTTTAATACAAATCAGTGGAGGGTTGGGAGGAGACAGTCTGGAGCAGGGGTCTCCAACCCTGGCAACTTGTGGACTTCAACTCCCAGAATTCCTCAGCCAGCTTAAAGCCAGCATAAAGTCTTAAAAATTGCCAAGGTTGGAGACCCCTGGTCTGGAGGAAGGTTGTGGAGATCACACCACCTCCTTGATTGCATGCAAAAGCTCCATGGAATTCAGAACTGAAATAGACTAAATTCAGAAATATCTATTCTACTCTAAATGAACATCACTTCCAAATTAAACCGTTTTGCAAACTTTAGAAAGAGTCCTATGTTTATCCAAATGCTCTTCTCAGAACTCTAACGGCGGGAAGGAAAAGGATTTCCAGGAGACCACATGCTGTTAAAACACACAAATTGTACAGAGGATATACAGGAAAGCAAGCACACTGAGCCACAGTGCTATAAATTTAAATCACACGTGGCCTCTTGGGATCTTTCAGCATTTATTTCTTCTTTACTAACCACGCACACACAAACTGCTACATGCTCAAGAGGCAAGCATTGTAAGTATTGAGTTGTACTGTATTCATTGCAATGTGACCTCTGAGCAAGAATTCCAAAACTCTGGTGTACAGCCAATGCTGTTTGTTAACAACTTACAATGAATTGCTTTGAGGGATTTGTTTTGATTTAGCAAGGCTAGCACCACAGTTTGATGGATGTCAACTGATTTCCTACCTTCAACTGACCTGTTGACCTCACCACCTCAACAAGCTCCTCCTCTAGGGCATCAAAATTCTGATCCTGCCCACTGATTCATCATTCACCAATCAGGTCTTGCCCTGTGACTTCCTGGCAAGTGGCAGTGCTTATCATCATCAACAATGCTGGCTGCTGTAATACATGACTTTGGTCTTGCATAAAGCCAAAGTAGCACTTAGTTTTTGACTGTACAAAACACTGACTATTTTGGATGGCCGCAAAATAATATTGAATGGATGTGATTCAACGAGTATTGAAACTGAACACATCTGGTGGGCATCAGGCAGGTGAAGGGAAGGCTAGGAATTGTTGTTTTCACCAGCAAAAGCTGCATTGTAGAAGAGCCTTTCCTATGATCTCGCTGCTGTCATTAAAGTGAATAATGTGCTAGGGATGTGTGACAATTTAATTACATATTGTAATTGAAAAGTAATTGAAGTGGAAATAAAAGCACAGGCAGACATTAATTAAGAAAAGATTTAGCTCTCCTTTGTTTTACTTGTTAAATATATAGACAATTATGGATGCCTGTTTGTATAAAAGGAAAACATATTAGGTAGCATAAAACAGATGTTTCTTTTTAACAAAACAGATTGTGTCTATTTTATAATTGCTGTCTGTTTTTGGTAACGGTCCTGTTGAGAAGAAAGCTTTCATTATTTATCTCCTTTGTTATCAATTAAGAGGTAGAAGCAACGATGTCTTATGGAAAAAAATATAATTTATGGATAGCATGACTATTATTCTCTGATGGAGAAGCAAAAGCTGTACAGATGTATCTTTTTGCGTTGGAAAAAGCTGCATTTTCAAAGCTTAGGAGTGGTTTGCAACTGGAGGCTTTAATTGCCTTTAATCTTTTCCCATCTATCTGAAGTCATTTTCACACATTAGCTTCTAATATGCTTTATATAAAAAAAAAACCCAAAACTAATGTATGCTTATACTGATTCGGGTGCACATCTGGTTTCTTTCAATTATTTCCTGTATTAGCTTGAGGACACATATGTATTTCTGAATGTCATGCATAGGGTAAACGGTATTGTTAATGGCATTCTACTATTAAGCAGGATAAAATTTGGTGTCTTAGAGGAGAAATGTTGGAGCACCTTTTAATGGTAGTAAAGAAGTTACTACCATTTAAAGTTTAGTTTTAATTTTGATTAGGGACTTTCATTTTTTGTCTTAAGCACAAAAACTTTTGAGAGTAATTTTTATTTATTTATTTTGTCAAATATGTATTAGATAACAGATATAAGAATAAACATGATTATTAATACAAGAAATGGAAACAAATAAATAGGGTACATTAGGACAGGGATGGTAGGCAAGTTGGTACGCTTATGCACGCCACTTACAGACTGCTTAGGAGTGATGACCCGGAGTGTAACACAAAAGTAACAAAATCCAAAATGTAAATAAATGTCCTTTAATGCCTCCAACTTGGCCCCACTGTTGAATAATTCTCAGTTGGAGATAAAACTTATTCAAAAATAGTCTTCAAAAGTAAGCAATACAGTCCGAGCTTAATGAGTAAATAGAGGTGAAATAAAAAACCAAAACAAGCTACAATGAAGGAAATTCCACAACGGACCAGGATAAGTAATTACCAACTTCAAGGAGATAACAAGGCACAGTCTGTTGGAAGGACGCCAACCAAGATAACTTCAGCCCAAAATAAAACAGAAGCTTTGCTTCTGACAATGCTGTGTTTTAACCGTCTCTCTATTCTCCCCAGCTGCAACCAATGAGGGGGATCATGGCCGCTTCCTCTCTCATAAGCCAAGTTGTTTCCTTCTCCATTCCTCCCTGTGTGTCCTAGGATGAAGTGGGGATGGAACTGGTTCTTCCTCTGACTGCCCAGCCAGTCTCTGCCTTTCCCCAACCTCCTCCACAACCTCCGGAGCCACACATCCACTCTCTGTTGGCTGTTCCTCCTCTCTCTCATAATCCGACTCTAACAAGGGCATGGCACTTAGGAATTGGGTGAGGTCAACAGTAAACAGTCTAAGGTTAAAGTTTTGGAGGTTTGGGGAAGAAACCACAGAGTCAGGTAGAATATTCCAGACATTGACCACCCTGTTGCTGAAGTTGTATTTCCTGCAATCAAGTTTCATGTGGTTTACCTTAAGTTTGTGTCTATTATGTGCTCATGTATTGTTGTGTTTGAAGCTGAAGTAGTCATTGATGGGTAGGATATTGCATAGATAATTTTATGTGCTATGCTTAGGTCAGATCAAAAGTGGCGTAGTTCTAAGTTGTCTAAACCTAAAATTTCAAGTCTGGTGGTATAAGGTATTCTATTGTGAGTAGAGGAGTGGAGGACTCTTCTCATGAAATATCTCTGGACTGTCTAGATTGTATTAATGTCCGATATGCAGTGCGGGTTCCAGACAGATGTGCTGTATTCGACAATTGGTCTAGCAAATGTTTTGTATGCTCTAGTTAGCAGTACAATATCACTGGATAAAAAGCTATGCAGGATTAGGTTAACAACTCTTAATGCCTTTTTGGCAATGTTACAATGGGCTCTAGCACTTAGATCATTAGAGATGAGTACTCCAAGGTCCTTGAGGTCATTTTTTTTTTCAGTGCCATTGTAACTTTGAACAGTCACCAAATAAACTGTTGTAAGTGGAGAACTACCTATAGTATATAAAAACTTAGATAAAAGATTTTGGGGGCTCAAAAGCTTACTCTAGATTTTCCCAACCTTCATTTTAATATGAATCTTGTTTTTTTCCCCCTCATCATTGTCAAGATGACAACTTTTGTCATTTCTAGTGTAAGAGAAGAATTTGTTTATCAATCTTCAGTTATTTTGTGACTTTGCTGGCATTTGGGAGTCCTGAATTTGAATGAGTGAGCCTCTTTTTCTCCATTATCCATATAATTGGCAGAGATTTTCATACAATAGGCCTTGATAGATATGATTGCATAAAAAGCCAGTCACCTAAATGTTTGTAATTAATCAAAATAAATTAAACATAAAAATAAAAAGCATGGAGGAGGAGGCAAACCTGTCACTACGATTACACCCCCTACAAAAGGAGAATTCAACAAATAAAAATATTTTTAGCATAACACCATGCAGTAATAAGTGAATTTTATATGTAAAATGTTGAGTTCAGTGATTATATTTTTTCTTGAAGATCCGTGTATTTGGAGGACTCAAAGTTCACCCCTTTAAGATTATTCTTTGGGGTGGGGGTTGCCTTCGTTGCTACAGTATTCTTTGCAAAGATTTCAGAAGTTATTTGCCATTTACTGCTTCCTAAGGCTGAGAGGAAGTGACTGGCTGAATGTCAACCAGCTGGCTCTGTAGCTTAGATGCGACTAGAACTCATAGTCACTGACTTTCTAGCCTTTTGCCTTAATTACTACACCAAAATGGCTCTCTATTATGACATAAGGAATGATAACCAACCTTCTTCAAGATGTTTACTTGAAAAATATTCACAGATTCAGTGGGGAGCTGCACTCGCTTTTCTCCCTCACCAAATGTATACAGTTTTAAAACATGTCTCTTTCTTCTCTAATGTGGAACTTACTAGAGGATTTATGGATTTTCCTAAAACATGAATAAGTGATTTTTAAAATATCTGATTTCGAATTAGATTGGGATAATCTGACCACGAAGGAGAAATAACTGTATTCAGGAGGACATTTCTTCTGCGACAAAGCAAAAGCGGTAATCTACAGGGTCATTCCACAATGACCAGTTCCCGAAGTTTTGATTGTACAACTTTCTAAATAAAGTAATAAAGTCAGTGTTCATTTCTGTATCTCAATTACATTGTAAGGTTCCCTATCTTTATCATGCATGATTTAATTGTGAAAGTCTCATCTACGTTGCAATATATCCTTCGCAAGATATGAATGCATAATGATAAAACAGAAATGTCTATAATACTATGTTCCTTCTTTAAACATGCTCTTTATGTAACAGGTGTTTGACTGCCATTTTCTTCCCAATGAAGTCAAGTACACTCACAACGGATGCCCAATTCTCGATGAAGACTTTGTCATGCTGAGGCTATATAGGTAAGCAACACCTGAGTAGCATATGAGTCAAGGGTATATGAAATATATCTCCATCTTTCTGTAGAGTTAATATGAAAAATTAATATTATTCATAAGAAAATCTGCTTTTCCTTCTAGGTTCCAAAAAAAGACCAAATCTAAGATTTTCATTTACTTTATTTTCATAATTTGCTCAACATTTTAGCTGGCTGTTGTCACTATTGACCAAGCATTAGCTGTGGTACATTTTACCTTTCGTACAGATATTTCACTATTGCTTCCTGGATGCTGATTGCATGGTTTCCTTATCCTTTGCAGATTTACAGAAATGGAAACTTTCACAGAAACACTCATTCTTCTTGTAAAGATACTTGAACCAGATTGTAATATTATCAAGATGAGCTCCAGTGCTTTGGAGGTCCCTGAGTTTCATGGCCTGTCTAACATAGTTAATAAGAACATAATCACTTTGGACTACAACAGGAAGATAAATTTGGAATGCACGCTAAGCTTGAACTCCTTAGAGACATTTCTGCCTGCCCACGGTCAGCTTGTTATCGGAGAAAACAAAGAAGAAGTACCTAGAGGAGATCAGCCACAGAGTTCCTTCCATACAACCAGTACGTCCTGCTTTAAAAATATATTGATTATCTTGATATTATCTGCATAGTATTGAGACCAAATTGGTCTTATATCTGTGGTTAATGCTTCCCTAGAAGCCAGATTGGGTCTTTGGAGACTGCATCTGCCAACATGCAAATGGCTACATATGTTTACATACACATGCATATACTCAGATACATACACATCTCTCTCTCTCTCTCTCTCTCTCACACACACACACACACACACACACATACACACACACACACACACATACACACACACACACACACACACACACACACATTTTATCCACCCAGCCATCCAATCAAATCACATTTGTCTTTCAAACACAGAGCTCTTCACCCATATGCAGCTACCAACAGTTTCTTTTCTTTTAGAAGTTAGAAAGGCTTTTTCTTTCTCTTTACCCAGCATTTCAGCACCCAATGAAGTCTGAAACCATCATAGGAGCTGCAATAGATCACACAACTGGATTTTTAGGATTGTATGTGAGCTGTGGGTTTCCATGTTTGTTACAGCTATCCAAGGATAGTCCTTAATTCAAAGCGGTTCTCCATTAAAAGAGTTATTCAGTGTATGTCCACTCAGCGTGAAAGAACTGTAAGAGGAAAAAGTAGTTTACTCATTGATAACATTTATTTTGATAATAGATTGAGAAGGTACGGAAGAATTGTTTTTTGTTTTAATTCAAATATCAAATGCCAGAAAATTTAAAAATGTCCTGTTGTCTAAAAGTTAATGCTGTGAGTTTTAGGTCATCTTTTCTGGGGGAAGAGACATCCATAATTAAAGTTCTTACAAGTGAGCAGGCTATTCTAATATCATTTCTTTAATCAACTATTATATTAATTAGATGGCATGCAGTTTATTCTCTTTTTAAAAGTAAAATTCTCTAGACTAACTCTATTTCTTTGCAGGAAGACTGTGAGAACCAAGGGCTAATATTCCTCTCCTAGCTGCATCCTTTAGATATACACTGACACATTAAAAAGTAGAAATTTTAGGACGTGGGTTGAATAAGAATTTGAAAAACAAAGTGTTTAAGAAAGAATAAGATTACATACCCTCTCAAATCTGTGTACTACCCAGATCAGGACTTTACCAGTTTATTTCAAAGCAATATAAAGGGGGAGTTTATCTGCGTATCACATAACATATGGTTTGAGTATGGTTTGGTTATTTAATAATTATGGAAACTACACATGCTCAATGTACATGAAACGTGAATGGAAAATGGCTGTTTTTACCTTGTGACCAGCTTTGTTTTGCCAACATGTTTGTAGCAATTGGAAGAGTTCCACAAAAACTGCCCTGGAAATGTGTCTGATAACAGTTGAGAGATATACCCCATGGATAAATGAGAAAGGCTGACATTGTGATTTACACCTGTATCCCCAAGCAGAGAATGTAATAATCCTGGATTCTGCTCCCCAGACCTATTTACACCGATTTTGAACCATAGGATGGATGAAACTGTCTGATCAAGATTTGTATTTCAGACCTGAGGACTGTTCAGAATATCAGAGTGAGCTGTGATGAGTTTCTTCTGATGGGACTTAGATACCAACATTTGGACCCTCCTTCACCTAATATAGATTACATTCCCATCAGGCTGGATCTCACTGATACCAGAAGCAAGATTTTGTATAAGGTAAATGTCTTAGATGTAAGGCCAAAATCAGTTCTGCTTTACCTGACTCTTAACATCAAATCCAAATGCAAAGGACTCCTTATTGGTTCTGACTCTCACATTATAAAGCAGTCTCAGATGTCTTTCCACAAATGACCTGGATTTTGGCTACAAAAAATCTTGAGTGATGATCATAAAATGTGTCATGATCTTAGTGGATATTATGAATTAGGTAACAGTAATTGTTCTCCCATCTCAGAACCCAGTCCAGCCTGGACTCTGCAGAAAATCCCCATTAACCTGAAAGACTTTAAAGAACTTCCCAGAGACAGGCAAAAATCTAACAAGTTTTACTAAGAAAAAGGATATCTCTGACTGGCCTAGCAGCCTCTTTGATTTATCTTGAGCCTTGCTACACTCTGCAATTCTCTTTCCTTGTCGTATAGTCCTGCAGACCACAGGCAAGAGACCAGATGAGTGAACATAGGATTATTCAGTGACTATTATAAAATTTTGTTGTGAAACATCTGATTGGAATAAAGAGCCTATTTGTGAAGAAAGTGAAAAACTCAATCAGTGAAACAGCAGAAGATCAGAGTGAAGATGAGTTAGTAGTTTAGATTTAAACCCTTTAGACCTTTCTTGGCTCTGTGGACTCTTATTCCCCTAATGTGAATTGTGGAACCATCAGCATTAGCCACTCACCTTTTAAATAGCAAAGTAAATATAAATATGGCATCAATTAACTGGTTTTGTTAGGACATAGCTTCTCTCTATAAATGTGCATTTTCAGCAATGAAAAGATGGAAATACATTTTTTAAATCTCCTGGAGATCAGTGTGTGTTGTTTGTTTGTTTGTTTTTACTGTTGTCAGCTTTTATTCCACAGATGGAAATAAACAAATTAGGAAAGCTCACAAGAAATGTGAGAACTGCATGTTAATAATATTTAAAGAAAAAAAGTCATTACTAAAGAATAAGCCCTAAATATAGAATCAATGTTTAAACCCTCTGGGCCTTGTCTCCATCTGTCTCTTTGTTTCTGTAATGGTCAGATCTGTTTATCATATTATTTTTCAATGACTGTATGAGAATTATCTTCCTTTGTTATATTACTGTATTAAATGCAATGCTGATGTTCAGCATTTCCCTTCAGTTTGACCTGCTCTAAATAAACATTGTATTGGTACATTGGATAAACCAGGGGTCCCCAACCACTGGGCCCCGGACCGGTACCGGTCTGTGGATCATTTTGTACCGGGCCGCAAAGAATGGTGGCTAGTGGTTGCTTGGGCGCCGCCATCTTGTTTCGACGGTGCTTGAGAAAGTGCTTCCGGGTGAGCTTGTTGGTCGTCGGTTGAAAAGTGGCGTTTGGGTGCTGAAGGAATCCTCGCACCTTGGTTTTGTCGAAGAGGGGTGGGGGCGGCTTCGAATGAAGAGCCATCCCGATGGCGGTGGAGTCTCACGTTATTCAGGAGGAGATTAAGAAAGAGCCCGAAAAGCCCATCGACCGCGAGAAGGTACAAAGGAGGAGTTGAAGGTGGTGGGGAGAAGCGGGGGACGGCTGGCTGGCCGGTCGCTTGGCTCGCCTTGCCTTGGTCGTGCGTGCTGATGCCGGTACCGGTCCGTGGATCATTTGTACCGGTCCATGGTACAAAAAAGGTTGGGGACCACTGGGATAAACAATGATCAGAACTGGAGATGGCTTATCTTATTTAACATTAAAAGTGTTATAAATATGAGGATTTTTCTCTCTCACAAAGGAGGAATCTAATTTGCTTCTTTTTTTATTCCCAGTCTGAGTATGCTTGGATTCCTGTTCACATAAAAAATGCAGTTTCTAACCAGCCCCCTCAACCTACTTTCATGGCCATGCTCATCTTAGAAGCCGACCAATTCATCCTGAGTCCCCTATCCACAGCCATATTGGATGCTGAAGACAGCGAAACACCCAAATCTTTGTTAGTCTTTAATATCACCCAGCCACCCCAGGAAGGCTTCATTACACACCTGCAAGACCACACTAAAGCTGTCTCGTCCTTCACCTGGACCAGCCTGGATAGCATGCTGATTGCATATCAACCTCCAAACAGCAGCCATACAGAGAGAAGAAATTATGAGGTAATTGAAAGGAAGCTGAACCCTAACCCTGTTCCTGACTAAATAGTAAACGTACAGAACATGTACAGTAAAAAGATCCTATGAGGATTTCATTGTTTAGTACTGTTGTTCTGGGTAGCTAAGAGGCAAAGAAAGCATTTCATATTATTTTTTTGCTCACAATGACTTTTAATAGTTGTAAATTGACCAATGTTAAATGATCATATTATGAAAAATCAGATGAACATCATGCATGTCTTTTGCACCAACTCTGTTAACGTAAGAGTTTTTTTCTTCTTCTGATTTTAACCAATAAACTAGAAATATTATTAGCCTTCAGCAGTGCCTGGGTCTGCAACAAAAATCACTGCTCCCTCTTGTGGAAGTTAAAATTAATAACTTACACATGAAACCTTAAATCTAGGTCTCCAAAATTGGCAACTTTAAGACTTGTGAACGTCAAGTGACAGTCCCAGAATCCCCCAGTCAGTTGAAGTCCACAAGTCTTAAAGTTGCCCAGTTTGGAGATATTGCTGTACCTTCAGAGTTGACAACTGCCTTAAATCATTGTACTGATTTAGCAGAAAGAAAATAAAGGTACAATATTCTTTTCTTCCATTCAAAATGTGATGCTGAAAGCTGTTGCCCAAAAAAATTTGGTCCCAAATTATTGATGCCATAAATGTTACTGATTGTAAATTATGCTCTCTAGAACAGGGTTGTCAAACTTACGTCGTCACGGTGGCGTCACGTGACATATCAGGATTTCCCCCCCCCCCTTTTGCTAAATTGGGTGTGGGTGTGGCCAGTGCATGACGCATCTGGCCCATGGGCCTGGAGTCTGACAGCCCTGCTGTAGAATATTATTTAGTGGTTGTTAGATCTGTTCTCATCTTGAAGCAGATTTATCTATGTGGTCACTGAGAGTTGACACCTGATCGACAATCAGATTTGCCCAGCAATAATGAGCCATGACCAACTTTGGTAATCTTAAAAAAGATTAGACAAATTCATAGGGGAAATGTTCTTACTTGTACTAAACATAATTGCTGTAGATGGCCTCCATTATCAAAATCATTTGCCTCAGCTGTATTTTTGTCAGGAAGGTGAATGGGATGACATTATTTTGCTCTTGTCCTGACTACACAATTCCCATATTTTCCTATTAGCTGCTGTGGGGACAAAACTCCAAACTATACTCTGCAGAGTGGGAAATAATGTTGAGTAAACAGTTTGCATCTGTTTTATTTCATAGGTGGAATTCGAAGTTTATGATTTGTACTTTGAAAAAAGTGTGCCAATTACTCTTTATATCTCTGTGAGAACAGCAGACACAAATGCACCAAGGGTTTCATGGAATATGGGTGAGATTTTTTTTTAATGACATAATATCTTTGATTTAAAATTCAAAGAACACTTACAAGATCAAATTAAATAAACCATGGAGATTTCTAGCAGCTCTAATCTCTCTTGGCTTTGGGGTAAAGTAGTAAAATATGCAGAGAAAAATATGGTTTTAAACAAAGAGTTAGCACTGAATACAATGGGTACAGGTCTCATTGCTGTTTATGATAATATGTATTCCTAGGAAATCATACAGTCACAAAGTTGGACAATTATTCTGTAGGAAGTTAACACCCACCGCTCTCCTAGAAAAATGAAATATCCTAGGAAATATTAAAAAGGCAGAATATTTCCCCTAAAAAGAGTAGAAACTCAGAAGCAGAAACTCACCTCAGAAGCAGAAACTCAGCCCCCGCCCACCTTTGCTAATGGACCATTACTCTAGCCTAGGCCAGCCTATTTTACATAACAAAGATCTCCAGGTAGAGCTATAGGAATTGCCCAAAGCCCTTTCATTACATCATCATCCAGCAAGGCTCAACCAAGCCTGGGACTCAGGACAGCCTACAGAGTTGCCCCTGCATGGCCCCATGGGAGTCTGACAACCAATCAGAATATAAGCTCAAATTCAAATTGCAACAAAGGGTATATAACTAAAGGTCTCTCAGCATCTTGGCCCTTCTTTTTTTCCTTCACCCAACATCTTGAAGCATGTGATCATCCTTTTCACTTTGGAGCTTCAAGCCATGTGGTCCTGTCCACCATTAAACCATCTTTCCAAACAGCCTCCATGTTTCCTCCATGTTTTTCCCCACTTGGAACTGAACCCAGAAGGATATTTCTTCCAACAGTTCAAGGAAATCATCCATAACAGATGGCTGCCTAAGGATTCATTTTCACATGGTGCTTAACGTGGTACAAAGGTGTCCCACTGACCATTTGCTAAGGGCATGTCATCACAGTGGATCCTCCATCTTGTAGGCAAATGCCACTAAAGTGAACTAAAGCTGGTCCAACATTTTCTGACCTGAAAATAGCGTTTTCCACACTATCAGCATAAAACCTCCCTTTGACTCAATCCCAAAGGGGATGGAGAAGCAGTTCTTCCTTGCTAGATGGACAGCAAGGTGAAGGAAAGTAGTTATGAGGGAGCAACTTTCTGTTTACATTTAATGGGGCTGTGTCATACTGGCCTACTTCCTGCTACTGTGTGACCTAGTGTATGCCTGATATCCAGTAAAAGGGACCTAATAATTTCTTAGAGGAGTTCGTTTTATTATCAAGTTATTTGTGAATAGGTTTTTCCTGATATGAAGTTAGAATCCAAGATCCACTTTGGTATAGTGGTTAAGGTTTTGGACTGCAGCAGCCCCGAGTTTTAATTTTCCTAATTCTGAGAGTTGAAGTCCACGAGTAGAGTTGCCATGGTTGGATACCTCTATTCTGCAATAAAGCACAGTAAAATCAGGTGATGTGGAATGTAAAACAGAGAAATATTTCTTTAAAGACTAATCTCTAAATTTTTTTTTAAGTTCCTATAAAAAAATTTATCGGATGCATAAAAATATAACCTATATTTTTGTTGTATACCAGTACCTATTATTTTCTCATGTTAAATATTTCTCATATTAAATGCATAGTAGTGTAATAACTCTGGCTGTATCATTGTTTCTCTTGTCTTTTTTAGGTCTTGATCTTCTGGAAGGTCAGTCTCGCCCAATAACATGGGAGCAGCTTCAGATTGTAGACAATGATGATATCAGCAGCGTTCGCTTGGTCCCTGTGGATGGGTTACAACATGGGCAGCTCACTCTAAGAGGTATCCTTTTCCTACTGAAGTAGTCGCAATTTGGTTCTAATATTTTTTCCCTTGTTCACCCAAATGTTTCTTTCATAGTCTGGACCAGAGGAGGGATCACCTTATGTCCTACTTTCCATTTCTATTCTGTTGTCATTATGGACACAAGAGGGTTAAAGCCAGGGGTGGGATTCTACCGGTTCTGTCCGGTTCTATAGAGCCCCTTGTTAACTTTCTAAGTAGTTTGGAGAACTGGTAGTTAGAAGCCATCTCCTTTTGTTTTTTTCCACCCTTATTACATTCTTGGCAGTACGCCTAGACTTCCTGTCTCCGGAGCTTCTGGGGCCTGACTTTCTTAAAGGGGAAGGGTTGTTTTAAGATATTTACACTGCTGTTGGGAGGAAATACTTCCCTGGACAATCAGCACTTTGAAGAAATAATTGCATAATGAAGCAAAGCTTTTAGTGACAGGGAACAAAGATGAGTGACATTCAGCAAGGCTTCTTGGCTGGCTAGGAAGATTGACATTCAAATGTGACTTTACATAGCCTTTCTGAGTTTTGGTCTAAAACTGTTTTTTGGTGAAGGTTAATTCTGTGCTTGGTGACGTTTAATCCTGTGTTTATTGATGGGATAATTTTCCCTATTCAGCTTCAACAAGCAACAGTTACTGTTGTGATTTAATTATTTGTATTGTGTTTCAAATTTTTCCTGCCTCATGGTTTCTTTTTCTATCTGGGGAGGGGGTCCTTTACTGCTTCAGTACTATCTGTCACTGTCCTTTTGGGGTATACTTCCAAGAGGCAGGATGCAAGCTTGGCACTGATTTTTTTTTACTGCCTTTCTGGGGGGCATGTGACCTTTCCTTAAATCTGGATGATTTCCTTAGGATATCTTGTGAGGTAAGTGAGACCAGCTGTTATCTTTAAGAGGTGCAAATGGATCTAAGGATTGCTTTTCCTGGGTGTGCTTTTTCTGGAGAGCTTAAATGACTTCTCTGCTAAAGGGTTTCACTTTATGAGCAAGAGTTGGCTGCTTGGTAGTTATCACTGGATTTTAACTATTTTAATTCCTCAAGATGCTCTGGCACCCTGCCTGATTTATAACTTTGGCTTGCAAGTATTCAATGATTGGTATTTAGGGCAGCTTTTTGCAAGCAAAGAAGCTTTTTATATTTTTGTACAGGTAATCCTTGACTTACAACCGTTCATTTAGTGACCATTCAAAGTTACAATGGCACTGAAAAAAGTGACTTATGACCATTTTTCACACTTATGACCGTTGCAGCATCCCCACTGTAATGAGAGGCCAGGAGAGGAGAAGCACCCCTTGACATGAGTGATGTCGAGTTGGCCACGCCCGCCCAATCACATGACCACCAAGCCATACCCACCAACTAAGCCACGCCCACAGAACCGGTTGTTAAAAAAACTGAATCCCATCCCTGGTTAAAGCTGGAACAGAACAACAGAGTTGGAAAGGACTTTGCAGGCTTCTAGTCCAGCCCATGAAATTGTGATTAGATGCAGTATATTGGATAAGGAGCAAAAATCAGAAAAGATTTGCCTTATTTTTATTTATCCCTTTCTGCACTTATATTTTTGTTTTTGCTGAACTTTTTTTCTTGCTCCATAGTGTGAGATTTCAGTTCAGTTCAGTTCTGTGCCTCAATTTTCTACTTCCTGTTGAACTTCTGTTAGTGGGTGATAACTGGAGTGTTTACTGAGAATGAGCTGAAGTGTTACTCTTTGCATATGGCAGGGGGAGTGGGGAGTCAATTTTGCCTAAAAGGCCAAAGTGTTGGTGTGTCTTAGGAGGGAAGAAGCAGAGTTCTCCGAATGTATATATGTGTGTGTGCCTGTTGTGTATATAGGCAGAGGCGTCAAACTTGTGGCCCCCTGACCGGATGTGTTAGCACTGGCCACGCCCACCCCTAGTTTAGCGAAGGGGATAAAAGTTGCAATACGTGTACTAACATACACACTGTAGAGATAAATTGCAATGTGAATTGTCTAAATTTGAAGTATGTTAGTTCAGATTAATTCAAAAGTAACACAGTATTGATTTGATTGAAAAGCATTTGACAACAAACCAAAATGTTGTCCTTAAAGTTGACAATACAGGTAGTCCTTGATTTATGACCATAGTTGACCCCAAAATTTCTGTTTTGAAGTGGCACATTTGCTAAGTAAGTTTTTACACATTTGCTAAGTAAGTTTTGCCACAGTTGTTAAGTGAATCACTGCAACTGTTTAGTTAATTACATGGTTGTTAAATGAAACTGGCTTCCTCATTGACTTTGCTTATCAGAGCGTCTCAAAAAGTGATCGTATGACTCCGGCATACTGCAACTGTCATAAATATGAGTTAGCTGCCAAGTGCCTGAATTCTGATCACATGACCATAGTAATGCTGCAACTACCGTGTGAAAAATGGTCTTAAGTCATTTTTTCCCAATGCTGTTGTAACTTTGAACAATCACTAAATGAACTGTTGTAAGTCGAGGACTACCTCTATTATATGTCTGCTTGAATGCAAGGGCTTTACATCTGCTTTCTGAAGCTTTTAGGTTCAGTCCCCACGTACCTTTTTTTGGTATTGCTTGAAACATTTAAAACTCTTCATCAGCAGAATGTGAAAACGTCTCTAGTTTCACTCAGTCTTCTGAATCAATGTGGAATTAGAGATGGTCCTGTCATATTACCTGAGTTCTAAGCAATTCAGTTGTCAACCCCGAAGTTGGCCTGACTGAGGCCATTCTGAGACTTCAGCACTGACACACTGGGGAAGAGGGACTGGGGGGCGGTGGTGGAATAGACCAGAGATAGTTGGGGTGTTTTAGTCAAAACAAAATATTTTCTCTTGGGAACCAAGGACATTCCTGCAGACTGGAGTCACCTAGCAACTGGACTGTATCCTGATTGGACCATGTGACTGTTGAGAAAGTGAAAAACTTTTACTTTTAATTAGGTGAACATTGTGGGAATAGTCAGAGTCGGTTTTCACCAGCCTGTGCCAATATGACATATCCAAATAAAATCATTCTTGGAAGAATCGTACTTGCCTCAGAGTTTTGTTTGCTATGGGTATGTTACTTGGAACCCTGACATCAGTAGGATCACTTGAGCAAATTTTTTGGAACACTGATGCTATTGTCCTGTTTCTCATCTCAATTACATCGTTTTATAAAAAGGAATGCAATTCCCAAGGTAGCTTCTAATATAAATTGTTCGCCCTTCTATTGTCTAACAGGAGAGAAAGGATTCGTGTTTAATGTCTTGGATCTGAAGACTGGAGTTGTTCGTTACCATCATGATGACAGCGATTCCACCAAAGACTCCATTGTCTTTAGGATCTTTGATGGCCACCACAGTAGCCGCCACAGGTTTCCAATCAATATTCTGCCCAAAGATGACAGCCCCCCTTTTCTCGTTAGTAATGTTGAAATAGAAGTCCATGAAGGAGGAACGATCTTGATCCAAAGCTCAATGCTTCGAGCATCGGATATGGACTCTAGCGATGACTACATTCTCTTCAATATCACCAGATCACCCCGAGCAGGAGAAATAATGAAAAAGCCTAAAACAGATTTTATTGGTAATGAGCTCAGCATCTATGGCAATCTTTATTCCTTTTTCCTTTTCTTTACACAGTGTTTGAGTTCTGTTTTCATATATGCCTGGAGATTATTTTCAGCTACGCATGAGATTTCACACTTGTCCACCTTATTATTTGGTGCTTATGTTAGTTCCTTTTGCTAAGAACTTTACAAATGCATAGTAGAGTTACAACTTCTATTATCAAAAAACACCAAGAGTAAACAACCTGAAACTCTCGGACCACATGATTCTAAAAGTCTTGGCTATAGGCTTAATTTGTCACAAAATTATAACTTTCACTGAGACAGGATGTGAATGAGAATTTATGAAAGACAAGAGGTGCAATCTTATCAATTGTATCAATTAATATTTGATTGGATTTATATTTAAATGTACCCATGGTTATAAATTCAACAAAATTTAATTTTCATCTGAGTCCACTCCCCCGACCAATTCCATATGTTTTTGACATACAGGTAGTCCTCGACTTCCGACCACAATTGAGCCCAATATTTTTGTTGTTAAGTGAAGCGCTTGTTAAGTGAGTTTTGCCTCATTTCTTGCTGCAGTTGTTAAGTGAATCACTGCGGCTGTTAAAGTTAGAAACACGGTTGATAAGTGAATCTGGCTTCCCCATTGACTTTATTTGTAAGAAGGGCGCAAAAAGTGATCACATGACCCCAGGACACTGCAACCGTCATAAATATGACTCAGTTGCCAAGTGTCTGAACTTTGATCAGGTCATCATGGGGATGCTGCAATAATTGCAAAAGGGAAAAATAATCATAAGTAACTTTTTTCAGTGCCGTTGTAAGATTGAACGGTCACTAAATGAATAGTTTTAAGTTGAGGACTACCTGTGTTGCCTTTAGTATGTCATTCAAAATTAAAATGAATTCCTCAATAACAAAGGTGGGATATAAACAAACAAACAAATAAATACATTCTCCCTTGAAATTCTATACCCGTCTATCTGCAGGGAGGAATAAAAAAGTTAAGATAGCTGTGACAGTGTGATCAAAGACCTACCCTGTTTTATATGCATACAATTGACTGCACAATTGAATCATTATCTTTATTGTTTTGACTCCTACGAATGCTTCTGTTTGAGAAATAAAGTAATTGTTGTGTAAAGTTTGACACAGGAAATTTCTCCTAGAATATGAGCATGGTGTTTATTTACAACAAATATAACTTATATCTTTCCTAAATAAGTGGGAACAATAGTAAAGCTTAGAAGGCATATTAAAAGAAAACACCAAAGAAATGTAAAGTCTTATGTACCTCAACAGCATTAAAAAAAATTGCTAATTTCAGAATTAATACAGAATAACCATGTCTAAGATTTCATGCTCAAAAAATTATAATATTAGTGACCTCTGCTATTCTAAGTTACGGACTTCTTTCTGTTATTTAACAGGTTATCCAGTTACTAAATTCCTTCAGAAAGATCTGTTTAATGGGATAATTTACTACCATCACTTAGGAGGAGAAATATTTGAAGATTCAGTTGAGCTGATTCTGTATGATAGCCATGATCCTCCCAATCTTTCAGAAATTCAGGTAAGATTTAGAAATCATTATAGGGAATGAGAGAGAATGCAGTGACATTTCTGTATAACTAAAATATATAGTGTTAAATTCACCTACAAATTAGCATGTCCCATTTGTAGCGTGCAAATATATTAGGATGACCTTTTCTCGCCCAGATAGATCAAATTCATGATTACACATTAAGATTAATATTGTTAGGTTCCTTCCTTACTCCCTGGATAGCTGAATCTGTCTAAATATGTGACATTGCAAGGATAGATCAAATACCTTTATTGCATACTACAATGAAATAATTTCTTTTCCCCAGCTTTTGAATGTTTAATCACAGCTTTGCATGTCTCAGATTTTTTTTTACTAATCCCAGTTGATTGTTTACCTAATCAGAATTCTTATCTTGGAAAAAACCTAGTTCTCAAAGTACTTCCCACAACCATATTTATGATTGGTAGAGGGGGATGATGGAAGCTGTAACTCAGGCTTCAAGAGGGGGTATCAGGTTGGAGAAAACTCTTATTTTGTACCAAGTAAAGAAATGGCATTGCAAACCTATAAAAATGCAGTGAACCTGATTTAAATTAGATGCAATACTGGGAGCATATATAGCTGCCTTTTAAGTTGTTTGTTCTAGAAGATTTCAGAACAAAGAACTGCAATATTTCCGGAAGTGTCCAGGGACTTCTTAAATATAACACAGATTAATTTAAACAAAATGTAAAGAACAACATTTCACAAGATTGCCAGCTCTTGCAACCTGCCGGTGTGATAATTTGTGAGTACACATCAGGGGTGGGATTCAAATTTCTTAACAACCGGTTCTGTGGGTGTGGCCTAATTTGTGGGTGTGGCTTAGTGGCCATGTGACTAGGTGGGCATGGCTTGCTGACTGGGCATGGCTTGGTAGTCATGTGAGTGGGTGGGCACGGCTTGTATGTAAATATTATAAATATTTATGTAAATATTGATTTTTTTAAAATAAAAAAAGAGCAACTTTTACCCCAAAGCAGGCAAAGCAGGCAGGCAGATTGAGTTGCTCACAGAATCACAGATTCACTTAGAGATCTATCTATCTGCAATCGGCTATCTGACTCTGTCGCATAAAATTTGCTTGCAAGCAAACTCACAAAAATTAACTCACAACATGCCATGTATGTAAATATTGATTTTTTTATTTAAAAAAGAGCAACTTTTATCCCAAAGCAGGCAGGCAGATTGAGTTGCTCACAGAATTACAGGTTAATTTAGAGATCTATCTATCTGCAATCAGCTATCTGAGTCTGCACTGAAAAGCTTCAGTCCTAAGGAAGGTTCAGCTCTGCTTTTAGATTAGCTAGAAAGCAAGAAATCCAAGAATGTCCTGCTTTCTAGCTAATCAAAATCTCCTGGCAGAGCAGAACAGCTAATGGTTGGGTGGGTGGGGGGAGGAAAAATGGCAACTTATCAAACCAGGCAATTTGGATGGGTCGCATGAGTGGGCGGGGAGGGGAGGGGGCCAGCCAGTGGAACGATTTGCTGGTTCTCCAAACTGGGAACAATTGTCTGTGCAGCCTTTGCAAGAAATCAATCATCTGTGCTGCCTGGACAGCTGATAAGTGCTGCGCTCCAATGCCCAGCGTTTGAAAATCCTCTTGTTTCCTGCTTTTTCAACCTCAGCTGTGCCGCACAAAGCAGCTGAGGAGGGAAAAGCAGGGAATAAAGGGCAGCCTAGAGCCTGGACAGGTGGGTGGGCCAAACACAGAACCGGTTCGGTGTCAGCTGCTCTTTGCAGCTACAGGTTCTATAGAACTGGGCCAAACCGGTAGCATCCCACCCCTGGCGCACATGTAAAAATGCTAAAATCTCATTACATTTTTTTTAAAAAATAGGAATAGTATCTAGGTAAATGTGGGATCTGATCATGCTTGGAAAAAATTGACAATCCTTGTGCTTGAGGTGTGTGGTCCAACAAGTCGCATAGATTTGTTTTAAATGCCATGATTATTTAATTGCAGCATTTTGGATGGTCTCTTTTAAAAAAAAGCGGGGTGTGATCGTTTTTCTTATTCTTGTTATCCTAGATAATAAGAGTGCACATAATTCCTGTGAATGATCAGCTGCCAAAAGAATTTCCAGGAACAAACCGTCACCTGACTGTTAAGGAAACAGAGATTGCTTATTTAACAAAGACACACCTTCATTATATAGACATGGAGACCCAGGACAGTGAGCTAATCTACACCATAACATCTCCCCCATTCTTCTCCTTGGCACACGAGTAAGTCTCAGGGGATGTCCATTTCTCTGAAGAGAATACAGCTAGTCCTCAACTTACAACCATTCATTTAATGACCATTTAAAGTTACAACGGCGCTGTAAAAAGTGACTTGTGACCATTTATCACATTTATGACAATTGCAGCATCCCCATGGTCACGTGGTCCAAATTCAGATGCATCATATATTTATAGTGCTCCGGGGTCAGGTGAGACCTTTTGAGAAGGAATGTCAACAGGCGAAGCCAGAGCTACTTAACAACCGTGCTACGAACTTAACAACTGCAGTGATTCCCTCAGCAACAGAGGCAAGGAAGATCATAAAATGGGGCAAAACTCACTTGACAAGTATCTTGCTTAGCAACTAAAATTTTGAATTCAGTTGTGGTTATGAGCTGAGGACTACCTGCATACCTATGTGTTTTCAGGCTCGGCTATCTTTTGATGGTCAGTTGGAAGTATTATTAAGGAGAGATTTGAAAGACGCTTGCTTCTCTGTTTGTTTTATATTATGTGCATCTTGACTGATCAGTTTCCCATTTTTTTACATTTATTCAGGCCCGTGCCAGCAATCACTTATTCTACCTGCAGGGATGGGTAGAGGTAGGACCAGATTATATGTACAACACTAGAGACAGCCTTCAATTTACATCTAAGCAGAAATTTGAAGATACTTTGTACCTTAATATCTTTGACATATGTCAAAGCATCATAGAGCAAAAATATGAGAAACTGATCAATGACAATGAATATGGATCCAACAGGAATAAATAGAAATAAATAAGCAGATCTAAAATGGCGTCAGGAAGCCATTTGAAAACACAGTTATGGGGGAAGCTAATAATTAGTAATTGGGAAGCTACAGATTGTGCACATGGCTTTAATAACTAATAAGCACACAGGTAGCTTGCCATAATAACACCTCAGTATTATGGACATTATACAGTTATGGTTACATGTAGTCCTGGACTTATGCCTGGTCACTTAGTGGGCCCCTCCAAAAGTACTTATGACTCAGTTCTAGAGTTTCAATAGCTGCATACATCCTTGCAGTTACATGACTGCATTTTGGAGTCAAATCTGCAATTGACTTATCTTTATGGGCAGTTGTTGCATTCTGCGGTGACATGACCACAATTTATGATATTCTTTTGTAAATTTCTAGTCTTTGGAGCAAAAAAACGCCCCTAGGAATACAGTGATTCACTTAACAACCATTGCATTTGCTGAATGGTCATAGAAAAATCTGTTATAAAATCAGATCTGTATGTTATCTACGTACAAGTACTTACACAGACATTCTGTGGTTACAATTATTTTGCTATAAATTATAACAAGTAAAGAGACAGTTATAAGAAACTTTCTGTCCTATTTTGGAATGACGGTATTTCTTCTCTTTTCAAAACATCTGGTGATTTTGTACACATATATGACAGTACTTTTTTTTTTCTGCAGCCACACAGATGCTGGAAAATTGTTCATGGTAGAGAGTATTCCTAAGCTTATTAAGGATCCTTCTATTCCATCACTAAGATCATTCACTCAGGTTAGTTATTAAGTTTACCTGAAAATATCCCATCGTGCATTACACCCACCTTACTTAAAAAGAGTCAATTGAAAAACAAGATGCTCTCATATGATTAGAAGCAGTTTTCACTACATGAAAACTATAAGGAGGAAAAAAAAGGCTAAATGTAATGCTAGTTTTAAAGAATTCCCATGTAGTCAATCTTAATTTTATCTAGGATAGTTTCATGGGTTTTTTTTTCCTGCAATCTGCAATGTTTTTAGTAAACATTTTCAAATCCATAATTGAAAGGTCTTTTACCGTCATTTCCTCATTCCTTTTTAATGATCAGCTTTCACAGCTGTATAATAATTGAAATGTAAAATATAAAGGTGGGTTATTGTTAAACAAAAATGTGTGCACAACTAGGTTAAAGCAGGGCTGGACAAGTATGGCAACTTTATGGCTGCCTACCCTTGGAGTATGATTGAAAATAGTATGATTGAAAATATTTCCTTATTTTAAAAACGATTAGTGATGCAGATACAGAATGCAAGATTTTTTTAATGCTGTATAACATAGATTTGTTTAACTATTTTGCATCCTTAGCATGCCATAAACCACATGAAAGTTGCCTATGTGCCACCCATGGAAGATATTGGTCCTGAACCCCAATATATCCAGTTTGCCTTTTCCATCAGCAATCAACATGGGGCAACTGTGTATGGCAACTGTTTCAACATTACTGTTCTTCCAGTGGACAATCAGTCTCCAGAGGTAAGTTTCTGATGCTAAAAGAAGTAGAAGAAAATGGGAGACTACAGGTAGACCTCGAGTTATGTGATCATTAGCAGTTAGAATGGACTTCCCAGGGAGTACTTATAACCTGGTTCTGAAATACTGACAGACATGGCCCTCGTGGTTACGTGACCTCATGCTGGGTGCTTAGAAATTTAGAGCACTTAGAGCCATTTGCAGCATCCTGTGGTCACATGATACCAAAAAGGTTGTAAAGGGTCAGTCCGGTAGACGATTTGATTTACAACTGTCATGACTTATGACCATGATGAGCAGACTGCATTATAGTCCTAAGTTGAGGACTGTCTGTATATCACTTTTGTCTGAGTTTCCGTAGGTGTAGAAGCTAGGCATAGATTTTGTTCATTTATTTTCAGATTTGAATGGTTTTCTTTTCAAAATCATTTACTCAATTGTATTTTGGTATGATTTTAAAACAATAACCATAATAGTAATAGTGATATTTGAGAATGGAATCACGTTTTATGAAACATGGCTTTTCCCAGAGAAGGCGGGGTGGGCAAAACAGGTTCAGGAAAGGGAATAATAGATAGAAATAGGAAGTTTTAATACTTTCTGATGCTGTCAATTCTTTTTTGGAATGATCAGTTTTCCAATTTCTGAGCTAGGACAATGGGAAAAATCAGTTTTTTAAAAAAAAAACTGTGAGAGAAGTCAGTGGGATTGCAAAAGATTAAACTTCCTTCGTTTCCATGTTGTGCTTTTCAAGTTTCTCTACTGTTGTCATAGGACGGAAAGCTTTTGTAAAATATAAAGCTGTCTATGTTGTAAGCTGGCAGTCTCCAACCTTTCTGGCTCGGGGGATTGGCAGAGGTGGCAGCAATGGGGAGAGGGAATGGTTTCGCGCATGCACATGCCGCTTTCACAAATGTAGCTTCCCCAAGGATGAGCTTCAACATTTTTAGCAATAGGTTCTCTGCCCGGTTGTTGGGTGGGCGTGGCCTAATCTGTCTCCTGCACCACAGCTCCGGCGGCTTTCCTCGAGCCTCTGGGCAGGCGTAAACAGCCTCCTCAGGCTCTGGAGGTTTTCTGGGAGCTGGAAATGGGCCCATTTCCAGCCTTCCCGAACTTCTGGGAGGCCTGTTTTTTTCCCCTCCCCGCACAGCCTGCACTTACAGGCCGCATGAAGACTTCTGGAAGTGGCGGGGCGGGATGGGCGGGGCCAACCAGGAGTGGGATTTGAGGGTTCTCCAAACTGTGCAGACTCTTAGCTAGGGGTTTGAGAGAACTCCCAGGAGCCAATTCCCTGAACTTCACGTACATGCTCACCCACCATTTCCATATCCTGGTTCCAAACAGACTGCGGGCCAGCATCAGGTTGTGGACCAGGAGTTGGGACCCTGTGTGGTGTTTGTAGGCTATGGGAATTATATTATTTTTGTTACTTTTCATATCGTCTGAGATTTCCCCCCCACCCCACTTAGAAACATTCACAATCTGTTAAAATAAGCACGCTTTAGGTGTAAATGGATAGAATCCACAATTCTCATTCGTTTTCCTATGTGGAAAAAAAAGTTTAATTGGACTGAGAAGGAGTTAGTACTAGAAATAAATAGGCTGTTAAAGCACAAGTGATGATTTGCCCGTTTCCTTACATTTTCAGAGTTAGCATCATCTTTCTCTTATCTTATGATGCCTGTATTTCAAAACTGAGACATTATTCACTGTATCTGGAATCAGAACAAAGCAAAACTGGTCTTTCATTTGAATCACAATGCTATTGAGTTTGAAAGCAGAGTTTTGTCCACTTCTGGGAATTCTTTGCTTTAACCTTTCTCCCCGTCCTTGCTAAAAACCAACCATTATTTTTCCGCTACTCTTTGTACACATGTAAAGTCAGAATATTAGAATACAGAGACACATTTCAAATTTTAAGTTTTTGAGGACAACATAGAGCATCTGTTTTGACTTCAGGGTTCTTACTTCACTGGAAAATGTTCTGATGCCTTGCTTGTGCTATTACATGCATTCCGAATTAAAAACAGCTGTTTCCTGCTGAGAAAATTTCAAATTTCAAAAGTCAACCTCTACTCAGCATCATTGGGAAAAAAACACTGGCTGTAAAACTGTTGACATATGCTGTATAAGAATTATTGCTGTAGAGTGATTTAAATGGAATAAGAAAATGATGGTTTGTGGGGGTGAAAGATTAATTACACAAATCAGTTCATGCAAAATGACCTGGAAAATGGGAAAGAGGGGAAGAATAGCAATTTATTGTATATCCTTTTTGTCTGGAATTGAGGTGAGAGGATTTTTATTGCTCCAGATTCCGAGGGAGTAGTCATTCAAGAAGTGGGACACTCTTACTTTGTAGTTTTGTGTGGTAGAGATAAAAGTTTTGTCAACTGAAGATAAAGATAGTGGGTGTTGACTGGTTCATAGTGTTCTCTGCATGTGTTTTGCATTTTAAGGTTGGCAGAAGTGAAGATGATAATGGGGTCAATTACAGATTTTGGGAGGACTTGTGAGTGGAACTGGCAGAAACGGAACTACCGTATGATTTTGAAAGCTCAATAAATCTAGCCAAATATAAGTACTCCTCATAGCAGGAATACCACTTCCACAAGGTAGATCCCTCAGAAGGGCTGAAACCACTTTGAGTTTGGCTGTAGTAACAGAAAGTTCCTAATCTGATAGCGTTGCATCTCCTCCCATTATTTATTAGGGAGGCATCCAGTTGCAACCGGTTTAACAACCTGTTCTGTGAGCATTCAATAAACACCAATTTGAACCTCACCTTCATGTCCAGCTCACCATCTAGTCTTCCTTGGTAAGAAGAGCAAGCAGCTGAAGCGCGGTAATCCACTTTGCCGTGCATATCAGCTAAGCCGCAAAAGAAGGAAATGTAAGACAGGATAGGGCAGGTGGGCGAGGCCAACTGATTGTTGTTCATACTGGTTCACTAGAACCGGTCCGAACTGGTAGGAGCCCACCACTGGAGGCCTCTGTCGGAATCACTTCCAAATGCTAACTGGTTATTCCGGGCTTAGAAATTGTTTTATTCTTTCTCACTGTGGCAGAGGAACTTGCATATCTCCTTCATGGCCATCTACCTTATCACCTGCAATAAGAAAATACAATGTCAGAAAATTATAGTTTTTCATTTTGGGCACAAAGGCTGACCCTCTTCAAGTCTGACGTTGACCAATTGAGAAAATAATTGTGGAGAGTGTCTCCAGAATGCAAAACTTCTTTTTTTAGATGGGAGATTTCGAAGCCTGCAGAACTGTGTTCTGTGAAAAAATATGCCCCAGTACTAAAACATCAGCAAAAATATTACACTAAGAGAAAAGGACAACTGTTGTATCTTTTCTTCTGCTTAGGTGCTTACACACAGCTTGAAAGTGGAAGAAGGGGGCCAGAGCACCATTACCAAAGGCCATATTTTGATTTCAGATGAGGACACCAAACTGGAAAACATACGTATATATCTCCTTACGCTTCCTCTTCATGGAACTGTTGAATTAAACGAGAATCCAATGAATCAAAGAGATTGGCTGACGTGTGAAGATTTACAGATGTCCAAAGTCAGGTTAGGGAGCAAATTGCTTTTGTTGTGAAGCCATAAGCCTGATTTCAATCAAGCCTGATCTAATTTTGATGACCGGTAGCCTGTCTTATATTCATTGGCAAGCAAATACGTTTCAATTCTTTCCTGTCCTCTCCACATTAACTCTTTGCAAATATAAACTAGCAGGTCTGAGAAAATTGATCCAAAATTGTCAATTTTATTTTGAACAGTTGATTCTGTATGTATAACTAGAAGCCCAACCTTCCTACAGAGAGATACCAAGATATATCAGAGTATATAACCTCCATGACCTTCAGACAGCATGATCAATGCCCAATGAGAAAACATCAGTTTTAATTGAGCTCACCGAAAGGGCCCCAAATAGAGGTGTGTGTGTGTTAGAGGTGTGTGTGTGTGTGTGTGTGTGTGTGTGAGAGAGAGAGAGAGAGAGAGAGATGTCAAGATGGTGGATTTGACCATGTGATTAAAAAATGGGGAGGCTTTGATTTTACAGCTGTATCTTTTTTTTTCTGACATGCATCCTTATGGATGCCTCTTAGTGAAGAATGGGAAATATTAGCTCTTTTTTAAAAAGAAAATACTGGATTTAGTGACAATGTACAGAATTTAGTGCATTATTGAAGCAATTAGAGTGCCAATAGTCGCAGTAGCAACCTTGCAAATCTAGGTTTCTCCTTTGATTCCCACAGGTACCATCATAATGGTTCAGAGTTTCCACAGGACCATATTCTTTTTGAGGCTACAGATGGCATCAATTCCTTTGAATTCACCCTCCATGTAAAGGTCAGTGTAAAATTCCGCCAAATGCACATCCGGTGGAGAAGTGAAATTGTCAGAGGGATTTGCGCTTGGCTTCAGCAACTGGGAATTCATAAACAGGAAGAGTTTTGTACTTCACTTTGGAGGTTTATGTGACAATACTTGTTAGGCAACAGATTTGATATGTAGGAGCTGATAGACACCTGCACCTGTTCATCTTATCCCCTATTGTCAAGAATGAATTTCATTTAGAGTTAAATGATGAAGAAAATGTGATGTGTCAGAAGAAGTTATTTCAGCAAAAGCCCCTTAAGAAAAAAACAAACTTCTGTTGTATTTTTATTTGGGTTACCATTCCTAATTATTACAAATCAGATGGTTCAAAAAGATGGTTCCGTTATAAAATCGGGAAAATGTCAAGCCAGACATGGAGACAATGCTTTTTGGAGGTACGAATGAAAGGCTAATTCTGCCTGCAGGTAGTCCTCAACTTACAACCATTTGCTTAGTGACCATTAAAAAAAACTGACTTATAGCCAGTCATCAAAACTGGAACTGTTACAGCATCCCTATGATCACATAATCAAAATTTGGGCACTTTGACAATGCGCATGTACTCTGTTTCCCCGAAAATAAGACCCAGTCTTACTTTCTTTTGACACCCTCCCAAAATGGCTAGGTTTCTTTTTTGGAGGTATCTTAATTCTCCCCCCCCCCCCATGTACTGGTATGAGACAGGGTAGCAAGCTTCCCCATGTGCCTCACATCAGCTTACCTAATGGTCATACCAGCCATCCATGCAAAAAACCTCAGGGCGGCTGCTCTAACAATCCTGGCCACCGGCCTGCTTCTGTGTAATTAGGTAAGCTGATGTGAGGCGCGTGGGGCGCATCACACAGCTTCCCGGACTTTTTGTGGCTGCAATTACACAGCACAAGCAACCTGGTGGCCAGGTTTGCTGAAGTGGCTTCCATGAGGCTGTTTCATGTGGATGGCAGGTGTGACTGTGAGGTAAGGGCATGCAAGGTGGATGGGATAGGTTCCCCCCCTTTCCCCCCTTTCCTCACCTTGTGTTGTTGGCACTACAAGCAACCAGAGAAAATGGCAGGTGACTGGCTAAGCAGATGCTTAGTGACCATTAAAAAAAAAAGCAGAGGCTTAGCCAGGGCTAATAGGGCTAATTTTGGGAGTAGGGCTTAATTTTAGCACACGTATTCAAAAACATGATAGGTCTTCTTTTTGGAGTAGGTCTTCCCTTTGGGGAACCACAGTATTTACAATTGTTCCAGTATCCTGGAGTCATGTGATTGCCCCTTGGGACCTTTCCAAACAACTTTTGACACACAGTCAATGGGGGAAACTGGGTTCACTTAATCACTGCATGATTCATTTAACTTCAGTGATTTGCTTAACAAAGATGGCAAGAAAGGTTGTAAAATCAGGAGCGACTCACTTAACCATCTTGCCTAACAATGGACATTCTGGTCCTAATCGTAAATTGAGAACTACCAGTGTTGTGATGCAATGATATGTACTGTAATCTAGGTGCTGTTTTTTTCTTCAAGTCTTTCAATAAAAGCACTTCAGGAGTAGATCAGTTTTCAAGTGGGAAGAAGGTAGGCTGCCTCTTGGCCATCTTTTGTTCACGGGGACTTGCATCTCAGTAATACATAAATTGCACTGTGCACAGACCTGAATTAGAAAGACAAAGGATACGATGCATTTCATTTGAGGTACGCTTTACAGAACCTATGTGTATACCCATCCTCACATCTATCTCTTTTGCCCTATAAATCTGTGATCACCCATTTAATAGGACAGTAGAAAATGCAGTGAGTAGAGTAACAACGAACTGGAAAAAGAGAAAGGAACCACTTATTCTTTTTATTACTTTCCTTCTTACTTTCCTATCTTCCATTCTTAAAGTTTCTTTTATAGAAAACAAGGATTTTTTAAAAATTGCTAACATGTGTGGATGATATATACCGTGTTTCTCATATAATAAGGCCGGGTCTTATTTTTTTTTGAGCCCTGAAAAAATGGCTAGGCCGTCTTTTCAGGGGTGACTTAATTCTCCCCCCTTGCATCTTTGGGTGGGCAGGCAGCGATGGCTTGGATGTTGACCTTGTCATTGGTGGGGCTCTTCGTATCGGGGTCAACACAGGCAGCACCATATCCAGGTGTGCAATAAAAGTACTTCCTAAGGGCAAGCCCCCCCACCATTCCCCCCCATTTCGCATGTTTTAATATAGGCCTTAATTTGGGGGGAGGGACTTAATTTCATTTCATGCCTATAAAACATGCTGGGACTTCCTATTGGAGGAGGCCGTATTGTTAGAGAAACAGGGTAGTTATCCCATGGAATGCAATCTGCAAATCATTTGAAAAACTTCCGATATTTTTACCCGAGAAGCTGACCATTGCTTCCTGCCCTGAGGTTTTGATCCTAGGGTTGTCCCTAGGATCATGTGATTCACTGTTTATAAGCACAACAGTTGTGCTGGCTATTTAATCGGAAAATTTCTTCCTCCTCTTTTTGTCCATTTCTTTCTGTATTTTAATAGGAATTAATAGGGACATTAAGATAAATTTTTCAAATATTTGCCATAGCTGAGGCATGCTTGCTCACTGAGGCTTACACTATAGGCTGACTTCTGCTTATGCATTGGATACTTCTTTTTCTTTCTTCCTCTTGAAACTCCCATTTACCTCTCAGACCTAGACTGAGGTTCTTCCAAAGTACAGGGAGACCAGGAGGAATGATAAAGAGAGTCAGTTTGCCTTGAGTTTTTATAAAATAAATAAATACATGATAACCTAGCTAACTAGAAATTCCATGGCTCGTAATATAACTGGAAGCAGTCCTCTGTTTATACATGGGTGGGTAGGAGTTTTAGACTGTGGATTTTTAATGTTGTTGTAATCTGCCTTGGAGTCACGGTATATGAGTTGGACATCCATATACATGTGTTTAAATAAATAAATACAATACTTTTTTTCCTAGGTGATTCCTGTAAATGATGAGCCCCCGGTGATGAATGCTGACCTCATTCCCTTCGTGTGGTGTCCAGAAGGACAGGCGGTGCCCATCACTTCAGAGCATCTCTATGCAACGGATAAAGATAGTGAAGACATGCAGCTGATGTTTATGGTTGCGCGACCCTCTAAATATGGGGTTGTGAAGAGAGATGGACTTGTGATAGATCGCTTTCTCCAAGCTGATGTTGTTTCTGGAACGGTGACATACGAACATACAAGTAAGTTAAAAATTTGGGATTAATTGTAGAAGGCACAGAGAATGGCCTTGAATTACAGTGGGAAGAGCCATTGCCAAGACAGCGATCAGACACAGCTTTAGCACGTTCCAAAGGACAGACCTGAAAAATTGTTTCAAACAGGAAGTTACCTAATTCACACAAAGATAAAGTGAAGGAGGAGGGAAGCATATTCAGGCATGCAAGATTCTGTTATTATAGCTGTTCTAATAAAAGTAGTTTATTGGCTTTGGTTTTATAGCCTAGTCCACGGGTATCAAACTGGATTTCTTCGAGGGCTGGATCAGCATTGTAGTTGTCCTCTGTGGGCCCACCAGGAGTGGGGGAGAGACAAGATGGACGCCTCCTGCTGGCCAAAATGGGGCAAGGGGAAGCCATGCGTGACCCCCATGCATGACCCCCATGCATTCCTTTTTGGCCTCAATGGCTTCTTGCAGCACTTTGCTGGCCAAAACTGGTGCAGGGCCCCCATATGTGGTCCCTGCATGCCGTTTTCAGCTTGGCCCACGTGCAACCCCTGTGGCCCATTTTGGCCAGCAGAGTGCTTCAGGACGCCATCCAGGACAAAAATGTGGTGTGGGGGGGTCACACATGCCCCCCACACCCCACCCTTGCCCTATTTTGGCTGTCAGAGGCACTGTGGGCTAGTCCTTTGCTATTTCCAGGCCAGATTTTAAGTACCCTGCAGGCTGGATCTGGCCTGTGGGCCTTGAGTTTGACGCCCCTGGCCTAGTCCATCCAATAGGACTGATGCTATATAGAGACCTGAGTTTTACTGGTATCTTGAAAAATTATTCCTCCCTGCAGTTCCCTTGAGTGGCACAAAAATGGCTCTGCTATGTCTGGAAAGGCCCTTTCTGCTGATTACTTTTTTGGTTTTTATTTAACAATGCTACACTATAACTAAATATCAATATATTGTGTTTTCCAAGTGGGGAAAAAAAATCAGAAAAACGAAGAAGAAAAGACACTGAATGCTAAGCAAGAGTGAACTGTGCTCAAGAACTACTTAATAGATTTATTTACTATCCAATTTATTACCCGTCAACAGATTTGAACCACTAATTTAATTATGCCTCTCTTATCAAAAGACCAGCTTTTTCCTTAAAATGTAATCTCTTTTCAGAGGGATAGATAGCAAAGAAATTTTAAAAGGTCTCTCCTTTGTAATGATTGCCCCTGAAGAAGAAATTTAATCCCATAAGACATTAGGCAGAAGTAAATTGAATAGTAGCTATCGTTTTGGCAGTTCTGCAGGATTCTTCTTGCTTATTCTTCCAGATGAAAGTTGCATGTAATCAATAATAGTTTAAAATATTAGTCAGGATGCAGATGGCTTCTTTGCATTACCACAGCTGGACTTCAGGTGACAGATGCTGTAATTGATGCTGAATGATCATTAATTTCATTAACTAGAGTAATAATTTATTAAATGCATAGCTTCCAAATCATCCAGTCTCTTTTCACAAGAACTGCAGCGCACATTGCCATTACATAATGTTCATATGACTGATGCCAGCTATTTCTGTTATTGAAAATACAAAATACTTGAAATGAAAAGTATCAAACAAAAGCAGCCATGTGCAAAATTGATAAACATTTGATTTATATAAATAAATCTTCCGTTTTGCCTGTGTATCACCTCTTCAAGCTGTTAATATTGTCAAACACGGAGTATTTATGACACCTGTCTCCATGACATAAAGACAGATGATATTAAATAATCAGATTTGTACCTTCGCTGATGAGAAATGCTGGAAGGGAGATAGTTGACAGAGAAGGTGATTCTGGTACTAGGAGAAAACATTCATATTTGCCACCAAATAATTCCTGGGAGTGAAGTTTTCCCCTCACATTTTAGAATCCCAGTTTGTCTTGGGAATATGCACAAAGGGAAAACCTGAAATAATTTGTGAAAGTGTCATTTTAATTCAGTTGACAAGTGTCTCGTCTGACATTTTTCCCTCATGAGTTCTCTTGAAGAATTGTTGGGTGAAAATCTCTCAAAATCGCCCATCGTGCATAAAGTTGACAGAACCGATTTAGTTCTCTCTATAACTGCTTTGTAGCCCTTCTGTTTAATAGTCTGAAGGGGTATAGTTCACCAAGAAGAGTATTTCAGATCAGAAACTGCATAATTGAATCAGGTCTAGGAACTCAATGATGAACTTTATTAAAGAATTTAGATCCAGACTTTCTTATGTATATAGCAACAGGTTTGTTAAGCAGAATATTAACTCAGGAACTGAAGTGCTTTTCAAATCACCTTTTCTTTCCTTCCAGAGGATTGTTTGGAACATGTGTGTAATGATGCAGTGGAACGTCCAAAGTTCTTAACTTTGACTATCTTCTGTCACACTAGACATTAGGAAAATACTGAAATATTAAATTACTTTAGTCTTCATGCTGCATATCTCTTATATGAGACAACAATTGGTTACTCCCCAATTTTCCATTCCCAGAATATTTATTCTGTTTGAGTTAGAAGGAAAAGATGTATGTATACTTTTTTGATAGTTTTGTGATTTGTCAAAAATATAGCGCAAAAATATAGATACTGACTATTAGCTGCATCGCAATTTTAGACTTTTCTCTTAAACTTCTTTTCATTATTCATGATTTCAAAATTATTGCTGAAAATAATTTTCATACATCCTCTTGATAGGTTAATGCTGCGAAGTATCATATACTTCACCGATATATTTTATTTTTCTAGGTGGTGAGATTGGCCTAGCTCTTATCTTTGATGTTCTTACCTTTATTGTGTTGGATGATGAAATCGATCCTGATGTAAAGGCCTGCTGTGACGATAAATCTCCATTTTTTTCCGTACCATATCATAAATCCTTTCCAGTATATGATATTAATATCACAATATTTCCGGTTGACAACCAGCCACCATCCATTGCCACCGGTAAAATTATTGTTCCTTTTTTATGTCTGTCTAATTGGGTGCGGTGATTGTGTAAGCACACACAAAATTTAGGAGAGATAGCAAAATAGATAAAATAGATAAACGTTTTCTTCTTTCAACATTCATATTGCCATATTCTGTCATTTAAAACTTAGGCAGAAAGGTAGATGATCTTCATTCGTATCTGTACCAGTGGAGCAATAAAGCTTATGTAGAGTATCACCAATACAGGTTGTTCTTGACTTACAACAGTTCATTTAATGACTGTTTGAAGTTAGAATGGCAATGAAAAAAGTGATTTATGATCATTTTTCACACTTATGACCATTGCAGCATCTCCATGATCATGTGATCAAAATTCAGATGCTTGGCAACTGGCATGTATTTATGATAATTGGAGTGTCCCAGGGTCATGTGACCATCTTTTGTGACCTCCTGATAAGCAAAGTCAATGGGGAAGCCAGATTCACTTAACAACCATGTTATTAACTTAACAACTACAGTGATTCACTTAACAACTGTGGCAAGAAATTGAGTAAAATGGAGTAAAATTCACCTAACAATTGTCTTATTTAACAACAACAAAGTTGGGTTCAATTGTGATCATAAGTCAAGGACTACCTCTAAAAGCATTATCCGTCATAGATAATGATATCATTAGTGGTATGTTATCTGTCAAATAGGCCAGTGCCAATTTGACTGGGCTACAGAATTTGGAAGATGCCAATAGGAAGTCATTCATACATTCACTTCACAACACAATCCATATTTCTTATGACACTTCAAGGTTGACCAATTGCCAGGATTACTGTACTAATAAGTCTGGGTTGTGTTACAAAGTTAAAAAGAAAAATAATCACGAATCCAGTATAGGATTTGCTAAAATCTTTGGGGATTTGCTTACCCACACTGTCATTATATGAGCTGGTCCTCAACACCAATAAGACCAAGGAGCTTATAGTGGATTATAGAAGGAAGAGATCAGACACAATGGATAGCCCTTGCTTATCAATGGAGACCGAGTGGAGCAAGTGGCCAGTTTTAAGTTTCTGGGTGTAACCATAAAAGAGGACCTGACCTGAGGTGCTCATACTGCAGCCCTGGTCAAAAGGGCCCAGCAGAGATTATACTACCTGAGACTTCTCAGAAAACAACTGAATGAAAAACTGCTGGTGACCTTCTACCACTGCACCATAGAGAGAATTTTAACTTACTGCATCTCTGTTTGGCTTGCCAATTGCACAGTGGCAGATAGGAAAGCGCTCTGGAGGGTTAATGTCATTGCCCAGAAGATCATTGATTGCCCTCTCCCCTCTTTGGAAGAGCTTTACAGCTCCCGCTGCCTTAAGTAAGTTCAAACCATTCTCAAAGATCCATCTCAACCTGGGTGCCCTTTTTTTGAACTATTACCATCTGACAGATAGTACAGAATAATAAAAAGAAGGACAAATAGGTTAAAAAACAGCTTCTATCCCAGGGCAATAGCTCTTTTGAATGCTGCTGTATAGTGCAGTGTCGGTGCAGTGTCGAGAGTTTTCGGTTCAATGTGTGGAGGGTGAAGGATGTGTGTTTGTGTTTATTTCATGGTCATGGTCATGATGTGCACTGAAGATGGTGTTTGATTTCATTGTATGAGGTGCAACGACAATAAAGTAAACTAAAACTGTGGTGGCGCAGTGGTTAGAATGCAGTACTGCAGGCTACTTCTGCTGACTGCCAGCTGTCTGCAATTTGGCAGTTCAAATCTCACCAGGCTCCAGGTTGACTCAACCTTCCATCCTTCTGAAGTTGGTAAAACGAGGATCCAGATTGTTGGGGGGCAATATGCTGACTTTGTAAACCACTTAGGGAGAGCTGGAAAGCACTGTGAAGCGATATACGAGTCTAAGTGTTATTGTTATTGCTGTTCAATTTCAATGTGATTGTGTGAATTGCATTTGAATGCTGTCGTGTGGAACCCAATTCTTCACAATCAATCTTCATTGAGTTTGTCCAAGTGGGACTCACTATTCCAGCAGCTACTACAGGTATGCTTCTATTGTAGAGGAGACCTTCAATTCATTCACCTTGCAATATAGACTGGCAAATATAAGTGGAATTCCTAGATGACAGTAAATTGCCAAGGCATAGCCCTTCTCATACAAATGCTTTTTGCAGTGGACATTCTGTGGAATGGCATGAAATTACGAGCCTTGGTCTTTTTGGCAGGGAGAAAACTAACTACAAAGCAGAACCAGCAGCAGCCCAGAGCTGTAGGAATTAATCGCAGTTGCAATTTTTGTTGTTTGAAGTCTGGGTTCAATGCGAGGTGTGATATTATAACTGCAGTTGCAAGGGCAATATAATAAAGGTCTGCCAGGAATAACGTTGGCACGATAGGAAGCAGGAGGTTTGCAAGCACTAGATAACTTTATTGTTTACCCATCCCAGCTGCCTCCCCTAGCGTGGAAGAATGGCTTTCTGTTATATTGGTAAAGTGGTAAGAAGAAATTTAGGGTTTAAATGTTGCTTCACAAGGCAGATCTTCCTTCTGTTGCATATGATTTTCTTCTGTCCTGCTGAGTTACAGCTCAGAAACCAGTTCAATGTCTGGAAAGCTGAGATTTCTAACTATGCTGGACAAAACCCAAATATCAGAAAGAATGTGACTATTTCAGTTTGCAGCTGAGATTACATTTAAAAAAGCTTTCCTGGTAATGAAACGTCTCTGCAATAATTAAGTTGTAAAGATAAAGGGGAAACATATTCCAAGAAAAGGTTTTTTTTTAATTTCAAGGTGGTTTTTTCCCCTCTCTCTCTACCTCCCTCCCTCCCTCTCCCCTCTCTCTCTTTCACATACACGTACATACAGAGAGAATATAAAAATCTGAAAAAAGCATTAAAAGTACATGAATCGTTTTTTTGCTCTCTGAAAATAAATAGCTCATGATATACATTTAATATAGTAGTTAAATGTACAGAGATTAAGTATTGGATAAAATTTAACCACAAACTTTTAAACATCAGTAGATTTAAGATTGTACTTCAGAATCTATAAGGGTAGAGGTGAATTATAAATATTGCTTTATTTTTATTAATCATTTATTAAGCCCCTAAACTTTACTAGGCATTAATTATACATTGTAAATTTCAAGACAATCTCTCCACACAGGTTTCTCTTGAAAAGTTTTTATGTTGGGCCATATTAACTGGATTTTGAAGAAAAATTGCATTTAAAAACACAAATTCTCTAGTGAATAAAATTATATGTGAGTTGTAAACACGATCACTATATTTGCCAGAATCAGCTCTAGTGTTATGCAGTGGCCCTAATTAATATTTCTTTATTGCTGTTCCACATCTTGCAGAATAAAGCTGGTTTGCCAGCATTGTGTGCGAGTACAGCACATTTCAACAGCTCATGTACAGGCAAATTCATGATTTGCTGTCTATCACCCAGGCAATGTTCTGAAAATGAAGGATTGTCCCAGCAGAGAAATTAAGTACTGAGGCATGAAAAATGGTTCAGTATAAGCAATTCATAATAGCTTTCAGGCAATTAATGCTGTGACAAACAGGGGTAACAACCCATCTTGAGCAGCCCATAAACCATTCTGAATAGCTTATCAGCAGAATTGTTTTGCAAGTTGTTTTTTTCCTCCTTTCTTCTTCTCTTGCTAAGAAAGAAGAGCCATTGGCCTGCTGGAAAACAATGTCACCGAGTGGTTCAAGGAGGGTTTTCCTCATTAATTACTAGTTGTATAGTTTTTTAGCCTAAAGTGCCATGGGGATTTAATATGTTTAAATAACAGTAATCACCTCTCTCTTTCTCGCTCTTTTCTTCTCTTTTTTGCAGGACTTGCGTTTGCTGTGCTGGAAGGTGCCTCAGCAGCTATCACAAGTAAACACTTGGATGCCACTGATCTTGACACCAATGCAGATGACTTACAGTTTGTTTTAACATCCCCTCCCCAGTTTGGGTACATAGAAAATATTTTGCCATCGCCTGGTTTTGAGAAAAGCAATGAAGGGATTAGTATAGGTAGGTCTGTGCTATAGGGAAGGGCCACTTGTCTTTAAATACAGGAAAGTTTGTACCTTCTTTGGAGTGTCTTACAGAATATAGCAATGTATGGCTGTGAAAGTTGGACCATAAGAAAGGCTGAGCATCAAAGAATTGAGGCCTCTGAACTATGGTGCTGGAGAAGACTCCTGCGGGTCCCTTGGACTGCAAGGCAGTGAAACCTGTCAGTCCTAGAGGAGATCAACCCTGACTGCTCTTTAGAAGGCCAGATCCTGAAGATGAAACTCAAATACTTTGGCCACCTAATGAGAAGGAAGGACTCACTGGAGAAGAGCCCAATGCTGGGAACGACTGAGGGCAAAAGAAGAATGGGATGACAGAGAATGAGGTGGATGGATGGAGTCACTGAAGCAGTCGGCCTGAGCTTAAGCGGACTTCAGAATATGGTAGAGAACAGGAAGGCCTGAAGGAACGTTGTCCATGGGGGCACAGTGGGTCAGTCACAACTTCACAACTAACAACAACAACAACAACATTCTTGTATATGCTGATAGTTATCTGTTGGGCAACTATCTATCTGTTATCTATCATGTTCTTGTTAGTGGATTTCACTTGTATTCTGTGGAGAGACTAGTTGAAGGTGACTTCCCATATTTATTTGATGTTAACATTGGCTCCAGTTGTAAATACAGTGAATTTTCTCTTATATCTCTGCCACCTTTTCTTTGCATTGTATGAGTTTTGTGAGTTATCTGTATTGTTATTTTCACTCAGGGTAGAAGTATGCATTTTCATTATTTTTCATTTCCTCCCCAACATGCCTAGCTTCATTTCACATGGAAAATGTGCGGAAGATGCAGATTAACTATGTTCAGACCAGGCACAGGAGAATTGAACCAACTACAGACCAATTTATGCTGTACGTCACTGATGGGAAACATCGTTCAGTGGAGGCACCGTTTTATGTCTTCATTAACCCAACCAATGATGAAGAACCAGAATTCATGGCAAGGAATTTTACAGTAAGGAAGGAAATGGTGTCCCAAGGACTGCTTTTAACAGGGCAATTTAGTGATGTTTGCTTTTGCTGTCCCCTGTCAACATTATTCCAGCTCTGATCCTCTGTGCATGTATATGCAACCAAGTCAAGCAAAATACTGTGCTTTGTTTATCTTCACAATAATTCATTTATCCCTCTTACCTTTTTACCATTCTATGCTTTGAATCGCATTACTCGCCTGCACCCTACACTTGCAGACCTCTTTTATGTCTTGGTTCTTTTGCTTCCACTGCTCCCCAACTCTACGGGTATCTAAACTTGATTGTCTTGTTTTAGCTTTCGGGAGGAGAGTAGGGAGAAGCAATGGAAAAAGCAGACTAAATATTGTGTCCGTACAACCTGCCTAATTGGCTGAATTATATAGGTTCAGTTATGTTGTGGGAACCCAGAAGTGTGACACCAACCCCAGATGAATGTAGATATTGCCAATGAGTTGTGAATGAAAATTTACTTCTTCACTCTTTCTTTGCTTTTGTCATTCTTGTGTCGATTTCCACTTTCTCTTTCCTTTTACCTGTTTCAAGTCTGTCCTGTTAGTATGTTTCTTTCTTTCTTCTCTTTGAGTCTATGTGAAATAAAACACAAAACAGCTCAGGGGAAAGCATCCCTTCATGAAAAGTTAATTTTGATCTTTGTCTAAATCTTGGAGCTCACTCGTACTCATTAAAAAGGGGAAAGCCCTTGTTACACCGAACAGTCTAATGGTAATTTACTGAGTGATATTCGATTGATCTACACACCTGAGAATTCTACTTCTTATCATTCATTTTGTGAAAGAGTTGACTTTTAGCTTCTGTTGACTATTCAGGTGCAAGAGGGACAGATGAAGGAGTTGGATCCATCAATAATCAACGCTGTTGATTTGGATGTACCAGAAGATATCCTCACGTTTACTGTCCTTCAACAACCCCACCATGGGTTTCTTGTTAAGGGAGCATATGGCAACAATATTTTCCATTACAGGCAGGCAATTATTAGTCAACAGTATCATGAAATTCAGGTGGATAGTATATCCATGGAGATTTTAAAAAATGGTAAGTATGATATTACTTCTGGCCATGTTGGTACTTTGCAACAATTTCCACCAAATAATGAGCAATAGAAGACTAAATTGAAAATTAGTAAATGAAACTGAATTCTATTAATAAAAGATTCTTCAAGTCATTAATTAAAAATTGTTCATAAAACAAACAGAGATCAAATTAAAATAAACAGTCTGTATGAAGGATTTTTCAAGATGTTATCTATTGTAGTAAATTTTTAAGCCAATCCAATTTCCTATACTTTCTAACAAGTTGACTTAAGGAATGTTGGGTTCCTTCTTTTTTGCCATTTAGTTGCCATACTGGAAATAATTTGCCATATTGCAATATTAATTACCATAACTAATTTGGCAGTAACTCCAGCAAATACGGCAACTTATTATGTGTGCCATTTATAAATTTATAAATCTAAATAAATTTCTCCTTTTCCTTTCTCCCCTCCTTTTCCTTGTTACCCACCTATATTCTCTATTTTTCAGGATTAAAGCTTGTGTATCTACATGATGACTCTGACAGCTTAGCTGATGACTTTTCAATCCAGCTGTCGGATGGGAAACATCAAGTGTCAAAAACCATTTCAGTTAAGGTCACCCCAGTTAATGATGAGAAGCCAGTGCTGAGCAGGTAAGCCACAAATGTCTCTTCCAAACTGCTGGGTTTATACGGACCAAATGATTCAGCACTGACCACATTTGTGATTAAAAAAGCTCATCTTTGGCAAATATCCACCATTAATGCTAGCAATGTTTTCATGTAGTATTCCTCCTCACTGAAGAACATGTGATGAACAGTGAGATAAAAGCTATTGTAGTGTTCTGACCTAGGCCGACTCCTCGTCCCGATAAACCTCTTTTATTCAGTTTACAGTGAATTCCTCTCCAGCAAAGTCCTGACCAACAGTCTTTCAAGATATTCCACAATTACGGGACATCCAGTTTAAGCTTCTTTGGTGACGGACTGAAATCCGCGATCATGCGTGGTTTCAATCCATATTTGCCGCCGGAGCACCCTGAGCCAGCTGGATTCAGGGCAAAACCACCCCGTAGAGGTGATGAAGAGGGAGGAGACCATCAGCAGGGTCGAGGAGAGCCGCATCTCTCCTCCCCAGCTGGCAATTACTCCCTTTCCCGAAGGCATTTACAGCGGTGGTCAGAAATGGCCACCTCAAAGAAGAGCTCGACCAAAAAAGAATGTGCAGGAGGAAGATAAGAAGAGAAAGTTTTGGTTGACTGGGTTGAACTGAAAAAGCAATAACATAAGGTATCCTGGAATTTGAACTATAAAGAAAAACATTGTTTCCAAAGAAGATTTTGAAGCAGCAAAAGAGAGAGGGAAGGGAAAGGATTTGGCTTTTTTTTATTTCCTTCCTCATATTGACAGCTAAGAGATTTAAGTAAGAAACTGACAAAAATCCCCTTTGACATCAATAGGCATTTAAGCTGGAAATAAAATGTCAAAGGGATAACAAAGGCTTTTGGATATTCAAAAACTTTTAAAAGAAGGAAAGGAGAGAAAAGGAAAAAATAAAAGGGCAGGATCTGGAAAAATGTTGGAGACTGCCTGGAAGTAAAAGGAATTTACAGTGAAACTTCAACAAGATTCCTAAAAGATACATTCTAACTGAAACTTTGTAACAAGATAATAGAACCCCAGGAAGAGAAAGTGGAAAAAAGAAGTAAGAAGAAACAGCTTTGAATTATTTGGATTACTTGGTGATTTTTGGATTTTTGGTTATTGGATTTAAGTGACTAAAATCAATTGGATGGTTGTTTAAAAGTGTTTAAAATGGCATCACTCTTGGAAGCACTGAAGATGGAACTTAAAAAACAGAAAGAAGATGCACAAGAAGGAAGAGTTTATTTGGCTTCGTATTTCAATTTTTAGAAATGGAGATCTTGAACTATGAGAAACAACAAGAAATGCTTGTAGAACAAGAAGGGTGGGACAAAGAAGAAGCCATCTTTAATGACCAAGTAATTTTATGTGGGGGAAAAAAGGAAAGTGGGGGGAAGAGAGTGAAATGTTTAAGATTTGAAAAAACAACCCCCAAAAAGAATAGCTTGAAAAGTAATTACAATATTAGGAAGAAACAGAAGAGAGGGTTACAGAAGAGAGAATTAGAACTAGAGAGACAAGGGTCAAAAAGGGGAGAGAGAAGAAGAGGGGGAAGAAGGAAAGGAAAAGAAGTTATAAAGGACAGAAACAAGATATAGAGAAACAGGGAAAATGTACAAGGATTAAAGGTATAAGCCTATTTAGACGACATAGAGATAATGGGTGAAAATTTAATTGAGAGATTCTGCAAGGGTACATAAGATAGTATTGTTATATTAGAAATAGAAATAGAAAATATTAAACAAGTGTGATGAAAATGATAGATAAAATACTTATTGTAATGGAATGGAATGTTTGTTAATAAATAAATGAAATAAAGAGAATGAAAAAATGAAATTAGAAAAGGATGGAAACATTTTAATTATTATTAATGATTTATAAAAATTTGAGTGTAGAGAAACATGAAAGAAATATGAAAACTATTATGGAAATATTATAAGTGTTCCTAAGGAAGTATGATATTCAACTGAAAAGGAATGTTAAAAATGTTAAAGATTGTAACTAACATCAATGATAGAGCTGAATTGGAATAGAATAAGTATTTTCTTTACTATTGTTATATGTATATATTTTCTCTTTAAGAACATAGTGTGTATTTTAAGAATGTACCAAGCAGAATTTGATTGGAAGTTATGTGTTATATTGAATGTTATAATTGTAAAGGCATAAATTGAAGTTTAAATAAGAGTTGAATGGACAAAATTAAAAGATACAAAGGTGTCATACTCCAATCCGTAACTAAAGGGGAAAATTTGTTTAATGAGAAAAGAAAATATGAAATTGAAACAGGACAGACAAAAGTATAAATATAATGATTAGAAAGACATTGAAACTTAGAAAAAGATATATAATTGAATTTAGATAGGTATGAGATAATTAAAAACAAGGTTGAGAAAACTAAGGGAGGGGAAAAATTACGGAGAAAATGTTAAAATAGTAATAAGATATGGAATAGAACACAAAGATGAATATGAAATTGAGTTTGTGTCTATATGGAGAAGTGATGACCCGGGATCATGCTATTCTCAGAAAAAGGTATTTTATTTGTACTATGTTTTGTGAAAACCCAAATAAATTTTTTACAAAAAAAAAAAAAGATATTCCACAATTACAGACCTTTATCAGGCTTGGAGAGTTGCCAGGCCGATATTTTTCAAATACCACACTAACTGACAATAATTAGCGAGAATGCAGGAACAGATCTTCATCCAAATGAACTAATTGTCTCTTGCAAAACCCCACTCTCCTCTCTCTCCTCTTTTATTCCCAAAGGAGAGGCCATTCACTGTCCACCTGTGGCTTTATACTCCCAAGTTGACCCTTGTTCCTTAGCTGTTCCCTTCTTCTGATAGCTCTGCACATGCGCACACTGGGAACAGGATCCGGCTGTTCTTCTGCCTCACTGATGTCTGACTTCAGAGGCAGCTGATAACTGTCAGATGGCCCTGGACGCATCTCTGTCTCTGATGCAGAGCACTTATCAGAGCCTTCCCCAGACTCCAGGACTGGCCCATGTTCCTCCCCAATCTCCTCACTGTACGACTCTGCTGTCAGCTCCGCTGGCCGCTGGTGGGCCACAACATGTAGCTAGTTCTGAATAGGGGAGACACGCACACACATGCACACACACACACACACACACACAAACAGACAGAGGGACACAGAGAGAAAGAGTCAGAGACAGAATGAGACAGAGACATCTGGTATATGTATATTCTAACGGTGTAAACGTAGGCAAATGTTACAATTGATTCCAATGAAATTATTGTTTGGATGGTTTTGGAAGGTGATTAAAAAAAGCAATAACAATATAAGCATGCCCTCTATTGGTCAATCTATTCTTGTGCCAAGAATAGTCCTGCCCCCCCCCCCCCGTTCATCTAAGGAGACAAGACTTACTTACATTGCTATCTATACCAATCATTCTTCAACCTATTTGAAAAAAGACACTTTTAGCTGTGGAGAGAATACAGACCAAACTTCTCCTCAACAGACCTTCAAATTCCTGTCTTCAGAAGTAAATGCAGAAGGTTCCCAAAATCAGGAGAAGAGAATGGAAAGAAAGGATTGTGCACATTTTCCCTTGCAAGTGAATGCGTCGGGCGTTTTGAATAATGCCGGGCTGAATCAAAGAACCAGAGTGTTCAGGAGAGATCTTTCATACAGTTAATCCCTCCCCTAATATTATTCTCCTGACAAGAGAAAGGTGCCCTTTATAAAGCAGAAAAAGAAAGGATAGCAACTGAACTTTTTGCATTGCTAGGAAGTGCTTTGAAATTTGAGGTAGCAGGTTTTTTTTTAAAAGCTTCAAAACAACCTCCTTGTGTGCTTACTTGAGGCACAAAGGATCCCATTGTATCCTTGCTCGAACCGCCTTCTACTTTTTATAATGTGGCATGGTCACTACAAACAGAAGAGAGAAGGGAGAACAGGTGTCCTTCCACGGCTAACACAGATGGACACAGATGATATTGCATTTAAAAAAAAAACTGTTAAAAGCTAGGATGCTCTCTGCCGAATCCCAAAGGGAATTCAGATTCCATTCACCAACTGTTCTCTGTGCTTTATGTTTAACCCTGTTAATTGCGATGAATTCACAGGGCAGCCAAAACCCTCTGCAGCACTAATGTCGACTGTTCCATCAGAACACCTAAAAAGCCCTCAAGGGAGTTTTCAACATTAAACCTGTACCTTTAAGCTTTCATTATGAAGGAGCGCTTCTTATTGTCCCTTTCTTGCCAATCCCTCTTGGCACTTCCTTCAAGCAGCAGAGGAATACAGAGAAAAGAGCATTTTCTATTTTCTAGACTGAACCCAACAGATAAAATGATACTAGTCAGTGGTGGACTGCGGGGTGGCCAGCGAAGTTCAGGCGAACCCCTAGTTGTGATTTCTGGCTGGGGCCGCCCACTGGCCCTTGTGCTATGCTTTTCCTAAATAACTACCCCCCCCCCCCCCCGCCCAGGCTGCCCAGGTGAGTTCTGCACTGAGTTCTACTCACCGGAGCTGCCTGAGTCAATTATCTGTCTGTTTCAAGCTGCATTACAGCTCCAAAGCGATGCAGGAATGCTCACGACCAGTGAACCCCTTTTGTGTACAGCCCACCTCTGATACTAGTCCCCAAATAAGGTGGAAAAGTGGCCCTGACTGGAAAAGTAGGTTGTTACTAGAAATAGTACCTGATAGAATTTTGAGGGGGCTCCATGTAGAAAGCATCTCCCCTTGAGATAGGAGGAATATCATATTTTATAACATTAGATTTATCAAATGATGCTCAGAAGATGCACGACAAACGCTACAGTGCAATATTTATGCTGTTGAGTAGCAACCTCATCGTTGCAAGAGAAGTATGAAGTGATGAACTTTTATTTGTCAGCCTAAATACTGGTGCTGCAGGCTTCAGTTGCTTGTGTGTGTGTATGTGCGTGTGTGTGTGCGCGCGCGCGTGTGTGTGTATGTATAGGGGAACCACTACCCTGTTTCCCTGAAAATAAGATCCAACTGGAAAATAAGCTCTAGTATGATTTTTCAGGATACTCATAATATAAGCCCTATCCTGAAAATAAGCTCCAGTTAAGATTGTCAGCTGGATGGATGCATTTGGAGCTATATTTTCCCCCAAAGAAGACCTAACTGGAAAATAAGCCCTAATGAGTCTTTTGGAGCAAAAATTAATATAAGACCCAGTCGTAGTCTAGGTGCATCTGAGCACAGCTTTGAGCACAACTTTGAGCCATTATTCCAGTACATTTAATGGAGCTTTAAAAAAATAATCTTTTCCTTCCCCCAAACAAATAACTGAAGCAAAAATGGGGGGGCTAACCTCCTTCATTCATTTCATGGAGATCATCCACAGTCAATGTCCTAATCCGATTTTATCGGATGATCTACCTCTTTATGATTGCAGGCCAAAAACAATGCTGTGCCAAGCAAGCTTCAGCCTTGGGGAAATCCCATTGGAAAAGCTGTAGCTAATGCAATTCTGCCTTAATGTAATAGAGTGAAAAAGGCGCAGGCCTCTAGCAAACTGTGGCAGGACATGGGAAATTCTGTGGCTCCTTGAAGACTAATTAGTGTAGGATACATATGCTTTTTTCTTAGGCAACAGATGCAGGAGGCTATTCAAGCTCACAAACAATAAAATGTCCCATTCCGTTTGTAATATGTATGGGACCTCCATCCTCATACTGGCTTCTCTCCTGGTTTTTTATTTTTATTTTTTAAGAGCAGACTAAAACACAGAAAACAGTTTTTTTTTTAAAAAAAAAAAAGTCTTCCCGGTATTTATCTCTACCTCTGAGCAATTTCATCAATTTTGTTTCTGTCTTGGGTACAGAGAAAATCCTTTTGATGTGTTAGCAATTCACTTAACTAGTAACATGGCTGCAGTTTTGCACTTGATTAGGTTGACTGGAAGGGGGATGGGAGCACTTTGTGAATAGGTTTGCACCATCAATCTTCTCAGAAGCTTTTTCAAGCTACAGCTGGAAAATAATCAGTGGTCCTAGCCGCAAAAACGTATGGATTTGTTCTCAAAATTAAGCCTTTTTGCCGAAGTACTTATGACCCAAAAGTACACAAAGATGTTTATCTTTTATACTATGTGGCAGCGCTTAATCGAATTACTTGAATGAGAAATACCAGGAAATCTTTGATAGGTTTGTGCTGTAAATTAAATGGGAAAGTTAAAAAAAAAAAAGTCCTGGAAAATAACAGTAACACGACACTTCTGTTGCCAATGAAACCTCATCAGAAAGAAGTATTTGATATATACAAGAAAAGGTGTGTTGGAAATGACAGCCACAATTCTCCAACTCCTAGGAATAGCAATAGTCCACAAACCCATAGCCACACTCCGTCAGGAATTACGCAGAACAAAACAAGATGCAGAAGGATGAAAGAAAACAATGTAATTTACAAAATTAACTGTAACAATTGCAACCAATTCTGTGTGGGACACAAGCGTTACATCAATTAAAAACCAAAATACATGAACATCAGCTGACAGTCAAAACAGCATCAGTTTGATTGGAGCAATACAAAAATCCTTGGCCATGCTACCACCTGCCACATGCATGAGTTCATTGAAGCCTGACATGTCATAAGCCACTCCATCAACAGATACATTGACCTACAACCAGCCTACAAACTCCTCAGAATTCAGATCAATTGCACAGCTAAACAGCGACAGCACCAACCCTCAACCAACCCCCTCAACCAATACTTCATCTTCCAGGGACCCACATATGACCTGACCTCCACATCATAAGACCCTCACTTGGTACATCCACACCTGATCCATCACAAGACTCATCACAAGTGAGAGGAGCCTAATGTCAGCTCGTAAAGCATTCCTGGACTCCTTTCGAGTTGCCATAGGGAGAGGGGGAAAAGACCTGAAGGAGCAGCAAGGCAATCAAAGCCAGAAGTACATTCCACGCATACCTTACCAAGGCTGTACTCCAGGTTACCAATCCAGTTGGAGGGGCATTATCTCTAGAGCCTGCAAAAGTCCTCTGTAGGAGAATGTGATTTATGACACACCAGCCATGACAGTGCTCCGGTTGGAGAAAGTGATTTATGACAGACCCGGGGGGGGAGGGGGGAAACAGGGCATAGGTACACCATAAATTACGCTGGCTTCATTGGGATAAGTGCCGACATGTTGCTCCTAATAAATAATTGGATTTTTTTTAAAGTTTGGCTCGAGGCTCATGGTTTGATTAGAGCATTTGTCGGAATCCTGACAGCCGTCACTTGACATACCCCTACCTGACCCAGCACAAAACCGTGATGTGACCCTCACCTGATGTGACCTTTAAATAAACTGAAGTGATAATTTGTAAAGAACTCACAAAGGGAAGAGAAGAAGGCGTGATTTAGTATGCCTCTATTTGTCTTCATAAAGCTTTGTGAATCAGTTCATAATTTAAAATCTCAATATACAGTATATCATTGAACCACAATACCACCACAGAGCCTTCTCTGGTTGCAGTGAAATTTTATGCATAAATGGTAGGTATGGTTGTTTTGAGTCTTGAACATTTCAGTGATTATTTTCATTTTAAACACACTTACAAAGAACCTTTGTTTCTCTGTTGTAGAAAGGGTAAGATAGAAGTGAATATGGGGGAAGCACAGATAATATCTAGTGCTATTTTATCAGCTGAAGATAAAGATACTCCTCGGGAACAAATTTATTATCTGTTTGAGAGAGTTCCAGAAAATGGACATCTTCAGCTCAAGGTTAGTTTTTACTTTTCAACAAAACCAAATAAAGTGTTGGGAAAAGAGATTGAAGTCTTGGCTAAGAATGGGAGAGAATGTAATCCTTCTGGCTCTTAAATATCTCTCCTGAGACTGAAAGACACTGCAGTGACTAATATAATTTACAGTTGATATTTTTATATAATCCACATTGAAGGGTTCCCTGTTTATATCAGGAATTTTGAAAATCCATCACAGCTTTATCATAATTTTCTTTATGATCAAAATACTTCTAATGTTGAATCTGAACAATGTTATATGCTGACAAAGAATGTGGCCTATTTTCTCAACCAAAACTATTCTAAGAGTTTCAGCTCAAATATCCAGGAGAGGCTCTGGCCTGGAGCCACTTCAGTCTAGGAGGCATAACACTTGTAGAGACCAGGACAAGCATGGTAGCTACTGTATATAGAAGGGAAATATTATTACATAAGGCACCCTGTTTAAATTAGGAAGAAGTGGGAAGTCTTAGAAAAGAAATGGAAATTTGGCAACTAATGATATTACAGTTGCAGCTCAACTTGTATCTTATTTCTTTTTTATATTATTCCAGTTATCTGCCTGCAGATGTGCACAGGGTTGAGTCCTCGTTACTTTGTATACCTTTGAAACAAATTCTGTATTTAAAAGGAGAAAATTGCCTTTTTCTGCCTTCTAAGACTTAGCTGGAGTAGAGATTAGAGTTTACCCTTCCACCACCCTTGGCGCTTAGCACATTTTTGACTCTGATTCACAACTTGATTGTACATAACCTAGTCTTCGAAATTTCATACAGAAATCCCATGGTCAGCTTCACAATGCTTATTGAACTATACAGCATGTTTAGCAGGCCTTTCTGTAGTTATGTCCTACAAACGAATTTGTTAATGCTGCCACTTAGATACGAATGGTAGTCACCAGTTATAAAAAAAAAATTCCTGTATAAAGCAGTCTAGAAAAGTGGATTTTTGAGAAATTTTAAGTAGCCAGGGGATGAGCGTGTGTTTGGTGATTGACTTGTTGATGGGATGAGTAACAAGTTGAAGAAGTTTAGATTTTGTTTTAGAACTTGTGTTCAGCAGTAAAATCTTTTTAACAGCTGCGTCAGTAATATAATACCAGTTAGCAGGAGATGAACAGCATATAAATGTGAATAATAATACTCCAATCATGATAATAATAACAATACACAACATAATATCTCAAAGTCATGATACAATTTTCCCTCCTAGGTAGGTCATGATTGGGTGGCCCTGTACAAAGGAATGAAGTGCACCCAGGAGAATATAGACATGAACACTGTGAGGTATATACACACTGGAACTCTTGGATCAAACAATGAAGACAGCTTCTCCTTTCACCTTTGGGATGGAAACAACAGATCTCCAGAAGTGGTTTTTCCCATTGCTATTAAAGATGTGGAAAAGGGTAACTTTATTTATTTTAGGTCTTCACATGGTATGAACAAAACTGACCAAGAGAATGACCACCTTGGATATAGAGGATGGGAATTGAAGTGGATCCAGAGGTGGTATTCAGCAGGGGCTGACCAGTTCTAGAGAACTGGTAGCAGAAATTTTGAGTAGTTCGGGGAACTGGCAAATACCACCTCTGACTGGCCCCACCCCCATCTATTCTCTGCCTTTCGAGTCCCAGTTGATCGGCTGGGTCTTCTTTAGTTGCCCTGCACAGGAGAACAGAGCTGGAAAACAGGTTAGTGGGGTGGGAAGGGAATGGGGATTTTTGCAATATCCTTCCCCTTCCATGCCCACCAAGCCATGCCACGCCCACAGAACTGGTAGTAAATTTTTTTGAATCCCACCACTGATCTGGATGCTGCCCAGTGGGAAAAGCTAATCCATATCTATGTGCCATAAAATTTAGCACAGTATTCAGTACGCTTGTCCTGATTGGGGAGGAGAGAGAGGCGGTACTCCAAGATGTCTAGAAAGCATCCAATTGGGGAAGGCTTGCGCATATGAACGTGTGGCAGAATATAGCAGAATTTTAAGCTCTGATGAAGGCATGCTAAAAATCGTAGCCTGATTCATGATATTGAGAAAGGCTGATACAAAACATTGGATGATGGTCCATATTTCAAATGTCTCCTAGGAAACATTGCAATGTTGATGAGACCCCTCACCGTGTTGATAGGTGACAAAGGTCTCCTGACAACTGATGTCCTCCTTGCAGTTGATGGTACCAAGAAGCCAGAGGAGCTACACTATGTGATTACTTCCCCACCCCAGTATGGACAGATAGAATATGTCGGCTATCCTGGAATCCCCATTACGAGTTTCAGCCAAATGGACGTAGCAGGGCAGAAAGTCTGCTATGTCCACAGTAATAGAGCATCTTCCTCTAAAGATACATTCAGGTAAGCAAAGAAGAGTCTTATTTTATGTAA
>NW_020769412.1:2779165-2795858 GCF_900518735.1 Pseudonaja textilis | reverse complement strand
TTTTTTTTTTTTGCTGTAAATGGGAAGGGAGAAGAAAAGAATAAGTGGCTCCAGTTGGAGGTTGAGCAGGAAAGGTTAAGGAAGGAGAACTTATCTGACCAGGTTATTAATACCATCCTGGCCGCCAGACGACCCTCAACCAACTGAATATACAACGCTACTTGCGTCAGCTTCTGCAGGTGGTGCCAGTCCTCCCAGGTCAACCCGCTCTCGCCTTCGGTTGCCCAAGTTTTGAACTTCCTCCAAGACGGGCTCAAAAAAGGTCTTTCACCTAACACTTTGAGACGCCAGGTAGCGGCACTCTCGACTGTCGTTCCTGGCGACAATCTGGATTCCCTTTCTCACTATCCCTGTATCAGGGCCTTCCTCAGGGGAGCCACTAACCTCCGTCCCCCTGTCATGCATCGATACCCTACTTGGGATCTTAACAAAGTCCTGGTGGCCCTAACTAAGCCTCCCTTCTAGCCTATCAGAGAGTCCTCCCTCCAAATTTTGACCTTCAAGGTAGTGTTTCTGGTGGCAATTAGCTTGCCGAATATCGGAGATAGCAGCTCTTTCGGTGAGAAAAGACCTTTGCATCTTCCACTCTGATCGGGTAGTCCTACGCCCCGACCCAACCTTCTTGCCCAAGGTCAATTCAGCCTTTCACAGGGCACAGGAGCTCACACTCCCCAACTTCTGTCCCAATCCCTCGCGGGAGAGGGAGAAGCGATGGCACACCCTGGATGTGAGGCGGGCCCTCCACATTTACATTAAACGCACACAACCCTTTAGAAGGTCCGAGTCCTTATTACTTTTTTTCCAACCCAAGTCGTTAGGCCACAAGGTGTCCCCTTCCACCATCGGCTGATGGATCAGAGCCACCATTGCCAAGGCTTATTCGTCTCAGGCCTTACCAGTTCCCAGCGGGGTCACCGCACATTCCACCAGTGTAATGAGGACCAGCCAAATATTTGAGAGAGAACATCAAAATAAGAGAATGAAATATATATTCAGCATGTAGTGTGATGGAAAGAGCAAGAGAAGCCAGCATTTGGGGGGAGGGGGAGAGGGGGGGAGGAGTGGGTCTCATCCAGGCTGACACAAATTGCAGGTGACAGCCTGCAAGATTATGACTAATTACAGTGTGTTTACATAGGAGAAGCAGGAGGAACAACCTGTCCAAGGTGGGTACAGCAGCAGAATACTAATCTCAAGACGGCTACCTGCTGAAAATATCCCTCATGTGATAACCATCTGCACATACTTATGTATTTATGTATAGATTAGGAGCACAAACAAGGCCAAAAGGGCCATTTTGATATCCTTGTGCATGTTTTCCTGCCAAGAAAGGAACTTTGTTAGCTTTCATTTATTTATTCCTTTTTTAACTCAATATATAAGGCCACCCAAATTCTATGATGAATCACATTTGCTAAAAATAGGGGAAAAAAGTGAAAAATTGTTTAGCTTGCAGTAAAGGCTTAGTTCAAAAGGTTGCTTTGTTGCTCTGAATATGCTGGCTGGCCTTGGTTGTAAGTCTTTTGGTCCACATTTTTTTAAATCAGTGTAATAAGCATTGGATGCCTTCCTCAAAAACATAACAATTGGTATGGTAAAGAATTTAAGTCACCTTGTACCCTACAATAGATGCTGTGAGTTTTTAGGGGATTGGAGGCTAAAACATATGATGAACAGTTGCTGGAACTAGATATGTCTAGTATCAGATGAAAAGAAGGACTAGAAATCACATGATAGCAGTAGCAGTGTTCCAATATCTCAGGAGCTGCCACAAAGAAGAGAGGGTCAAGCTATTCTCCAAAGCAGGACAAGAAGCAACGGATGTAAATTAATCAAGGAGAGAAGCAACCTAGAACTAAAGAGAAATTTCCTGACAGTGAACAATTAATCTGTTAGATATTTACATATATGCCCTGATTGGTTGGTCCGTGGTGGCGGGAAATTGAAGAGCTGTCAGTGGTTGCAGCCGCAGCAGCCTGGGGGTAGAAAGGGAGCTGCCGGGGCTGCTGTTCTTTGTTCTGAATGACGTAATAAAGAATTTAAATAGTCAGAGGCTCTCGTGTCTTCTCTCGCCCACGATTTTACACTGGCGACAAAGGTGGGATCCTGAGAGAAGAGGGAGTGAGACAACGTGGCTAGCTCACCAGACAAAGAACTCAACATGGCCAGGAACAATACGCCACCCACACCGTTCGACCTGACAACCGAGGAATGGGAGTCCTATGTCGATTGTTTCCAGATGTTCCTAGAGAGCAAAGACCTGGTAAATATTATGGAACAGTTTTCCTCGTGCATTGTGGTCCCACCGTGTTCAAGATGGCTAAAGCCCTCACAGCCCCAAGCGATGTAAAGACGATGGCATGGCCAGATCTACAATGAATTCTGAGGGCACAGTACACTCCCATGTCCAGCCTGGTCAAAAGACACGAGTTCTACCGGAAAGACCAGAAGGAAGAAGTAAGCATAAATGATTTCGTTGCCGGGGCATATGCATTCCTGAATGTGGATGAGGCAGTGAGGGATCATGTAGCCCTGGGACTTACGGACCTGACCTTACAGAACTGGCTCCTAATAAAACCAAAAATAACACTAAAAGAGGCCATCGAGGAAGCAGCCAAAGTAGAAGCGTCGCAGTGGTCTGCCGCAGCTAAGAGAAAAATGAATAAGAATCCACCCCCACCCCACAAAAGAGACACTGCCGCCATTCACCACAAGGACTTCGAATCTGGGTTGGGGTCAGCAGATGATGAAGAAGTGAATCAACTCCACTCTGAGTGGCACCAGAAAAGCAGAGAAATGAAGCAGAAGGAATTTTGGTGTATGGGTTGTGAAGGAAATCATCCTAGATCAGAATGCCGGTTCTGAGATGCTATTTGCCAACACTGCCAACAGAAGGGGCACATCACAAGAGCATGCCAAGCATTCCAGCCAAACAACTGAAGACCAAGACAAAGTACACCCCCAAGAACTAGGGAAAATCAAACTGAAATCCATGGAGATCAAAATAGCAGGAATAGATGGAACCATGAGCCGAGCACAAAGAGAAGTGAAACACGCCAGACGGTAACTGTGGGCCACTCCAGTATACCAAACGCTAAGAAACTACAAGTTCACATCACAATAGAAGGTGAACCGAGTAAAATGGAAGTGGATTCTGGATCTTTTCTATCAATGGTATCGTGGGATAAAATCAAAAGAATAGTTCCCCAACTGACAAAAATGCAACTAAAGAAACAAAAGATAATCCTAAAAGACTATCAAAGAAACAAGATTCTAGCATTGGCATTGGAGTATCCATCAGTGTATCCTTCTGAAATTGCTCTGGAATCCTGCCTGTAACTGTGGCCAACCGGGACTGGCCAAGTCTGCTGTGGCTCGAGTGGTTCAAGCTATTGCGAATTGAATTCATGGGCATACACAGTGTTAGGTATAACATAGGTCACCTAACTAGTTTGGGTAAAATAATATATATAAGCTATGATTGTTAGTTTAAGTGTGTGTCACTTTAACTGCAGAGCATGTAATTTTGGGTGTGGTGTGAAACCACCATAAGAGGCAGCAAGAGGACCTGATTGATTGCTGACGAGACGCTGACAGTTTGCTGGCAATTACTGACAATTTACTGGATTGGATTACGTTGATGTGTGTTAGCTGCGTGTTTCCCTACTGAAGAAAAGCTCAAGGAAGAGAGGAGTTTATCTCTCTACTGCGAGAAGATAAATCACCGGACTGATTTGTAAGTGTACTGACCTCTCTTTTTCGACCTGGAATTTGCAAATGAATAATCCCTGGACGGACTGAACTAAGTGAATGATATATGGACTGTTTTGACTATGTTTTAACTCTTGCTGGAATAAAACTATTTTAATTGGCACTGTGTATGATTTACTGAGTGTAAGCTACACAAACACTTATCTCACATATTTTGCCTGACTGCCTGACTGCCCTGTGCAGATCTTGCTAACACACAGCATCATGGATAGCGAGTGGGAGGACCAACTGATAGAGGAACTCCAGGACGTCTTTGACGGAAAATTAGGCAAGTACTTGGGGTCCCCTATTTCTTTTAATTTAGACAAAATCTTGCCCCGATCAGACTAAAAGCAAGGTGAGTTCCCTTCGCACTTAAACCAAAAAGAGATGAACACTTAGACAAGCTCATTTCTCAAGGGATTCTAGAATCCATAGATCATGCAAAGTGGGAAACCCCAATAGTCACCCCTATAAAGCCAGAAGGATCTCTGCACATCTGTGCGGACTACCACACAACCCTGAACCGGGCTTTACAGCAGAGCGTGTACCCCGTTCCAGTGGTGCAACACCTTTTGCATTCCGTGGGGCGGGGAAAATTTTTCGCAAAGCTAGATCTTGCACAAGCCTACCAGCAATTACCGGTAGACGCTGATACAGCAGAAGCACGGACAATTGTGACTCACAGAGGGGCTTTGAAATGTAACCGTTTGTAATTTGGGGTGAGCGTTGCCCCGGCACTATTCTAGAGCCTCATGGAACGCTTACTGCATGGACTAGAGGCGGGGTGCCTCATTTTGACGATGTCCTCATCTCAGCCGAGAACGAGGAGCAATTACAAGATCGCTTAAAGGAAGTTCTCAACCGTTTCAAGGAGGTGGGGCTTAAAGTAAAAAAAGAAAAGTGCCAGCTAGCAGCCAATCGGGTAGAATTCCTGGTGTTTTCAATATATAAAGACCGATCCACCCCACAGACAGTAAAACCAAAGCAATCAGGGATGCCCCCAGACCAAAGAATAAAACTGAATTACAAGCTTTCCTGGGACTAATTAACTTTTACCAGATATTCTTACCGCAGAAGGCAACTGTAGTGGAACCAATCCACAGACTCCTTGACAAGAAAGCATCCTGGGTTTGGGGAAATAGAGAAAAGGCAGCGCTCAAAGAAATAAAAAACTTAATTACATCAGAACGCGTATTGATTCAATACAATGAAACTTCACCGATAATAATAACTTGCGATGCATCACAGTTTGGGGTGGGCATGGTACTCAGGCACCTTTTGCCAAACGGAAAGGAAGCCCCAACAGCATTTTATTCAAAGACATTATCCAATCCTGAACGAAATTATAGCCAACTAGACAAGAAAGCGTTAGCTGCGGTCACTGGAATCAAAGCGATTCCATGAATACATAAATGCACAGAACTTCACTTTGATCACTGACCACAAATCCCTTTTGGGCATCATCGCAGGGGACAGAACCACCCCAAACATCGTGTCCCCCAGAATGACCCGTTGGATAGAATTCTTATCTGCATACGATTTACAACTTGATCCACAGACCAGGAAAAAAGATTGATCATGCAGATGCATTAAACGGATGCCCCCTGCTCATCGAGGACGAAGACCCAGTACCAGCCACTATACTACTGATAAGAGTGCAACGAACACCAGTTACAGCATCCGATATCGAGAGAGCAACTGCGAAAGTCAGAACTCTGGTGTGCATTTTGAACTGGGTAGGGAGGGGGTGGCCTGAACAGGAACAAACCGAAGAACTAAACCTTTCGAAAACAGACAAACTGAACTATCCATACTGAAGAGTTGTATCCTGTGGGGTGATCGAGTTATAATTCCAGCAACGTTAAAGGATGAAATAATGGAGATGTTGCATGCAGGGCACCTGGGGATAGTTAAAATGAAATCATTAGCAAGGAGCTATGTGTGGTGGCCAGGGATGGATAAAGAAATAGAGGCCTGGGTCTCCACCTGCCAGGATTGTCAGGAAAACCGACCAGCACCACCCATAGCACCCAAACACGAGTGGGAATTACCCAAGGGACTCTGGTCTAGAATACATATCGATTTTGTGGGGCCAGTAAGGGGACACACATTTCTTAGCGTAGTGGACGCATACTCTAAATGGCTGGAAGTCAGCATCATGCAATCCACAACCACAGAGGCAGTAATAAGAACCCTAAGGAAACTATTTGCTACACACGGCCTTCCAGATATCCTAGTATCTGTTGTGGTACACCGGCAGCAATCAGGAAGGCGACTCGGGAGTAAGAATGCTAATTAATGGCCCCTCCCTCTAGGAACTATATAAGCCTGGTTTCGAACAGCTTTTGCCTTTGCAAAAGGCAAATGTTCGAAGGAATTAGTGTGATGATTACAGACTTCAATTTATTGGACTAATTGGCTGCAAGACATCTGTTCTCTTTTGAGCTGCTCGGATCATCCAGAGAGTGGGAAGGTGCTCCATTCTGCGTCTCTGTAGGCTGAGCTTAATTACTGAGGAACGCTCTGCCCTCCATCATGTGGTCCCTTGCAGCGTTCCCCAGTTCATGCTCAGCCTTCGCAGAGTTAGGCTGTGTGTTTGCATACTCCTTATCCTTGGCCGATTCAAGCACTCTCTTGTAGCTTTTCAGGTTTGATTCTGTTAATTGTGTCTTCCTTAGCCTCTGCGCATTTGGGGGTGCCTTGGGTGCAAGGGGTGCGCGATTTTTTCGCCCCCAAGGGGGAAGAGCGGGCGGCTTAGCAGCGCTTCTGCGCTAACTGCCCCCTCTCCTCGTTTTCCTTTGATTCCTGCCTTTTCCCTGTGCCGCCCTCACCAGCAGCCTGAATCGATCGTGCTTTAGCGCAGCTGGTTTTCCCCCCACCCGAACGCCGATCACCCCAGGAAGGGGCGATTTCTACCTCACTGCCCTCTAGGCGCGTTAATTCGCCAGAGGTACCTTAGTTCCGCCCTGAGCGGCCCGTCGACAAAGAATTCCCAGGCGGCCGCCATTTTGGGCGCCACCTCGTGCTCGGGCGCCATCTTGTGGCCTCTCCTTAGCTGCGAAGTTGATATTTAGCTCTCTGGCACAGGCCTCCCAGCCTGTTAGAGCTTCCTTTACCGTTGCTGGGCTGAAATTAATAATAAATAAAGGAAGAATTGGTATTGAAGTGTTGGCTTTCCGCAGCAGCGCTCAGGGCGAGGAAACAACTGCACCCACTCCCTCCCGGTTGTTCTCGGGGGGGCAAGCTGCCAGAGGCCTCTTTTGTCTCAGGCGTTAATTTGACCAATTGAACAATTTCCTCTATCTTACCCTGGTAGTCTCTCGGTACCAGACTTCTTCAGTAAGATTTTATTATAGTAAAAAATAAATAAAGAATATTTTCATAATTGTATACCTGTTGCTTAACTCTATCCATTTGTGAGCAATCACTCACAGCATATATATGCCGCTGGTCATTTTGGATTTGCAACCCTTGCCGACTCCAAGTAGGCCATGGGGAGCGATCTCCATGGACTTTCTGACACATTTACCGTCTTCGTCGGGGTTCACAACAGTGCTTGTGGTAGTGGATATGCTGACTAAAATGGCCCATTTCATTCCCTGTCGGAAATTGCCATCGTCCCGCACTACGGCTCAGTTATTTTTGCAGCATATCTTTCATCTATATGGACTGCTGGATAGAGTGGTTTCTGATCGTGGGGTCCAGTTTACGGCGCAATTTTGGAAACAGTTAATGGCGGCTTTGCAAGTGAAAGTATGTTTAGCGTCAGCGCACCATCCAGAAACTGATGGCGGGACAGAGAAGGTGATTGGGATTCTTACTCAATATTTGAGGTGTTTTGTAAATTTGCGACAAAACGATTGGGCGAAATATCTCCCATTAGCAGAATTCGCGTTTAACAACTCGCAGCACACCTCCACTCGTGTCACGCCATTTTTTGCAAATATGGGTTATCATCCGCGTTTCTTCCCATTAACTATGATGGATTCCCCGGTTCCTGAGACCCGAGAGTTTTTGGAAGAACTACACGCAGTTCACTGTCTACTGATGCAACAATTGAACAAGGCAAAAGAAGATTATAAGCGGTTTGCAGACCGGTCCCGTCGGGCAACGCCTCCGTTAGCTGTGGGTGATAAAGTGTGGCTATCTACAAAACATCTGAAGGTCGATCGCCCTATTAGGAAACTTGATCATCGGTTTATTGGTCCGTTCCCGATTGAGGCAGTTGTTAACCCCGTGGCATACCGCCTCACTTTGCCGCGTTCCATGCGTATTCACCCCGTCTTTCATCGATCTCTCTTGATTCCTGATTCTTCTGATTGTCGTCTACGTGACTCTGCTGGAACGATTCCGTTATCATCACCCCCTGAGGAGGCTACTGTTGACGATACGGTGGTCAGCGTTCTTGATTCCCGTTGGCTCAAGGGTCGATTCCAGTACTTGGTCGGGAGGAGAGTAGATGATTCGGAGGTTTGTTCCTGGACAGATGCGTCTACACTTCATGCTCCGGATCTGCTTCGAGACTTTCATGCACGCTTCCCTTCGAAACCGCATCCGGATCGTCAGACCCGGGGGAAGGGCCCTGCGGTGAGGGATAGTGTTGTGATTCCGGCATCAGCTACAGGTTTTTTGAATGAAAGCTCCAGCGAGGAGGACTTGTATGAATCAGCAAGTTTTAGTGATTTCAATGAAGAGGAGGAGACGAATGTTACAAGGGAGGACACATTTGATTTGCAGGACCGGCCTGAACCTTCAACCTCCTCTGCTTCTCAATCAGGTTATCAGCCGGGAATGGCTGACAATGAGGAACTTATGGAGACTTCAGGTGAAGATAATAATTTAGATGATTGCTGGGTGGATGTCAGAAGCAGGCGTCTCCTTACGAGAAGAAACCAACGGGAGCACAGGAGGAGGGCAGATCAGTAACTAGACTAATTAGCTGCTGCTCTATAAAGGGAGAGAGATGACTTTGCACTTTGTCCGGAACAAAGTGTTTGTTTGCAAGGAGAACCGAAGATTTTGGCTTGGAGGATTTAAACCTGAAATATCTTGTTGGGACTTGGATTTATTTCGTTGGAACTATTAACTTGGACTATCTTGTGGAGGCTATCTACAGCTGTTATCTGTGGAGATTCCTGTTTGCTGCCTTTATTTGCGAGGACTGCTGCTTTCAGTCTTATCTGTTTATTTTGGAAGGTGGGACATAACATATACACACACACACACACACACACATATCTGTATAAGTATAATTTCAGATACGTATAATTACAATATATTAATAATAATAATATAATTATTAATCATATATTTTCAGATTATTCTCTTACCAAATTCTAAAAGGGGGTGCAGGCCAGCTTTAGGATACCCGGCCTCTCCCGTAGGTCGAATCCTTGGCGTGCCAACCGCTTATGTTATTCTATTCAATCCCTTGTAAAATGGCAGATGATAATTCCGCTAAGCGCCTTTCTTTGAAGGCCAAATCTAAGTCCCACCATGTGCGCAGACAGGCTAAGGAAACCTCTCAGGAGGCTTCCAAGGCCTCTCAAAGGGATGCCTTAAGGCATCATAAGGCGTTAGAGAAAGAATTTGACAGGCGATCCAGGGTGCCTCAACCAGTACCTCCAGCCATTCGTTCTACTTCTATGCACCCTCCCCCTCCTCCAGTTTGTTCTCCCCTCTCCAGGCACAGCTCACCCCAGGAGCCTCAGGTCCCTGGACCATCGACCAGGCAAATGCCTGAAGCCAAATTCACCCCCACGGCCGCCGGTCTCCGACAGGAGGAGCCCACCACAGTCGAGAACCCTGAACATATGAGGGCTTGGATGGAACAGGCTATCCGCCAGGGGATTGCTCAAGGCCTGCAGCAGATGTCTAGGCCAGGCCTCCTTCAGATGGCTCCCGCACACAAGTTGCTATCAGCCAGGTCCTTGCCCAGACCGGACCCTGCTCACGGTCAGGTACCTTCACAGGGGGCCAGCCCTCCTCCAGAAGGGGAACTGGAGGAGGAGATGGAGGTTTTGGACCAGTACAGGGAGGAGGAGGAGTTTGAATGGGGGTCCACTCTTCATGGGGAGCCCTTATCGGAGATAGATCCGATGGAAGCGGAACTGTCTGAGGACGAGGGTCTCACTCCTGACCAACCTTCCTTTGTGGGGCTGTTCAAACCACACATGTTTAAATCTATCCTCTTCAAGGCCAAGAACACTTCTGGTCTTACCGTACAATCCCCCTCTGCCCTCCCTTCCCCTGCTGAAGGCCCAGAGGATGCCATGTTTAGGCAACCCGTGGTGGAAGAGGACGTTGTTCCGGCTCCACCCATCTTTCACGACCTAGTTTCAAACCAGTTGGTTTCTACGGGGGCCCCTCCTGCTCCATCCAACCAGGACAAGATGTTTTTTAACCTCAAGCCAAGCTTTTGCTCCCTACTTAATACCCCGGAGGTTGATGAGCCCATTGTTGGCCTAGCATCCTCCTCCTCTCCCAGTGATCCTCTGGAGGCCCTCAAGCCTGAGGACAAGAGGTCCGAACTAGCTTTACGTCGGGCTCATTTAGCCAATGCTTGGGCTATCAGATCGGCCACGGCCGCCTCCTTCTTCACCAGGTCCTCGATCCGGTGGCTTCGCCAACTGAAACTGCATGTCCCCCCCCCCGAACACAAAGGCTCACCAGGACATTGCAAAGATCACGGCTGCAGCAGAATTTTTGGCCGACGCCACCTACCACGCGGTCAAGTTCTCCTCCCGGGCACTAGTCTCTCAGGTTACATCCCGTCGTCTGCTCTGGCTCAAACCCTGGCAGGCAGGGTTTGAGCAGGGTTTGAAAAAATAAGGTTAAGTGGCAACTGCTCCCATCAAGGGGGAGAAGCTTTTTGGTTCGGCACTAGATCCCCTGCTAGCCGAAACCAGGAGCAATAAAAAATTCCTTCCTTCCCTTTTTCGGAGACCAGACTCGAGAACCCCTCAGTCCTTTCGGAGAGGGTCCTCCCGACCCTTCTACCAGTCTCCCTTCCCACCCAGATACCCGAGGCTCCCCTCCTACAGACCATCCTATTCCCAAGACCGTGCCAATCCGGGCGACCGGAACAGGAGGGGCGGCAGCTACAAGCATCCCTTTAGGGGCTCCTGGGGGAGGCCTTTCCGGCGCTCTAAATAAATCATGTCCTTCCCCCCCCAATGGCGGACGGCTCAGACATTTCGCTGACCAATGGGACTCCACTACCACCGATACCTGGGTCCGGGACACCATTAGGTTTGGGCTCACCCTGGAGTTCAGGACCCCACCCGATTTTTTCATGGCATCCCCTCCCTCCAGGGATCCCTCCAAACACAGTCTGATGGATTCAGCCATCCATCATCTCCTCACCATCCAGGCCATCCAACAGTTTCATCCTCTCAACGAGGACAGGGTTTTTACTCCCACCTCTTTGTGGTCCCCAAATCCTCAGGGGGTTGGAGAGCAATCCTGGATCTAAAACATCTTAACCGCTACCTAATCCACCGCAAATTCAAGATGCACACCCTACAGTCCATTCTACTGGGTACCAGGCAAGGGGACTGGCTCGCTTCCATAGACCTCTCAGAGGCATATCTGCACATTCCAATCCGACCCTTCCACTCGAAATTCCTCAGGTTGTTATAATCATCGCCACTTCCAATACGTGGCTCTCCCCTTTGGGTTGGCTTCCGCCCCTAGAGTCTTTACTAAGGTCCTTGCGGCCCTGGCGGCTCAACTCAGGGACCGCCCGGTGCAACTCCATTGCTACCTGGATGACATCCTCATCCTGTCCCACTCCAAACGCCAAGCAGAGAAGGACACCAGGGCTACCCTCTCTGCCCTCCAGGGCCATGGGTTCTTAGTAAATTGGAAAAAGAGCCAATTGCTTCCATCTATCCGGATATGTCACTTGGGGGCCGTTATTGACACAGTTCAGGGGAAGGTCTTCCTTTTTTTGGAAAGGTTCCTTAGCATCCAAGATTCTGTCAAACTTATTCGACGATCAAAAAGGGCTTCTATATTAGATTTGTCTAAATTGCTTGGCAAAATGGTTTCATGCATTTCTATTGTTCCCTGGGCCCGTTTACACACCAGATCCTTGCAGTGGCTCCTGCTCCCGTTCCAAAGGTCCGGCAGAAGCAACTCAAAGACCACAATCAAGGTGCCTCCAAAGGTCCTCACGTCTCTTCTTTGGTGGACTAACCCCGCCATCAACAAGGGTCATTGCTTCAAGGAACCCCACCGCCTCACTATCACCACAGACACCAGCCTGTCCAGCTGGGGCGCCCACATCCAATCTTTCACGACGCAGGGCAAATGGTCGCAGGCAGAGCGGCTATGCAGTATAAACTGGCTGGAGCTCCACGCCATTCATCTGGCCCTCCCTCAGGTACGCGGGCGGAATGTCCTTATACTCACGGACTTCACCGCCAAGGCTCACGTCAACAGGCAAGGGGGTACCCAGTCCATCCGATTGATGAGGGAGGCCGAAAGACTCTGCCGTTGGGCAGAGCGTCACCTCCTTTTGATCAAAGCAGAGCACATTTCAAGTGTCTCGAACACCAGAGCAGACTGGCTGGGCAGGGCCACAGTGGACCAGTCCGAGTGGCGCATCCACCCGTCCCTGTTCAAGGAGGCGACCATGATCTTCGGTCTTCCCTCTGTGGACCTCTTCGCATCCCCCCTCAACACACAACTCCCACGGTTCTTCTCCAGATACCCTTCCCCTGGGGCCGAGAACCACAACGCCCTTCGTTGCCCGTGGCCCCCGGGACTTCTGTACGCATTCCCTCCATTAGCCCTGCTCCCCAGAGTCATACAGAAGCTGATCCAAGAAAGAGCAGAACTACTACTGGTGGCCCCCTACTGGCCCAGACGCCCATGGTTTGCGGACCTCCGCAACCTATCTGTGGCTCCTCCCTGGAAAATCCCCCCGAACAGGATCTCCCTTTCCCAGGGGCCCCTTCAACATCTGGACCCCCAATGGCTCCAATTAGCTGTTTGGAGGTTGAGCAGGAACGGTTAAGAAACGAGAAGCTATCCGACCAAGTTATTAACACCATCTTAGTTGCCAGACGGCCCTCAACTAACCGAATATATAATGCCACCTGGGTCAGTTTCTGCAAGTGGTGCCATAATTCCCAGGTCAATCCGCTCTCGCCCTCCATTGCTTAAGTTTTGGATTACCTCCAAGACGGGCTGAGGAGAGGGCTTTCTCCTAACACCTTGAGACGCCAAGTAGTGGCTCTCTCGACTGTCGTCTCCAGCAACAATCTTGGGCCCCTTTCTCACCACCCCCGCATCAGGGCCTTCCTTAGGGGAGCCACTAACCTTTGTCCCCCTGCCATGCATCAATACCCCACCTGGTACCTTAACAAGGTCCTCGTGGCTCTTACTAAACCTCCCTTCGAGCCTCTCAGGGAGTTCACCCTCCAATTCTTAACTTTCAAAGTCATGTTCCTGGTGGCGGTTACTTCAGCACGCCGAATCTCAGAGATAGCAGTCCGGTCGGTGAGAAAGGACCTCTGCATCTTCCATGCTGACCGGGTAGTTCTCCGACCTGACCCGACCTTTTTGCCCAAGGTCAACTCAACCTTTCACAGGGCACAAGAACTCACACTCCCTAACTTCTGTCCCAATCCCTCGCGGGAGAGGGAGAAGCGGTGGCACACCCTGGATGTGAGACGGGCCCTCCGCATTTACATCAAATGCACACAACCCTTTAGGAGGTCCGAATTCCTATTGCTTTCCTTTCAACCCAAGACCTTGGGCCACAAGGTGTCGCCTTCTACCATTGGCCGCTGGATCAGAGCCACTATCGCTAAGGCTTATTTGTCTCAGGCTTTGCCAGTTCCCAGCGGGGTCACTGCACATTCCACAGAAGTGCGGCTACCTCGGCAGCCTGGGCCACCCAGGCTCCAATCTCGGACATTTGTCGGGCCGCCACTTGGGCCTCCCCGTCTCCTTTCATCAGACATTATAAGATAGACATATTTGCATCAGCGGAGGCCTCGTTTGGCAGACGAGTCCTTCAGCGGGTTATCAAGGACCCATGAGAGCCTCCACCCCAGACGGAGTCCCTCCCGTAGGACAGCCAAGCTTTGGTATGTCCCGCTCTCTGGATGATCTGAGCAGCTCAAAGGAGAATGGGCGTTGGTCTTACCTGACACGCCATTTCTCTTCGAGCTGCGAGGATCATCCAGCCCCACCCTTTTCCTTTCACCATCTGGGGAAGTCTTGTTTCAGCCAATGATCCCTTAAGTCTAATCAGATGAGAGTGCGACCTTCTCTTCCCTCTCGACTTCGCATAAACTGGGGAACGCTGCAAGGGACCACGTCCAACGCCCATTATCTACAAAGGGCTATTTGTGGAATAAAGCCATGAACGTTTCAGTTTTAGAGTTTATCTGTGTTTGCTTTCAGCTGGGACAGAACAGTATCCGACAATGGACCTCAATTCACAGCCACACAGTTCGAAGAATTCTTAGCACAAAATGGAGTACAACAGGCCCTCTCAGCGCCTGGACACACATCCATGAATGGTTTGACTGAACACATGGTCCGCCACACGAAAGAGACACTTCTGAAACTAGGGCCAGGTGATTTGCAAGCAAAAGTAGACAAATTATTAAGTATACAGCACATAACGCCAAGTGCAGCAACAAATAAAAGCCCTGTGGAACTTCTTATGGGAAGGAAATTGAGATGAAAATTAGACAGAGTACACCCCAATTACACACTGGAAAGACCACTACATTCATCCAGCAAATGCCAAAATTTCAAAACGTGGGACTCTGTATATGCTATAAATTTAACAGGGGAACCATTATGAGCACCAGCAATGGTGGTACAGGTAATGGGGCCTCGTTCATACAGAGTCGAGACAATAGAAGGCAGAAACTGGAGAAGACCCATTGATCAACTACGGAACTGGGGGACAAAGAACAAACAGGGAGGAAAGGGGAGACCCTTCACATGCAGCCAACAATAACAGGGAGGAAGGGGAAAACCCCAACCACCCAGATCAAATAAGGAATAACATAGAACAGGCCCTATCAACTACACAATCTCAACAATCAAGAATAGCTTCAAAAGAACAGAATAAAAGTAGCAGACACTCACCAGACACACACAGGCAGCAACAAACCAGGGAAGGAAGCAAAAGAACGGCAGTGGAAGTAGAACAGCCGCCATGATGAGTAAATTCCAGGAGGTTCCACAGAGGGGAGCAGGAGAGGCGATAATTCCAACTGAGCAGCTCGGAGACCAACCCATGACTGAGCTGCACAGGTCTGGTCGCACTCATAAGAGTCCCAACTACTTGCGTGATTACATACAGTAGGCGGAACAGGATTGGGTGAGCTGGACGAGGTGGGGAGCGGTGTTAGATATTTACATATATGCCCTGATTGGTTGGTCTGTAGTGGCAGGAAATTGAAGAGCTGTCACTGGTTGCAGCCGTGGCAGCCTGGGGGTACAAAAGGAGCTGCCGGGGCTGCTGTTCTTTGTTCTGAACGATGTAATAAAGAGTTTAAACAGTCGGAGGCTCCAGTGTCTTCTCTCGCCCACGATTTAACATAATCAGTGGAACAAGTGGCCTCCAGAAGTTGTAAATGCTCCAGCACTGGATGTTTTTAAAAAGATGTTGGATAACCATTTGTCTGAAGTGGTATAGGGTTTCATGCCTAAGCAGGGGGTTGGACTAGACCTCCAAGGTCCCTTCCAACTCTGTTTTTCTATTCTAAATATAGGCAGTCCTTGATTTAGGACTATAATTGTGCCCAGTCCTGATTGGCTGTTGAGTGCGTAATCACAAGACCCTGAACCATTTTATGACTTTTTTGCAGCATTCACTAAGGTGACACAGTAGTTCTAAGCAAACCCTATGGTCATTAAGGAACCCCATTATTCACTATGGGACTCGGGGGTGGGGGTGGGGGTAGAAAACAGATTAAACAAAGATTTCCAGCAAAAAACATTATAAATAAAGGTCCCATGATCACCACAGGATAATGCAAATGGCCATGTGAACTGGTTACCAAGTGCCCAAAATGCAGTAACATAACTGCTTGGGTGCAGCCAGCAAAGCTTCAAATCCAGCTCATAAATATCTTGGAGTGGGAGATCTGTTGTAACGTCTAACTATGGTAAGTTGAGGACTACCTGTAGTAAAATAAAAACATGGCTGATCTCAAGAGAAGACCTCATCTTTCCTAGCAAGCAGAATCAACAAAGATAAAGCAGTTTGCTGCAGACTCTGATTTAATCTCTGTACAGATTATGTAGTTCAGCAGATTTCCAGAGTCAAGTATTTCTGGATCATTGGATTTGCTTCCAAAATTATAGGCCATGGTTCCAGATTGTATTAGATTCTTTTAAGCTTCTGTTATGGATTCAAATATCTTCTCTGATTAGTCCAACAGTTTGAACCAATCTTATTTTAACATCAATTGTGTTTAGTGCCGCTAACTTCCTTTCTTTGCAAGTACCGCATGTGAAATTTCACATCTTCTGAACTCTTTGGGTCTCTTCCAAAATCATTCAAAGGGCATAGCACTTTTCTGTACCCTGTCCTCTTTATACAGCCTCTTCCTTGAAGAAGAACAGTTCAGCTGCCATTTTCCTAAACAGTTTAACCTTTTCCTTAAAATATATACACATCTATTCCCTATTCAGAGTTGTTGGAAGGAAACTCCTGAGAATACCAATACCAGGAAAACAAACTGGATGGATCATCAAACAAATCAATCCAGACTTCTTAGTGAACAGAGGCTCAAATTATGGATCTTGTGCATAGTATGCAAAACTCCCTGGAGAAACCTTCAATTCTAAAAATGGTGGGAAGGAAAAAAACAAGAAAAGACTCAAGAGAAGGAGGGGGAGGGGGAAGGAAGGAGGGAAAGATGGAGAGAGAGAGAGAGAGAGAGAGAGAGAGAGAGAGAGA
>NW_020769412.1:2767522-2779065 GCF_900518735.1 Pseudonaja textilis | reverse complement strand
GAGAGAGAGAGAGAGAGAGAGAGAGAGAGAGAGAGAGAGAAAGAAAGAAAGAAAGAAAGAAAGAAAGAAAGAAAGAAAGAAAGAAAGAAAGAAAGAAAGAAAGAAAGAAAGAAAACAGGAGAACAAATTTTAGTCCTGCCTTAAGTATAATAGCTGGCTGGATGACTTTGGGCAATTCGCCCCGAGACAAGTGAATTCTAGTCCTGCCTTAGGCATAAAAAATGGTTGGGTGACTTTGGACCAGATACTCTTTCTCAGCCCAACACACCTTACAGGGTTGTTGTGGGGAAAATAGGGGGAGGAGGAAGGGGTATTAGGTTTGCTTACCACCTTGAATTATTTATAAGAATAATAAACACAAAATAAAAATAAATATAAAATCTATACATAGTTAAAAGTTGACACCAACTATGTGCATAACCATTCAAAGCAAACAGTTTCTACTTGCAACTTACAAAAATGTGAGAGGAAGTTTCTTAAGCTACACTGTTTTGACCCGGCTGAAGAAAAAGATAGTCATATCTTTTCACATATATTACACCTGTCCATTAATATTGTCAAGTATGATATTTGGATAGCTGTCCAGAGTTCCACTGAAAAGTAAACAAAATGTTCCTATCTCAACAACAGGGCTGACTTGATATATTTTGAAGTTATCTAGTGTACTTTCCCATTTGAAGAGCCTCTTTCCCAAACTTATTAAGTTCAATGTTTACAGATTAGCTAATTCACTACTGCAGGCAGACACAAATAAACATTTTTGAAAACCTTTTGACAGTCACGAGTTTTACGCTCTACAAATAGCCCTAGCTATGAAATCGTACTCGTTCGACCAGTTTCTCAAGCACTCAAGCATTCAAATGCTGCAATTTATTAAATTTGTTTTCAATCCAACCACTGGACATCCACTATGCAAATATTGATTTTTTAAAATGACAAAAAATATCAAACAACATATGGCCCAGAAAACTATTTCTCAGCACCCAAAATGTACCAAGCTTATAACTGGTGCCAGCCTACTTTTGCTTCTTTTTTATTTTAATTTCAGAATGGTTCCAGGAAAGACACAGGTGTGCTCCTCACCACTTTTGCTCCTAAGCTGTGCCCCTTAAAACAATGCCAAGATCTGTGCGCAGACATCCTCCACATTTTGCAAACAAGTAAGTAAAAACAGCTGCCTTCTGTTGCTGTTTCCACAAAACACTTCAACAAATCAGGTTTTAATTTGGTCTGGTTTGCCCAGAATGCCTGAACTTCTACTTAGTTTGTGTCCTTTAGCCGGTTAGGGCTAAATCAGGTATGGCTAAGAATGTACAAATGGATAGAGCCAGGTTCTTTTGCAAAGAGTAGGTTTGCATGCATCAGAATGCATTTATAAGTGTACGGAGCCAATCTAATTAATCTAAACATTTTCCCCATTAAAAATCAGTGGAAAGTAGGATTCTTGAACTTTGTTAGCACAAACTGTGGGGAGAAAAGGGTTCATGAACAAAATTTCTATATTTATAAAATTTATTGGCCCATCACTGTACCATAGGGTAATAACTGTGTGGCTAACAGTCAGATCTATGCTAAAACATAAAAAGGTAAAATCAAACATTAAAATAAAAGACACACAGGGAGGGCGGAGATGGAGGTGGAGGGGTCCATTATTACTCAATCAGCCACCTCCATTGTGCTGTTCCCTCACTGGGGCCCCAAGTCTACTGGCACAATCACGTGTTTTGGTCCTTACAAAAACATAGAAGGATTGGGGCCAACCTCATATCAGGTGTGGAGATGTTCCAGAGGGCAAGAGCAACAGCAGAGAAGGCACTCCCTATGTGCCTTTGATTTTAGTGTTGGGTCTCTTGCATGTATTTTCCCCATTCATGTACCACACACACTGTAATTGTCACTATGATTTTAACAGCTGGCACTCACTTTCGACTAGGTTTCAAATATCTAATTACTTCCTAATCTTTGTGTGAACATTGGGCTGGGGTTACATAAGAACTGCAGTGCCAAGTCTATGGTTTATCTTGGCATGGGAAATTCATGTTGCCATGATTAAGGTCTGCAACCACTTTCTATCTTTTCCTTTTCAGCCAAACTGTTTTTTCAACCTTAGAGAATGCCTTAGAGAATGGATTTTTTTTTATGTTTAATACAGCGTCCCACAAGTTTAGGTTCTCCTATTTCCTTTGATTTCTTATAGTTTAGCTAGCTTTTCTTTGGCCAAGCTAGCTAAACTATAAGAGCTAGCTGAATTTATCAAAGATCAACAGAAATAAGTTGCTATTGAAATGAGAACCATTATGGAAAGATTAATATCAGTTGCTATAATTAATTGTTTAGACTAGTATTTTTGTAAAGTATAGATAATTTATAAGGAGATCAAGAAAATGTAATGTGGAATCTGACATACATACATATCTATCTATCTATCATCTATCTATCTATCTATCTATCTATCTATCTATCTATCTATCTATCTATTTGTGTTATATAGTAAATAGGGAGATGGTATTAAGGTAGAATGAAGGTGGCTAGCTCGAATTATTAACCAGAGGGGACAATTTTGAATTAATAAAATAAGGATTGATAAAATTGCAAATATGACAGAAAAAGATAATATGAGAAATGAACATAGAAATGAAATGAGAATTTTAGATAACATTGTAAAATAAGATATGAGAATCTCCTAAGAAAAATGAAATAAGTTAAACATGAATTAGAATTGGGTAAGTTTAATATTTAATACTAATAAGGTTAATGTGATATGAAATTGAACAAACAAAGTGAATAGGTAACTATGGTCATGTTTGTATTGAGATGTGAAACCTGGAACCATACTGCTTGCCAAATGAGAATTTTTTATTTAAAAAAAATTGAGGAGGAAATTGAATAATGAAATTACTAGGTAGGTTTAACTGATATGGTGGTTGGCACTAGGAGAATATTAAAATGTTAAAATAAGCAATGAAGGATTTTGAATTAATGTGAATTTGCATATTAAGAGATATGTGAATATGTGTATTAAGAGGTATTATTAAGTTTACCTATACTAAAATTAATGATATATTGATGCCACACTGTTAATGTATTGTGTATGTGTAGATTGAAATTTAAAAAAAACTTGAAAAAAAAAAGAAATAGGTTGCTGTTGATCACTATCCCTAACCCACATCTGGCTTTGGAACATTACAGCTGAACAGACATCTTAATGACGATATCTTTGCATGAAGAAAAACAGCTCTTATGACATGCCAATATTCTTATGGTACTTGATGCTTCTCCTCAAGAACATCCCCACCCCCCACCCCAATTATTGTTCACAGTGGGTCATTTAACAACAACTTTAACACTTGATTCTATTAATGTTCACAATGGCCAAATATTCCTTCAAATTCCTTCTGAGATGTTTTATACCCTTACCTTCAAAATAAAAATGCTCTGAGGTAAGAGCTGGACAAAGAAAGCCTCTGGATATAAGGCCAAGGGCAACTTCTCCACGTGAAAAGAAAAGCTTTTCTGGAATATTGGTCCAGACATGCCAACACCACCAAAGGAAATCCTGGAAATGTTGGTGAATGTAATGGCTTTGAAACATCATTTATCTCCACGGAGGCCGTTCGCAGGAAAACCATACATCAAGGAGCATGCTTTCTATGAGTAAATCCACGGTTGCTGGAACCTTGCTGAAGCAAACTTTGAGATGAAAGAAGAGACAACAGTGAACTTTTAGTCAACAACCTTGGTTTCATTTTTCTCAAGAGAATAGGAGAACCTGGATCAATCACTAGAAGACATGGTGAGTCAAGCTACTTTCCTCTTCTCTCCACTTCACAAGGAAAACATCTTCAGTTTGGTGATCTTAACTGAAAAAGTCCAAAATAGCCATGATCCAATTGAAACTTCCTGGTGGGATTCAAAGCCAGCCCTATGTAACGTGGTTGTGATAGTCAAGCTAAAGGGTGACCAGAGTGTAAATGACTTTCTGAAAGGCCTCCCTCTTCTTACTCACTGAGTAGTGTAGACAAATTTTCCTTACCAACTAAGAAAGAAACAAAAGGCTGAACTGATGTCATATATTGTCAGCAATGCGGCTAGTTCTGTGGTGAAACGGCTTAAAGTATTGTCTTTTCCAAAAGATCCTGACAGGAAACAAGAAGGGAGAGGAGCAGAGAATCCAAAGTCAACTGTTGAATTGGCCATGGTCCAACTGAAGCTTCCAGATGGTATTCAAGAGCAGTCCTATGTGGAGTTTGCTGTAGTAGTCAAATTGCAAGCTGATCAGGGCATGAGTGACTGTTTTAAACATCTTCTGACCTAGGAAGAGGTATAACTGTTCTAATAAAAGAAGTAATGTATTCTTTTGACTTTTATTCTCTTCCTCCTTACTTTTTTGAGTATTGCAAACAGATTTTCCATACTCACTATCAAAGAAACAAAGACTGACCTAGCAATGCAGCTAGTGATGCTGTTGAACTGGTTGTCCTCCAACAGAGCCTGGTAGGAAGCAAGTGGAGAGAAGAAAAGAATTCAGAGTCTACCACGCTGCTCTATCCCACTCCTTCCTCTTTGTCCCAGCTTCTTTTGACTTAACATTCTGCGATAGCTTATCACTCTGTCCAAAGGAAAATAATCCACAAATTAAGGCCCCTTCATATGGGCCAGTTTTACAAAGATATGTTATGTTTCTCTGACCTGCTAAGGGTTAGTTGACCTGCTAACTTATGAAAATCCAGAGATAGTTTTTCTTTTCTCTCTTTACTGCTACTTTCTCTTCATTCTCCTTCGCTTTCCACCAACCTCTCTCCCACTTATTTATCAGGACAGCAAGACTAATACAACCTCTTGTTCTAGGGCACCAGGATTTCCAATTCCCTATTTGGCTTCAGCTGAAACCAGAGCAGCAATAAAAGAGTTCTTGATAGAAGAGAATATTGGTAGCTCAGGGTTGAGTGTGAATTTGAGCTCAGTGTGACTCTTTCCCATTACAGCAAGCACACATCGTTCAGGGCCTCAATTATGGGGTTCTTGATGCTCTCTGAGTTTGGTGGTTTTCTTGCAGATGTTTCATTATCCACCTAGTTAACATCATCAGTGTTGAAAGGGCGTGGTTTTGCTCTTATTTTTCTATATGAGTGCCTTGCCCTGTGTCCACCAAGGTATACACACACAAGCTAACAATAAATCACAGCCTAATCAAGGAGGAACCACTAAGCGCACTGATAAAGCCAGCCACTTGTCTATAAACAGAGCAAACCCCACTTCCTTCCAGCACTGATGACATTACCTAGTTGGGTAATGAAATATCTGCAAGAAAACCACCAAGGTCAGAGAACATCAAGGACTCCACAAATGAGACCTGAATGATGTGCTCTTGCTGCAATAGGAAAGAGTCACACTGTAAGTCATGGAATCTATGGGGTATGGTCTTGTCCCTAATGGTGTTCCCTTCAGAGGTAACTTACAAGCCTCCTGAAACTCCCTCCATCCTGAGGAATCTTTTGTACCACACTAAGATGGGACGAAAGAGACTGGGATCCAAACACAGGATCCAAAGCCAGCCATAGCAACCACCAGAGCCAAGGGGGTACCTACTTCTTCAGCTGCCTTGCTATTCATCTCGTGGACCTCTTTGTCAAAATTTTGGCTGACAGGTCTCTTCTGACACAGGCTGTCTCATGTTGGGCCTTAGGTGCTCGATGGGACTGTTTTCATAAGAAGAGCTTCTTTTTCTCTGAGCTGTGGGGAAATTTAGAAAAGGACAAGAGTTGTTATCCTCAGTGGGTATTTTTTTTAAAGTCTTCTCCAGATGAAGAAAACTCATCAAAATCAGGCCTATCTTTACAACGTCCTTCCCTTTGAGACTCAATTCCATCCATTAAAAAGCTTTTGAGATTCACGGAGCTCCCGCCATGAGAGAAGTCTCACAGGGTGCTAAGGCGCCTCCCTACTCTCTGTAATCTCCCTCCCCAGTTGCCAAAATTTAGACAAGTGCCACTGAACAGGGTGGAGGGTTACAAGAACAGTCCCATGAAAGCAAAAACACTCATGTAAAGTCAGTGTGGGCTCAGGAACTTCGGCAGGAGAGGGAGCTTGGTGGGTCAGGAACACCTTGGCCACTCAGTCACTATGAACAACCCTCGACATAGCTGAACATGTAGAAATGGCTCCTAGATATCCCACATCAGGGGTGTCAAACTCGATTTCATTGAGGAGCGCATCAGGGATGTGTTTGACCTCAGAAGGCCAGGGGTTGGGCGAGTTCAGCATGGCCATGGTGGGAGTTTCCTACAGGGTCAAGATGCACTTCCCCCGCTTTTCTTCTTTCTTTCCACAATTCTTTACTATAGCTATTTTCCTATCCCTTCTACCAGATGTTACTGGAAAACATTTATTACTTATTCTTCATATTCTACTAAACTTTTTATTTCTAAATTTATGCCCCATTGTTTAATAGTAAATTGCTTTTCCAGGCAGAAAAGCTATTTTTACTATTGTATTTTTATTATTCAACTAACAATAAAAATACAATACCATAAACAACATAATACAAGCTCTAATAGCAGAGGTAAAATTACCAGGATAGTAAATAGAAATGGCTGTCAATTATAGATTTTTGATTGTAGATTAAATGGACCTACAGTATGTAAAATCTGGCATTAACCTGTAGTATTAACATAGTATGTTGCTTGTTTTCTATTCAGATCACGCACTTACTTGAGACATGTAGTCTCAAGTAAGTGCGTGACCTGAATAGAAAATAAGTAGCATCCTATGTTAATACTATTGTAATCCAGTCCAATCCAAACCTCCTACAGCACTCTGCCCACTGCAAACAGTCTGTATGGAGGCCCTGGGCGGCCTGTTTTCAGCCTCCACGGCATTTTGGCCAGCAGAGGTACTGGTGGGGCAGTCTTTTCATATTTCCAGACCAGCCCTGCAGGCCAGATCTAAGCATCCCATGGCTGGATCTGGCCCACGGGCCTTGAGTTTGACACCCCTGTCCTACATGAAGGATCTACTCCTGAAGGAGCTCCTTCCTTTTCCTTCTCAATCTTCCATCCCTCACAAGACGTTGTCTACTCACCATATCATTCCACTTTTTGGATTTCCATATTGATCATAAATTTTACTTTTGTTCTTCTGGGAGTCTTGGGGATGTCCTTCAGTTTACTGTACATATTGCTCCTGCCATAGAATTTGGAACGGCAGCTCCTGGATTGCTGCTTGTGGCAGGCTTTTTTCCTTCTCCAAAAACATTTTTTTTTAAATCCCCTAGAACAGAGAAAAAAGAATGGACTAAGTCTATTGCTTAGAATCCTTTTGTTCCAATTAAGTAGATTTAGATCTTATGTAATAATATCCATGTGGTCGAGATTACCCAAAGTGGAAAAATTCTGGGTTGAATGGATTACTGGTAGCCTTAATTTACAACCATTTAGTGACCATTCAAAATTACAATGGCACTAAAAAAAGTGACTCATGACTCATTTTCACACTTACGATTGTTGCAGCAGCACAACAGGGTCACCTGACCAAAATTCCAGTGCTTGGCAACTGGTGTATACTTTATGAGAGCTGCACTGTCCTGGGGTCATACAATCACCATTTATAGCCTTCCCAGACGGCTAACAGCAAGCAAAGTCAATAGGAGAAGCCAGATTATTCCATGATTCACTTAACAACTGCAGTGATTCACTTAACTGTGGCAAAAAGGTCATAAAATGAGGCAAAACTCACTTAACAGAAATTTTGGACTCAGTTGTGGTCATAAGCCAAGCACTACCTGTAGTGTTAAGCTTCAGTTTGGTTTTGCATGGTTAGATGCATTCCATAGCCAAGGTAGTTTATCAAATTTAAAAGCTTTCCTTAATTCAAAGGCTAAGGCTGCTTGTGATCCTGATCAATTGGAAAAATAATCAAATCTGTCTTTTAACACCAACAAGGAATGAAAGAGGGAACTGCAGTGGAGCATATTTGCTCCCTAGCTCTCTTTTGTAAGAGGAGAATAACTGGGTGTTTTCATCCCTAGAATATCCCAATCCTCTCAAAAGTTGGCTACAAAATGGAAAGAGTTCCCTAGAATCCAGTGGCCCTTGAGAAATCCATCATATTTTGAAATGGATTTTTTTTTTCACTCACTGAGGACAGTGAGTACAAGTAGGCCTCCGTTTACAATCACAATTTCTGCCACTAAGCAAGACAGTTAAGTGTGTTTTGCCCCATTTTACAACCTTTCTCGCCCCAGTTGTTAAGCAAATCACTGTGCTGTTAAGTTAATAATGACAGCTGTTAGGTGATTCTGGTTTCCCTATTGACTTTGCTTGTCAGGTGGTCCACAAAAGGGGATCCCATGGCCCCCCGGAGACACTGCAACCATCATAAATATATGCCAGTGGCCAAGCATCCAAAATTTGATCACATGACCATGTTGGATGCTGCAACAGTGGCAAGGGGGAAAAACAGTCATGACTCACTTTTTTCAGTGCTGTTTTAGCTTTGATTTTTGCAGTGCTTTTGTAAATGAATGGTTTTAAGTCGACGACTACCTATAACTGAGAGTTAATGCCAGAGATAGCTGGATGAAGACACAAAGGCCCAGGAGTTTCCAAGGAGACTCAAGGTCTCCTGGCTTTTAAGCATTTTGAAATACTAACAATGATCACCCCTCCCCTATTTCTGTAAGCTAGCAGTGCTGGGCCAATGCCTTTGGAAGAATAACTTCCTAAAAATCAGAAAAACAGTCGGTTTTCTATCTTGTTGCCCAGGAGGACTAGCTCTTTGGATGTAGACTGCCTCTTAATGTGGAAGCTCCATTAGGCTTGAACAAGAGTCACTGATGTCATCCAGCTCCAGCTATTAATCTGACTTTCAGAAGCCCACTATCTGTAGGTATCCCTACATTATGTGTGTTGGGCCAGCTTACACCATTGTTCTGCTTGAATGAAGAGACTTCCTTTTTCCTTTACAACATGGAGTTTTCAACATTAAGAAATTACCATATATTTCACACTATAAGACACACCCTAGCTTTAGAGGAGTAAACAAGAAAACAAAATCTGCCTCTGGCTCCCAGCATCGGTCCGGTTATTCATCTGGCTAGCATCCTTGCAGCAAACAGCAAACAGGCTGATCAGCTTCAGCTTGTTATCGCAACCCCAGCGTATGGCTCATAGGGCTCCGCTCTGTTGCGCCCACCACCGCTCAACTGAACTAAGCTGCTGCCGCCACGGGAAAATGCTGAAGCCTTTGCTACCGATTGGCAATTGGATTTGTCTCCCAGAATACTGCCGATCAGTATTCTAGGCTGTGGGGATTGCTGTGGCCTGTTCACCACTGCCACAGCCTGTTTGCCAATTGTGAACGAGCAGCAGCAGCTGTGATAGGGGCAGTGATCCTCACCACCTAGAACAGCTGATCGGTGCCATACCGACCCTCCCTACCCTCCACAATATTTGCTCTGTAAGACGCACAGACATTTCCACCCACATGGGGATGGAGTGCATCTTATAGTCCAAAAAATACAATAACATCTTATTTTAATGATTTACTAATGTCAGAAATTATTTCCCCCTATAGTAGTTTTAAGCCTAGTTATGTTTTCCAAAAAACATAGCTTGTGGTGTGGAGATTTTTTGGTTTGCAAGTGCAGGCTTCCAAATGATTGACAGTCTGGTGGAATCATCATTTGGCTAGGTTTTTTAGTGGTGTTCCACTGAAGTCAGCTCCAGAGGAGCACCACTACAAAACCTAGCCAAATACTTAGCAAAACAGCTACAGCCCCATGCTGAAACAGCAGCTTCACATGTACAAAACTCATACCACTTCTTGGAAATGATCAAAGATCTACATGTGGAGCAAGAAACTTACAAGTGCTTGTAAGTTTTGACGTGGTTTCACTATTCACTCAAGTCCCGACAAAAGAGACTCTTGAAATCATCAAAAATAAATACCAACCAGTTAAGCACCTCATGGAACTAGCAGAACACTGCTTAACAACACCTATTTCATATACAAAGGACAAAGATACAAACAAATTGAAGGAGCCCCTATGGGATCACCACTGTCACTCGTCATTGCAAACCTGTTCATGGAAGAATTCGAATCCAGAGCCCTGGCCAATGCCATCCACAAACCCAAACTATGGTTAAGATACATCGATGACACATTTGTGATTTGGCCCATGGAAAAGAAAACCTAAACAATTTCCTAACACATCTAAACAGCACACACCCCAAAATCAAGTTCACCATGGAAACAGAAACAAACAAACAACTACCATTCCTAGATGTACTAATCTGCAAAAAAACACATGGCACACTAGGACACACTGTATACCAGAAGAAAACACACACTAACCGCTACCTCAATGCCTAATCCCACCACCACCCAGCACAGATAAACTCCATGGCTAAAACACTAACTGCTAGAACCAAACACCTGGCAAACAAGACACACATTAAGACTGAACTATGCACCCTGACTAAAGTACTGACAGCCAACGGCTTCCACAAAAGTAAAATCACTGGCTTGATCCACAAAAACACATTGAGACATAATAGAGACCCAGAAGATGAACAGACCTATGGAACAGCTGTCCTGCCCTACATAAGAGGGACTACAGACAAAATTAGTAAGATACTACACAGACATCACATCAAGACTGCCTTCAAAACAGACAGAAAAATAGCAGCCATCCTTAGAAACCCCAAAGATAAAACTGACCTGGAAAACCAAGGCATATATAAAGCCCCCTGTGCATCATGCCCGGCCACATACATTGGACAGACCAATAGAAGAATAAGTACCTGGATGAACACAAAAATGCAGTAAAAAAGCTGGAACATACTTCCTCACTAGTCCAACACATGGAAGCCACAGGTCATAGCATCAACTTCAATGGCACCAAAACTCTAGCCACTATAGAAAACCCCAGCCACAGAATCATCAGAGAAGCCATGGAGATTGAAAAAAGACCAGAAAGCATGAATAGAAGAGATGATTCCACAAGACTGTCAATCATTTGGAAGCCTGTACTCGCAAACAAAAAAATCTCCACACCACAAGCCAGGCAAATACCTGGGCACAGACAGATCCCCCCTGATACCTCCAGCTCGAACACACCCCAACCAGGCACCCAGATGAAGCCTAGCTTCCTAACTAATGATAGCCGTCCATTTACCCGGAGCCAAGCTGCACTAAAGGCCTCCAATAAAGTAACACAATGTTGCCAGCCAATCAAGATACAAAAAGAGCCAAAAAACAGACAGAAGATATTAGAAACACCAATCAAGCAGAACACAGCAATAAACACAGACCAAGACTCCCAACCAATCAGGATGAAGAAAAAACCATTCTGGCACAGCAATAGGCTGCCCCAAATTTAAACCACTGTAAAAGTCTGACTCACAGATGAACACTATACAGAAGCCTGATGATGGCAGATGAGATTCTGCCGAAATGTTGCTACAACTTTAAAAGCACAACTACAATGACATGGGAAAATACCCGAACAAAGCTGAATGCCATATATGTAAGTACCCGCGAAA
>NW_020769412.1:2747249-2767422 GCF_900518735.1 Pseudonaja textilis | reverse complement strand
CCTTGTAAATCTTTCACGTTTCTTTTCAATATTTATCAATCTTTGAGAACAGTTGAAATGTTTCCCTCCCTTCTTCATTATTACTTAACTGTTACTAAGCATACCATTGGATAATCATACAGTTTTATCTTGTAAGTTATTTACTATTAATAAGCAAAATAGTTATTCAGATTCATTCTAGTAACTGGTATAAATTTCCTTATAAATCTTTCACATTTCTTTTCAATATTTTATCAATCTTTAGAAACAATTAAATGTTTCCCTCTTTTCTTTATTATTGCATTAATTATAAACATAACATTACATAACAATAGAGTTTTATCTCAGATTATTTACTTATTTCATTTCTAACTCATTACAGTATTCTACTGTCACAACGCTAACTTTTGTACCTTTGCAGAATCCTCACTTTTAACTTAATTTAACCATTGTCTCTGTGTTTTCTAGCTGAGCAAATACCTTTAATCCTAGTACGTTTCCTTTCTCTTTATTTCCTGCTTTTGTCCCTCATGAGTTCTTTCCCTATCTTTCCCCCCTTTTTCTCATCCATTTTTTTATACCCTTCTCTAATTTTCCCTTCTGTAGTTTTCTTTTCTGCTTCTCCTTGCTGTTATACTTCTTTTTCAGACTATTTTTCTTTTTGGCTGTTCCCTTTGATCTCAAACTTTTAACTCCTTTCCCCCTTTTCCCCCTTATTACCACACTTTGCATTATTTGATCACTGAAAATGGCTTCTTCTTTGTCCCGCACTTCTTCTTGCTCTTGAAGCTTTTGCTTTTGCTTTTCATAGTTCAGGATCTCAATTTCAAAAAATTCAAATACGAAGCCAAAGGATCTTCCCCCCCTTTCTGCATCTTCTTTCTGTTTTTTAAGACTCATCTTCAATTCCTCCAGGAGTGATGCCATTTTAAATACTTTTGAACAACCACCCGATTGACTTTAAGTAAAAACAGAAGAAGACCAATGCCAAAAAACTCCTTTTTTTAATATTACCAGATGATCCCACACTGTTCCTTCTTGTTTCTTTCCTTTACTTTTCCTTTCCTGGGTTACTGTATCCTTTAATAAGGTTTCAATTACAATCTATCCTCGGGAGTCTTTTCAAAGTTTCACTGTTAATCCAATTTTCCAGGTGGCACTCCATTTTTTCATTATTCCAAGTCCCACCCTTTTGTCTCCACTCTTCTCCTTTTTAGGGCTTTAAAATGACCAAAGAAAAAATCTTTATTCTCCTTTTGACACTTAAATTTCAGCTTAAATTTGCTTATTAGTGTCAAGGTAAATTAGTACAGATTTCTTTCCTTATCATTTGTAATTGTCAATATAAAGGTTTTAAAAACGGGGTTTTAACCTCCGTTTCTCTCTCTTTCGCCGCTTAAAAGTCTTCTTTCAGAAGTATCCCTCTAAGTACTTTTAGATTCAGGGTACCTTGCTTAGATGTTCTCTGTTGTTTAGCCCAGTCTGTCCTGCTTTCCTCTTTGTCTTCCTCCTGCACATTCTTTTCCAGTTGAATTCTTCTTTGTGGTGGCCATTTCTGACCACCGCTGCAACCACCTTCGGAAAAGGGAGTTTAGACCAGCCAAGGAGGAGAGATGTGGTTCCCCTCCACTCGGCTAGCAATCTTCCCCCTCTTCACCACTTCTACGGGGTGGCTTCAGCCCCAAATCCAAAGGATCGGGGCACTCCAGCAGCAAGCACAGATCGAAACTGCGCACAATCGTGGATTTCGGTCTGTCGCTGAAGAAACCCAAACCGGAAGTAAGAATTAGTTCTATTTCTAACTCTATCTTTCATTCAAATTGGCATGTTAGAACTCTTAATTACAGAGTTTCTGTTATTAAATGTGAAAAATTGTATTATTCACTCTAAAGCCAATGAAGTATTGAAGCTGTGCAATGCTTTCACAATGCTTTTTAAAATGATATCTTGTGAGTAGATTAAAAGAGGCATTCAGTACTAAGTATCAGTTACAGGTAAATAGATAATTTTTCCTTTAAATAATGTTCACCAGATCAGCTGTTTTGGTCTGTCTAATCTGAGTAAAAATTAAACTGAGGGTAATTAGTTTGTAGAAAGCAAGCAAACAATGTATTGATCCAGGTGCAGTCTGCGTGAAATTCTCTTTAAACTTGACTTTGGCACAGTAAGCATTTAAATACTGATCTCTACAGGACCAGAATGGATGAATTCTCATAAAAAACAAAACAAAACAAAACAAAACAAAAATTAGGATTTGGAAAGGATTTAAACCCAGGCAGTACTGACAAACATCCTTTAACCCACAGGAATCAAATTTCTTAATATGTTTTCATATTCGTTCTTCCAATGTGACTTATTTCAGTATTTCCTAATCATCATTTTGGAACATAAATCTGAACAATAAGTAACCCAAACTTCAAAGTCATTGCTGCAAAATAAGCGACAAAAGATGGCAACAATTTTGGTTTTAAAGATAAAAGCAGGGGGCTCATCCTGTGGTAAATAATAATCTGGGGATCCCCTGCTTTTTCTCTTGTCTCTATTTCATAAACTAATCGTTTGTCTTTGTCATGCCTCCAAGAAAAATTGTAACCATGTTGCTTGCAAGGCCATCTTTCAAGCTGTTTACAAAACATTAAGGTCAGAAGGGGATTAATGTGTGAGATTTAGGTCTCCAGTAGTCACAGGGCATTTTTCCTCCAAGGGCCATGTAGGTTTGAACCTGATTAATATAAGCACCTTGAATTATGCTTGGCAAACAACTGGCAACAACGGAGGTCTCTCTGTGATATTTTATTTATCAAATTTAGGGACATCCATCAATCACTCACAGAGCAACCCTGGGCAGTTTACAATTAAAAACATAAAACCATATATATATTGAATTCAAATAAGGTAAAGGTTCCCCTCGCGCATACATGCTAGTCGTTTCCAGTTCTAGGGGGCAGTGCTCATCTCCGTTTCAAAGCTGAAAAGCCAGAACCGTCCAAAGAGGACGTCTTCGTAGTCATGTGGCCAGCATGACTAAATGCCGAAGGCACACGGAATGCTGTTACCTTCCCACCAAAGTGGTCCCTATTTTTCTACTTGCATTTTTATGTGCTTTCAAATTATTAGGTTGGCAGAAGCTGGGACAAGTAGCAGGAGTTCACTCAGTTACGCGGCTCTAGGGATTTGAACCACCAAACTGCTGACCTTTCAGATTGACAAGGTCAGTGTCTTAGCCACTAAGCCGCCACGTTCCTCCCTGAGCCACCGTGTCCCAAGTATTCAAATAGGAGGCAATTAAAACAGGAATAAAATAATTAAATTACATTTTTCAGTAATTCTAAATTCAATCTGCTTTTCAAGAGAAGTTTCACAAAGCACATGTCGCAATAGTTAAGGATGCACTGTATCCAAGCTGAGGATAATAATTAGTGCCCAATCTAACCAAGTCATCTGGTACGTTAGTTGCAATTAGACAAATGCATTATACATTACACTAATGCACTGTTTCCCACACCCATCATCTGTGAATCTAGTGACAAGTCTAAGGAATATCCCAAGCCTACACACCTGCTTTCAATGGATATACAACTTCATCCAAATATCTGAATCCCAATTACAAATCTAGCTTCCAACCAGCAACAGAATCTCAGCCTTGCCCTTATTTTCTATTTACTGCCCAACATTCTGTGCATTTTGGATCTACGCAACACTGGATCTATGCACCTTTTCCTTTGACTAAAGAAAGATTATCTGCCTTTCAAACCTAGTGAATCCAGTGTGGAACTCCACATTGAACCTCAAATTTGCAAGCCACTAAGCTGGGAAAGATTGAAAACTCAATTGTTGAGGTGTGATGTATGACTCTCGTTGCAAATTCCGGTGATATACTGTATTATTATTGTATTTTTATTCTATCATCTTTATCTGAATAAAACTCAAAAGCAACAACCATACATCATTCTCTTGCCTCCTACTTTAACTACGACAATCTCTATGAAGCATGTTGGACTTAGCAAGTTATTACTATTACTATCTATCTTTTAATGTTGTGGAGATATTTTAGAGCCTTTGCTTCTGTACGGAAAAAAATTGCATGGCATTGTTTGGTTTTTTTTTTAAGGGGAGGCCCCAGTGGGTGGCTAAGATTTTATTCTGCTTTCACATGAGGTTCTCAATCCTGAGTATATGTGTGTTAAATAAAATCAGAAACTGGAAGGCAACACACAATTTGCTTACCTTGTAATTTAACCTCTGCAACTTGCCTGGCTTCTCTTCCACATGGCCTGTGGCAATGCTAATTTCTCTGTCCCAATCTCATACCTTGATAAACTCTCAATGGAAGTCTCCTGATGGCCTCCCAATTATTCCACTTTGCAGCAAGAAACAGTCTGATTTCAAACAAATAGTGCATGCAAAAATCTCAGGCAAACCTCCCCCACATCCAATTTCAGATGATGCAGCTGTTAATACAGAATTAGAATCTCATTTGCACTGTTGATTTATTTTGTGCGTCTTGGGAAGGTTTTGATTTTTGTTTTTAAACAATCTTGTGAAGTTGAGTCATGAGGATGCCCACATCCATACATGCTGCATCTGTAGTTTCCCTTGTTAAATTAAAAGCATGTTATGATGTTAAGAGGAATTTCTTGGCTGGTTGATGATTGGGGTCCTAGGGGTGCCGGAAACAGATGCGGCAAAATTGACAAAGACATGAATTATACATGCAGCCTCTTATCTAAGCTTTCTTTGGACCCTTAAGAGCATATGCTGAAAGTAACCATGGGGAGGAAAAGTTGGGCATTCTCACATTCCAAAATGTTATACAATGTATTAAGAACATATTCAGTGCCCTGCTGGATCAGATCCCTGGACCATTTACAGATAGCAATAGCACTTAGATTTATATACCGCTTTACATTCCTCTCTAAGCGGTTTATAGTCAGCGCATTGCCCCCAATTTGGGTCCTCATTTTATCCATCTTGGAAGGATAGAAGGCTGAGTCAAGCTTGAGCCTGGTGAGATTTGAACTGTCAAATTGCAGGCAGCTGGCAGGCAGCAGAAGTAGCCTGAAGTTCCGCACTCTAACCACTGCACCACTACAACTCATATAATCCTCATATAATCAGATAATCCTTGAGTTATGACAGTTCACTTAGCGACTATTCAAAGTTGCAACATAGCCCCCTCCCATTACTTACGACACAGTCCCAAGGTTATGAATGTTGCAGCACCATGGAAGTCATTCACCCTTACGAACGACCGCAGAAGTAGTGCACCATTTGCCCTATTCCCCTCCACCGCCCACCACCCAGGTCTCCATAGGCACTGGACCTGTGGAGACTCACCTCACGAAGATCTAAGGAGCTGTCTCCTCTCTGCTGCCGGTTTATTTGCCTGCTTCCTTGCTTCAGGCCTTTGCATTCGCAGAGAACAGAGCTCTAAAGTAGTACTAGATCACGCGAGATCAGTAGTGTGAGATCTTGTGCTACTGATCTCTAACTCTGCGAATTGAGGCCTGGACAAATTGAGATCTGCGGCAAAAGGCTTTGCCTTCCCTCCGTTTGCATTTCCTTGCCGAAGCCCGTAGGGAGCTTGCATCCCTGCAGGTTCCGGTCATCTTTGCAAAAAGTCTTTACCTGCAAGAATGGAGCTCAAGAGGAATGCACTAGTCCCTCCCACATGCCATTCTTACCGGCAAAGTCTTTATGCAAAGATGATCAGACTGTCCAGGGACGCAATTTCCTTGGGCTCCATTCTTGCCAGCAAAGGCTGTTTGCTTGCCATAGCATCTGCAAGCAGATGGGATGCTTTGAGGCAGCACGATTTCACTGCCCTAAAGATTCCCATCAGCATGGAAACGTTCTGCGTGCTGCAACTGGAAGCTTCTGGAAGCCGTGATCTTGCATGGCGGAGAGGAGACAGCTTGCTAAATCTTTGAAAGGTAAGTGACCCGGGACAGCAGGATGGAAAGAGGAAGCAATCGTGGGGAGCATGAGGTATATCAGTGGGTCAAAGGAAGCCATGGGCAACCTTAAGCAGGCGGCTGTTCTTATGCGCACTTAACAACCTGTGCATTCAATTAGCAAATGCCTGAGCAAGAACGGGGAGTTTTCATGTTCATTTCACATGATTCACTCCTACAAATCCTCAGGTTACCAATGTAATTGGCAGGTTCCTTTACATTCATAACTTGAGGACTACCTGTAGTCTAGTGGCTTGTTTTCAAAGTGGCCAACCAAATGAACAAGGAAGCCAATAAGACTCCCAGAAGATGGCCAGTATGGACAGTCCCATTAAGTCTAACAACCATCAAGCCCCAAGATTTCCATGAATTGGTCCAAATCTTTTTTGAAACCAGCCAAGCTGGGTCTGCACCTAGAGTGGGCTCAGCCTAATACATTTTACCACCAGCATTGCCTCTGATGGTAAAACGTACTACGGTGGCTGAGCAGCTCTAGGTGCAGAAATCCAGGCTACCACTAATGGCAGAAACGATGTATAAAACACTCCAATTGTTTGCTGTCAACCAGCAGGTTTCTAGATTTATTTCAACCCATAATATGCTATCTAATTTTGTGGTACAAGATGCCCCAATTCTTAAGATTTGATTCTGAAATCAGAAGTGAATTAGAATGTGAAACCAAACTATGAAAGCAGCACAACGGCTGTAGCAGACTAGGTCCAACTTGAGTCCTTGACTTAAGATTGAAATTTATGTTGCTACCTTGCTTGCAGAATCACTGCAATTATTAAGTTAGTGATAGAGTTGTAAAATGAAGCTTGCTTCCTCATTGATTTTGCTTGTTGGATCGCAAAAAGGGATACATGATCCCGGATACTGCAATCATCGTAAATACAAGTCAGTTGCCAAATGTCACATGCCCAGGGGCTGTTGCAAAGGTTGTAAGTATAAAAAGTATGTAAGTCGGTTTTTGTTGTAAGTCGAGGACTACCTGTAACATTTGAATATGCCACATTAAGAAGCAAACAAAAAGAGTTTTTGCATATTTCTAACAAAAGTCACCAATTAGTTCATAGTGTCTAAGGGTCTTTGCATCTTCCAAGGAGTATGGGAATTGGAGTTCATTCCATCTTGTAAGTTATCTTTCCTTCCATCTAAAATTCTCACCTATCGTTGGTGATCCACAAATATGCAAATACATATGGAGTATACATCTGAAAATTGGACACGTAGCATAGAGATTGAAATACACAACAAATATATGAAGCGCTGTCCGAAAAGTCTCCATGGTCATGTGGCTGGCATGACTAAACGCTGAAGGCGCATGGAACACTGTTATCTTCCCACCAAAGTGGTACTTATTTTTCTGCTTGCATTTTTACATGCTTTTGAACTGCTAGGTTGGCAGAAACTGGGACAAGTAACAGGAGCTCACTCCATTGCGCAGTGCTAGGGATTCGAACTGCCAAACTGCTGACCTTTCTGATTGACAAGCTCCACATCTTAGGCACTGAACCACAATGTCCTTTTTCTCACCTGGTCATTATTGTAGAAAAAATAGGAGAAAGGTGTGCTAATTGAGTTATTTGTAAAATAAAAGGCAGGATACAAATAAAGAAATAGATCTCATTTCCTTTTATCCATTTCTTTAATGTTTTTGGTTTATTATTTCATAATATATTCCCTTTCTCTCCTATGCATAACAATGGTTTATCCCAAAATAAGCTGCCTAATGGTTATGTATGCAAGAATGTATGCGTTATTTAAACCCCATATATAGATAGAATTCTGCTCAGATATTTAAAATATAATAGCTGGAGCAGTGAAAAGTTGGACAATGAATACGAAGAGTTACAGCTAAGAAGCTGAAGAGCCACTACATGAGGCAACCTAAGCTGTGACTGGTTGCTGCAAGTATGAAGGGGGAATTTCCTTGTTTTCTGTTTTTCCTGTGCATGCCGATTTACCTCATGATGTTCCTGCTGTGTTGATTTGCCTGATGATCTTGTTTGCCTACCTTATTTACTGTAAATATATTTACTTATATAAAACTGGTTTGTGTCAGTGTGATTCCATTTTGACACCGGCTATGCAATTTCCTGACAATTTTTTAAGTTATAATGGAGTCAATACAGAAATCAATTTTGAATATGATTACATTTTAAAAAGTAATGGGTAGGTAAAAATTCTGCCTGCCGTGACATAGTCAGAATAACAGATTTGGAAGGGACCTTGGAGGTCTTCTAGTCCAACTACTTGCTCAAGCAGGAAACCCTATTTTATTTCAGACAAATAGCTGTCCCATCTCTTCTTTTAAAACGTGTTGGAACATTTACAATTTCTGGAGAGAAGCCATTCCATTGATTACTTGTTCTAACTGTCAGGAAATTTCTCCTTAGTTCTAGGTTGCTTCTCTCCTTGATTAGTCTCCACCCATTGCCTCTTCTTCTGCCTTCAGGTTCTATATATATCAACAAATCCATAGAAAACACACCTTCAGAATTAAATGTACTGTAAGTGGTTATTAGTGAATAGGATGATTGATGTGCCAGCTTGATCAACCAAAAGACAACTACTGTATGTGCTTGCAAGGCTCAACCAGTCGCTACAGATTGTGTAAAAAGGCAAGTACAGTACAAAAAAGTAGAACCTTCAAAAAAATGAGAAAAAAGTGTATTTGCCTGAGTTTTGACAATGTTATGTTGAATGCACTAAATCATGATTGCTGCTATCAGGAATGTGAAGCTAATCATGCTTTGTTTAGTAAACTAAACCAAAGTCATCTCGCTCAGTACAATATCTGAGTCTACTGTATCCTCTGCCGGTAGGTGTCTGTACAAAACTTTTTGTCCTTTACCTGTCATATCACGAATGAATATGTGAGGAATATGTGAGTGCTAAAAATATCTGGAAACTACAAATGGCAGCAAACAGATCGGGGAGGTATATTACTTTGATGCCATGTTCACTGAAATTAGTATTAAAGGAGATACTAAATATTTTGTTTAGAACAGATCTCATTACTCATGTAAGAACTTTCAGGATATTGATAAATAAAACAGAGGCAGATTGTTTTTATTCACAGCTGTGTGGGGGATGTTGATCAACTAATTATACAGAAATTATGATAAAAATCTACATACCTGCAAAGATCTTTTTTATTTTCCCTTTTCTCTCTATAAAAAGACCCACAAAATAAGAAAGTAATGTGAAACAAGCCATCAATATGAAAAGATTAAATGAAGGCCTAATTAATGTCAAATTCTTATTGCTAGGGAACAAAAGTAAAGGTTCTGGAAAACACTTAACATTTGAATAGGCATTGTTTTTTGTATTAGTTTAATTTTGTATAGTTTAATTATGTCAGCGTGGTTTTAGTTGGTAAATCTTACAGACAACCTTGAGCCAAATATTATCTGTCGAATAAATGTATTGCAGGACGTACAGTATATTGTTATTTCATTGCACTAGATCAACTTGTGGTCTGTGTACCCCCTCGGGAGCCCATGGTATCATCAGAGCAATTCCATGAAGTCTTGAAAAAATGTTATGATTTAAATCTTGAGTTGTTCTGAGGGTCTGTGGCTACAAGAAGTATTTAAAGGAGGTTCATGGTGAAGAAAAGATTGAGAAGTACTGCATTAGACAGACAGCAACAGCACCTAGACTTATATACCGTTTTATAGTGCTTTATAGCCTTCTCTAAGCGGTTTACAGAGTTAGAGTCAGCATATTGCCCCCAACAACTTGGGACCTCATTTTACCCACCTCGGAAGGATGGAAGGCTCAGTCAACCTTGAGCCTGGTGGGATTTGAACTGTCAAATTGTAGGCAGCTGGCTGCAGCAGAAGTAGCTTGCAATACTGCACTCTAACCACTGTGCCACAGAGGGTCAGATTTCATTCCTATCCCTATTTTGCAATATGGTAGTTATCTCGAGCTCAACTGATCTAATCAGGCATAAACCATTCATTTGCTTACTGATTTATTCATTTTTAATCCCATGTTTGTTACTTTTTAAGTAATTCAAAGCAGCGCGCACACATAATACCCCTTCCTCCCCCTATTTTCCCCACAATAACAACCCTATGTGGTGAGTTAGCCTGAGAGAGAGAGAGTAGCCCAAAGTCACCCAGTCATACAGGATCTTTTTAAAAAAAGGAGGGGCGGGGGGGGGTTCTGAGCATAACAAAAGATAATACAAGGTGAACCTGTATGCAGCCACCAGAACTAGATTCCAAAAACTGGAATTTCAAGATGGCTGCAAAAAGACAAAAAAAAAAATCACTTGCTGCCACCTAACAATTGTCCAGATCATTACAATTCAGATCTGGCAGTCTTTCTGCACATCAAGAATACTCTTCACCCGTAAACTATATAGAAGTTTCTTTATATAACCTATAAAGGAAATTAGCTTGCGTCTCTGGATTAATTACAATATTTTTATCCTGTGTTTTAAATATATATGGGGGTAGGAGACTCAATTCAAGATAGGAAACATACCTAATTTTCCCACCTTCTATTTACCTCACAACAACAATCTGTGAGGTAGATTGGACTGAGAGGCAGTAATCCCAAATCACCTCAAAACACCAGTGACTAACCTAAAATCATCCAGCTGTCTGTCATGATTCAGATGAGACTAATAGTCACAGTATCCTAGTTTCTAAGTTAATACCTTAACCACTAATACCTACTATCCTACTACCACCACTCTCAGTGGGACACAAGTGTAAAACTAAGCCAGTACAGCAAATTAGTGATCACTTCAACTGATAAGTGTTCCAAAAAAGCAAAATGGAAATGAAATGCAATTTAGGGCTTTTTTATTTCTTTTCCATCATAATCAAATACTTCCTGTATTTGGGCAAGTCAGAAAAATGAAAAATAAATAAGTATTCTTCTAAAAAAAAGGGGGGGGGCTATCATCCCATGCTCTTTTCTTTGGGTATAAATCATTATTTTTACATTATGTAAAGAAATTTTCTGATTTTTTTTTAAAAAAACAGCACTGCCATTAAGCTATACAGATGAAAGGATTCATTCACTTAACATCCATAAAGATCGAAGCAGTCAAACTTTATTTTCCAAAGATAGGAAATGGGGGAAGTAGTGCCAATACTTGTATGCTTTAAAGACCTCCATAACACTATATTTCAAATCAAAATACATTGTTTAGAAGAAGAAAAAAGAAAATGTTGTTTGGAAATTTGAATAACCGGTAGATGAAGTACAGGTATTTTTCAACCTATAACCATAACTGCGACCGGAATCTCTATTGCTAAGTAAGACAGTTGTTAAGTCAGTTGCACCTAATTTCATGATTTTTTTTGTCACTGCAGTTGTTAAGTGATTCATGTGGCCATCATCTCCCACTGATTTTGCTTGTCAAAAGCCAACTGGGAAGATTAAAAACAACCATTGTAAACATATGCTTGTTGCCAAGTGCCTAAATTTTGATTGTGTGACTGTGGTGTGAGGACTATCATGCCATTTTTACCAATGTCATTGTAACTTCAAACAGTCACTAAACAAATGGTTATTAAGCACCCTACTTATAAGGTGCTTTAAGGATTTCCATAAAGTGTTAGGCAAATATGCCTAGCTCCATCCAGGGGGAAAATGGATGTTATTGTATCTATGACATGAAAAGAAGTTTTGACTTCACAGTACCCTATAAGATGCTGAATTATCTGGGTTTCGTCACAGAGAAGAAAGTTTGTAGAGAGGGGTATTTCATTATCAAAAAAGCATTTCAATCTTTCCCCCGTTTGACTTTGAACAAAATTACTAGAGAACATAAACAGAACTCAGTGTTGTACTTCTGAATCTGTACTTCTGAAAGACAATTTAAACAAAATTTTGCAATGCAGAATCTTGATAATAGCTTGGAAAAACTATATATAGCTCGTCTGTTCCAAGTTTGATCGAGTCCTACTCATCTTAGGCTGAGGCAAGACTCTTTAGCACTTCAGCAATCTGGATCACTTTCCTTTTTTTTGTCACTGAAAACCAAAGAAAACACGTTCTTTTCCAAAAGGCACTGAAACTTCTCAATAAGCTTGTTAACAGAACATGAATTTCCTTATACTTTAAATATTTGGTGGAGAAACCAGTGCCCGGTTTTTATGAAAAGACTTTATGAAAAGATATTTTAAAATGTTGGGTCTTTTCCAAAGCAAAGAGTAAGCAAATCAATAAGAGAAATTAAACACTTTAAAAGGTGGAAAACTTAAGTAGGTAAAAAGAAATACTTGTTTTTAAAAAGTAGGATGTTTGACCTCTAGTAAGATTAGCCTAGTTGTTTCCTCAAATTAGAACTAATAGTTCTGATTAACCAAAGCATTCCTTGCAGGAAAAAATTGGAACAATTTTTCTTGTTTTCATTGGATTTAATAATTACTCAAAATGCTGCTTCTATATCTAATGGGAACACAAAGTTAAGGGAGGAAACAAATTTCTAGAAGACATCAGCTGACAGAGGAAGTGTCCGAAAGAGATGTTTCCCCTTAAATTATTAGCTATAAGCAGAATTATTTGGAAGGATTTCAAGATTGTTACATTGCTCTACTAGTAATAAAGTTCTTTCCAAAAATCCAAGTCAGTCTTTTTGGCTGAGTTTGTCAGTCTTATAAAACTTGACATTAGATTTGAAAAGTTCTGTCTCTGCTTGGGGTCCCAAAGGTGCTTTTTCAAAAGGCAACTGGACTTTGTTTTTACTTGAAGACATTTTATTTACCATCCAATAAGCTTCTTCAGAATTTCAAGGAAAAACGAAGTCCAGTTGCCTTTTGAAAGGCACCTTTGGGACAACTATGACCTGAATGACTTAAAATCTCCGTAGGATTATCTGCATGGACATACTACTGGGAAAGACTACTGGATAATATTTACAAAATCATACAGGTGAAACTCAAAAAATTAGAATATCGTGCAAAAGTTCATTTATTTCAGTAATGCAACTTAAAAGGTGAACCTAATATATGAGATAGACTCATTACATGCAAAGCAAGATAGTTCAAGCCATGATTTGTCATAATTGAGATGATTATGGCTTACAGCTCATGAAAACCCCAAATCCGCAACCTCAGAAAATTAGAATATTACATGCAATCAATAAAACAAGGATTGTACATAGAATAATATCGGACCTCTGAAAAGTATAAGCATGTATAAGTACTCAGTACTTGGTTTGGGCCCCTTTTGCAGCAATTATTACTTCAATGTGGCATGGCCTGTGGCACTGCTGAGGTGTTATGGAAGACCAGGATGCTTCAATAGTGGCCTTCAGCTCTTCTGCATTGTTTGGTCTCATGTCTCTCATCTTTCTCTTGGCAATGTCCCATAGATTCTCTATGGGGTTCAGGTCAGGCGAGTTTGCTGGCCAATCAAGCACAGTAATCCCACGGTCACTGAACCAGGTTTTGGTGCTTTTGGCAGTGTGGGCAGGTGCCAAGCCCTGCTGGAAAATGAAGTCAGCATCCCCATAAAGCTTGTCTGCGGAAGAAAGCATGAAGTGCTCCAAAATCTCCTGGTAGACGGCTGTGTTGACCCTGGACTTAATGAGCAACAAACCAGTTCTGTTTTTCTTTAGTCCAGGTAAGACGCTTCTGACATTGTTTGTTGTTCAGGAGCGGCTTGACAAGAGAAATACGACATTTGAAGCCCATGTCCAGGATCCGACTGTGTGTGGTGGCTCTTGATGGACTGACTCCAGCCTCAGTCCACTCCTTGTAAAAGTCCCCAACACTTTTGAATGGCCTTTTCCTGACAGTCCTCTCCAGGCTGCGGTCATCCCTGCTGCTTGTGCACCTTTTTCTTCCACACTTTTCCCTTCCACATAACTTTCTATTAATTTTGCTTTGATACAGCACTTTGGGAACATCCAACTTCTTTTGCAATTACCTTTTGAGGCTTTCCCTCCTTATGGAGGGTGTCAATGATGGTTTTCTACACAACTGTCAGGTCAGCACTCTTTCCCATGATTGTGCTTCCTACTGAACCTGACTGAGAGACCATTTAAAGGCTCAGGAACCCTTTGCAGGTGTTATGGCTTAATCAGCTGATTAGATTGGGACACTTTGAGCCTAGAATATTGAACCTTTTCACAATATTCTAATTTTCTGAGATTGTGGATTTGGGGTTTTCATGAGCTGTAAACCATAATAATCTCAATTATGACAAATCATGGCTTGAATTATCTTGCTTTGCTTGTAATGAGTCTATCTCATATATTAGATTCACCTTTTAAGTTGCATTACTGAAATAAATGAACTTTTGCACATATTTTCGAGTTTCACCTATATATTTCACCAACAAACCCCTCTTTAGGTAATCTTGGACTTAAGAACAGTTGCTTAGCCACTATTGGAAGTTATCACACATCTACCTGAGAGCCATTTACAACCTGGATGGTCAGACTCCCACTACAGGGACAGGACTGAATTTTGGTCCCTTGGCAGTCAGGTCATTTTTATGGTCTTTTGCAGTGTCTTATGGTCATAGGGACACGGTGGCTCAGTGGCTAAGACACTGAGCTTGTCAATCAGAAAGGTCAGCAGTTCGAATCCCTAGCATCGCGTAATGGAGTGAGCTTCCATTACTTGTCCCAGCTTCTGCCAACCTAGCAGTTCAAAAGCATGTAAAAATGCAAGCAGAAAAATAAGGACCACTTTGGTGGGAAGTAACAGCATTCCATGAGCCTTTAGCATTTAGTCATGCTAGCCACATGACCACAGAGACGTCTTCAGCATTGTAACGGAGATGAGCACTGCCCCCTAGAGCCAGAAACGACTAGCATGTATGAGTGAGGGGAACCTTTATCTTTGCAGTCATGACTGCATTTTATGATGGTTGAAAATCAGCATTAACTTCTGGCTTTCCACAAATCTGCACCCTTAGCAAACTATTGATTGCTTAATAACCATGGCATTTGGTTAATGACACTACAAAAAATGTCATAAAATCTGTACCTGTATAGCTCTGAAGGGATAGAGGCATACATGTCATATCTTTATGTACCATACTAAAATGCAACAATTATCTATCTTCAAAAAGTACAAAGCTTTCATGAATAACCCACCCCCCCCAAAATAAAAAATAAAATGCCACAACACATAAACCATTTGGTTCAACTGTTACTCATCTTTTCCGTGTTATTATCCAGTATCTCTACAAGATTAATATACCAGCAAAGTTTCATTTAATTTGACTAAGCAACCTAACTCCATTGATTGTATGTGAATACAAAGTTATGACAAATTAAACATGTATGATGCCTCCAATATGATTCAGTATAAACCTTCCATATTTGTAGCAGCTAAAGGATTTACTTTAGCCTAGTACTTTCTGGGTTTTTTCAAAGGGATTTAAATCCATATTTATGGCCAAACTACCATAAAAGATTGTCCCACTTCCAGAGACCTGGATGTCCAATACTAAGAATATTACCACATAGCTCTATACCCATGCTTTGCTACAAAACTATGTGATCTGGCTTAGTTTCTGAGGAGGAAAATAATTGGGGGGGGGGAGGAATTGTGGCCTTTGCCTACCAGCATCCATCGGTATCCATCTTGCTAGCGTCCAGTCAGTGTGTGAGAGAATTGAGGGCTATTTGGAAACTGAAACAGTATTTGCTGTGTGAGCAAGGAGACAGCAAGGAGACAGCAAGGAGCCTGGGCGTGACTTAGCTCAACTGTTCTGTACTAAAGCTGCTTGATGCTCTCAAACTGAAACTCCTCTCCTCTGCTTGTGTTTTGCATTTGGAGCAGATTACTTTTCAGGTGGGGAGGGGGAGTAGAACTCCTTAGCATCAGAGCGTGTTAATAATATACAAAATACTAATACAATCCTTTCTTAGAAGCCAAGAGAAACAAACCTATGTGACAAATTTCAAGTTTTGTAGGCTTTACGGTTCTGGAGATTTTGTGATGATGCATGAGTAGTATTTCACTTTTATATATATAGATAAAGGAATAAAATTCTTTGCAAACAGTGCAATTGTTGATACATAGTAAAATGCTATTATTTCAGATTGTGAGGACCCTTTAAGAGAAGATGCTGCCATGCCCCAACAGGCAACAGTATGCTTCCATTCCACAAATTAACAGCAGTGACAGATGTTCAAGTGATAACCTTGAGGAAAATAAATAAAACGTGCACTTTTAGTCCAATTTAGTCCAATGTTTCTTTAAGGGATGAGTGGGCTAGCCTTTCTTTTTAATGCCGTTGCAGCAGCCTTCAATCTCTACCAATGCTGAGTAAAAGTCTTTTCACTGTAAATAGCCTTTTAAGACGTTTAATTTTGCATTACTATGTTTAAATTTGATTATCTTAGATTGGGTCTATATAGTTGCCTTTCCATGCTTCCTTTTCATGTCAAAGTAGGCAGGTTATCACACTGCCCCATGCTTAACTATAGTCTGGAGCAGATCCTCAATGGCTGCTACTCTTACAACTTTAATGCACAAGTTAATTTAATAGGAAGGGATAGAAGAGAACCACCAAACATGATCAATCAAAAAGTCGCTTCCAGGTAGCTTGTAAAACATTTTGATTATTGCATCCATGATTTTTTTAAAATAGTGTTTAGCTCTTCTAAATTCCTTATAACTCCAAATCTATTGGTCCATTATTCTGCTACAGGATGGCAGCAAAGAGGTTTCTGTATATATCTTAACTAGCACTTAGCTATGTAGATATGCACAGCTAATATGCATCCATTGAATAAGTGTTGTTTGAAATCTGGAGTTTGAAAAAGAAATTTTGCTATGGGGAATCAGCAGGAGAGATGTAAACACTGTTACACAAAGGGACAAAGTGAGCAGCCAAAGACTCCCTGGGGGCTGTGATTACTGGGAAAAGCAATCTTTTTTGCACATGGGCTTCAAAACTGCAAGAGCTCAGCAATTAGTTTTAGTTACAGCTTTTAAACTGGATCTAGGCTGGTCAATTTCAGAAATAAAAAGGTCTTCAGAAGCCAAACTAATGCTTGAAAACAGGCAATGAGATCCAGAACTAGACCAAAGAGCCAGTCCAACAGCATATTTAGAGGTAACCAAATCACCACTGACGTTAGCTCAATCTTTCTTCACATACTTCATGATTTGTCCCTTGGATACAAAGGGGAAACATTACTTTAGAACTGAGCACCCAGCTGATAACAATATATTCAGGAGCAGGTCACCTGAAAAGCTAGTAACATGTCTTTGCACCATTACAGACTGCCTTCCAAGGGCATTTTCCATTATACTGAGTACCTCAGCTGATTTTTAACAGGTAAGCATTCAAGGTTGTATCTTTAATCGATTCTGAATAGAAGTGTTCAACTTTCTGGCAAAGCTGAAATCAGCCTGTTTATCTCAGTTTTGATAACCTAATGTTCTGACAGTTAATGCAGCCTCTCCCATCCTCTTATTTTCACACATTTAAATTCTCAATTACGAGCGATGTACATGACAGGAATAGCAAATGCTAATCAACCTTCAAAAATATGAGGGGGTAAGGGAATACAGGCAGCCCCTTGACTTACAACCAACATTTAGTGACCATTCAAAATTACAACTGGATTGAAAAAAAAATGACTTACCAGTCCCCACACTTTATAACTGTTGTAGCATCCTCATGGTCATGTGATTAAACTTTGTCTGCTTTCAACCTAGCATATATTTATAATAGTTGCAGCATCCCAGGGTTACACATCACCATTTGTTGCCTTCTGGGGAAGTTTCTGACAAGCAAAGTCAAAAACAGAACTCACTTAATAATCATATGAATCACATATAAAGTACAATGATTTGCTTTGTTGTTGTCAGTCACAAAATCGTGTCCGACCCATGTGACCCCATGAACAATGTTCCTCCAGGCCTTCCTGTCCTCTACCATCTTCTGGAGTCCTTTTAAGCTCACACCTACTGCTTCAGTGACTCCATCCAGCCACCTCATGTGCTTAATCATGGTTTAAAAAAAAAAAAGGTGAAATGAGGCTTAAAAACCACCTTGCTTATCAACAGAAACCCTGGTACCAATTATAGTCATGTTGAGGACTACCTGAATCCAGCATCTTACAAGTACCTGGCATGAAGGCAGGGTATCTGAGGGTCCACCATTTCTCTCCAATCACATCAACCTGTCTTATCAGGTCTGCCAGGAAGGGCATGCTATGGGTCCTGTCCAGAAAGGAAGGATATATGATGAGTGTCAGGAAAAGACCTTTTTCTGCTGAGTCACCTGCCCTCCAGAGGTGAGAGTAGCTCCTCTGACCTTTTTGATCTTCTAGAAAAGGCTAGAGATCCAGTGACTTGCTAAGTAATTGTACTTTTAGGAAATGAATAGTATTCCACTGCTGACTATTTTTTTAATAATTTTGATCAATATTATTGCTTGTAATAAGTTTTAGCTGGATTTTTGCATCACTTTTTGGATTTTTAACTTTGTAACACAGTCACTGTAATTGAGATGGGTGGCTATATAAATTGAAGGAATGAATCACGGGAAGAAAGAATCCTGGCTTGTTTTGCTTCTCTCAAACCAAAATATCTAGAATGATTCAACTACTGCAAACTCTAAATAACATGGGCAGTTGAGAGCATGTGCAGTTGAGAGCATCCTAGCCAGCTGTATCTCAGTTTGTTATGGAAATTGCACCATTAAAGAAAAGGCATTACAGAGGTAGTAAAAAACTGCCATTGTGGACATTCAGAGGAAACGATGTCTGCGAAAAGCCCACAGCATCGTTAAGGACTCTTCCCATCCAGCCCATAAACTGTTTACCCTTCTTCCATCTGGGAAGAGGTTCAGGTGCCTGCAGTCCAAGACCAGGAGACTAAGGAACAGCTTCTACCACACAGCGGTCTCCTTACTGAAATCCTCAACTCATCTACCCCCCCACACACTGATACTTCCCCTGATAATATTTATCTTGTATAAACTTTGTGCATTATACTTATATTCAATATGTTCATAAACACTCTGTACAGTTGTATATATTCCTTCTATATATGTATGTATGTATGTATGTATGTATGTATGTATGTATGTATGCATGTATATATGTATATTCACAGATATTCTGTATATCCATAGTTATATATTTTGTATATCTGTGTGTGTGGGTATAATATATATGCCAATAAAGTTTAATCTAATCTAATCTGAAAAAAGAAAGCTTCCCACCTGTAGGAGTAGTTCAATATTGGGAGTAATTCTTAGAAAAGAAAGCTTCTCTCTGGATGTACTTAAGCAGAGCCGGACAAGCATCCATATCAGGGAAGTCTTAATTTGGATCACCTGGATTTAATAGAGGTCGGATTTAATAGGGAAGACTGGAGGGCTACAACAGCCTTTCCAACTCTCATTTTTACTACACATTTGCATTTGGATAAAAACTGCTGGGGAAATCAGGGGAAAAGGAAAAGTGCCATGATACAATCCTCAGAGACAGACACTTTGGCCAATTTAATGGGTATTTTCTTTGCAATGTGCCCTTTGGCAGGAGGCAGCAGGATACTGGGACAAAGGCTGACCTCTTTTCACCTCCAAAGTGGAGCAATGCTGGCAGGGGAAAGAGACAGATTGTGGGTTCCTCTGCCATTAGGGATAGGTGGGTCATTCTCAGTGTGTACATAAGTAAAACCACCTCTCACCCTTGCAGATCATGACAAAACCTCCTAGGTTGTGTGGTATCCATAATAGGTTCCCGTGGTATCCATAAGAAGTCCTCCCTGTGCAGGTTGTGTCAAAAAAGTCAGAATGGATGCCTTCCTGATTTAGGGCCACAATTTACAGACACACCTGTCTCCTTTGGGAAAGGTTTTCCAGTTCTCCCAAGAAAAGCACACTGGGAACAACACAATTGCTCACCTCATTTCTCTTGTCCAGCATGGCTCCAAATTGGTAGATAAGAATACAGGTAGTCCTTGACTTACTACAGTTTATTTAGTGACCAAAGTAACATCTCAGAGTGATTTGTGACTGCTTTTCACACTTATGACCATCGCAGCATCCCCATTGTCACTTTATCAAAATTTGGGTGCTTGGCAACCGACTCACCTTTATGACGTTTGCAGGGTCAGGGGTCCCCTCTTTGCGACCTTCTGACAAGCAAAGGGCATGCTGGGTTCACTTAACCATCTTTTCCCTCCTTTAACCATTGCGGTGACTTGCTGAACAACTGTGGCAAAGGAAGGTGGTAAAACCTGGGTCGGGGAGAAATGCATTTAACAAACTTGGGGGGGGGA
>NW_020769412.1:2686797-2742249 GCF_900518735.1 Pseudonaja textilis | reverse complement strand
GGGGGGGGGGAAGAAACGCATTTGACAAACCTGAGTATGTGTGGGAGAAATGCATTTAACAAACCTGGGGGGGGGAGAAACGCATTTGACAAACCTGAGGGGGGAGAAAGCATTTAACAAACCTGAGTGTGTGTGTGAGAAATGCATTTAACAAACCTGAGTGTGTGTGGGAGAAATGCATTTAACAAACCTGGGGGAGGGAGAAACGCATTTAACAAACCTGGGTGTGTGTGGGAGAAACGCATTTAACAAACGTCCCGCTGAACGAGAGAGGTTTTAGGCTCCTTTGTGGTCGACGACTACCAGTAACCCTCAATGCTCTCCCATCCAGGCTGGGAATTGTGATACAAAGGTGGTTTAAAAGTGGGAGGCAGGAAAAGCAGCACCTCTTTCTGGAGCGCCCTCTCACTTGTCCTACCTCGCAGGGCTCTTCGCAGCCACCAACTGTGCACGCAGCGGCGGCGACGTGACTAGGAGGAGCCAACGCCAAAAGAGGGAGGGTGAGCGCGTGCAACGCTGTGCGAGTTCCCGGGGCGGGGGGGAAATAGCCGGAGTGTACGAGGAAAGGCACGCGGACCCCCCCCCCCCCCTACGTGGGCCCCTCTTGAGGGCGCCACCACAACATCCCTCCTCCCCTCCCCCGCTAGAATTGGGACGTTCCTTCCTGCCACGCGCTTTCTCCCCGCCACCCCTCCTCCCCTGCCATTGCTTTTGCTGGCTCCTCTCCTTCCCGCCCTGTCAGTTGAGGGAAGAGCGGGTGGTGTGTCCCTCACGTCATATGGCCCGCCTGGCTACCATTGGCTGGCAGGCCTCACCAGACTGCAATGCTGTTCCCGGGACTGCTCGGCAGCTCCGCCTCCTGTCCCTCCCTCTCCGCCGCGTCAGCCTCAGCAGCAGCGGCGGCCCCGCGGGAGGGGTGGAGGCGCGCCGCACGAAGAGGCTCGCGCCTTTATAAGCCGGCAGGGCGCGTGTGCGTGAGGGACTGATTGAGAGAGACTGTGTTGCCCGAGTCCAAGCAGGTAAGGGCAGGGGGGGGGGGGTGGCGGGGGGAAGGCGGGGGGGGGGGGGGGGGGGGTGGGGGGGGGGGAGATCGTGTGTGTGTGTGAGAGAGAGAGAGAGAGAGAGAGATTGAGTGTGAAAGCCCCCCATCTCAACGATACCTGCTTCGGTTAAGACGGTCAGTTAGCGGTCACCTGAGACTCCACAGTTGGAGGCAGTCTACCTGAGGGTACTGGGTTGAGAGGGTAACTGGGTGGTCCCCGCGCTCTACCTGGTGGGTCTTGGAGCCCCTCGCCCTCGAATCTGCTAAGGGGGGAGGAAAGGGCGGCAGCTCTGGCTTTTCTAGCCTTTTGCAGCAAATCCGCCGTCTCCAACTGGGCGCCCACCCGATGCACCCTCCAGAAGAAGGATGTGGTCTTCTGATTGACCAACGGTTTGTTGTGTGTGTGTGGGGGGGGGGTTAACTTAATTTGTAAAAATAAAATCCAGTTGGCCTTTACTGGGGGTGGGGGACAGATGGACCATTGGTTAGTGGTTGTTTGTAAATGCTTTCTGCTTTTATATCATACACACACTGCAATAAGTTAAGCACATCATGTCCTAGCACCATGCCTGGTGAAGCATCTGGGGTCACATTCTCAGTGATTGCTTGCAGGCAGCAGTGGCAAGGCTTGGTAGCTAGGAGCCTTGGGGATCAAGAGAAATTATATGAGGAGCTTTAAGTTTCCTTCAAACCTTGGCAGTTAAAATGCTGGAGGGAGAAGAAGAGGCCAATTTGTAAGTCTCTGGCTGCACCTAAAGTAGAAAACGTAAGCATTCCTGTGAGTCAAGCTTCACTTCTCGTTACTTCTTGTGATTTTGTGTCATATTTTTTTTTCCTGCCAAGGATATGGAAAGAGCTTGCCATTGTCTTCCAGAATATTTATTCAGTTTCCCAAGCTGGCCTTCAGTTTCTTCTGGTGGTTTCCCAGCCAGCTATGAAGACTTGACCCTGCTTAGCTTTGAAGTCACAGTGCTTAGGCTGGTGAAATCTTGAGAAAGCACAGCTGGTATGAGTGGGAGGGAGACTTACTCTACTCCTCCCTGTTATCTTACTGGAGAATATGGTGAAAGTTAGATATCAGGCTGGTAGTTCTGTCTCCTACAGCAGAAGGGGTTTTTTTACCAGATAAAGTGGCTTTCACTTAGATCTCCCAAGAGGCAGTCTTTTTCCTACAATATTGGCATTCTTGTAGCACCAAATAGACAAAACTAGCCTGGCATCTTATAACAGTTTGCCCTACTTTGGAGAGGAAAAGGGGCAGTTCAGTAACCTACATAAAGTGAGAATGTTTCGATTATAGGATCTATCTGTTTGAAAATTGAGGCTTTTGAAAAGAAACTATACAAACCATTTGTCCAGAATGGTATAGTCAGTGTCCACTACTTGAGCAGGGGGTTGGACTAGAAGACCTCAAAGGTTGCTTCCAACGCTGCTATTCTCTGTTCTGTTATTTAAACCTGCCATGTCACTGGTATTGGGGCAATTTAATGCTGCATTTCATACTGGGTTAAGCTTGAAGGGTCTATACCAGCGTGTCCAACCTTGGCAGCTTTAAGACTTGTGGACCTCAACTCCCAGAATTCCCCATCCAGCATTTTTGGCTAAGGAATTCTGGGAGTTTAAATCCACAATTCTTAAAGTTGCCAAATTTGGAGACCTCTGGTCTATACATAGAAAAATCAGAATTGTGCATGCATTTCATAGAAATTAAATTCTGAAGAAGCAGGACAGAAAAAATCTAGAGAGTTTTGAATTTTGGTATTGGAGAAGAGTGCTGAGACAACAATGGGCAGCCAAGGAAATAAACGTTGACTGTAAAATAAACTGTCCAGAATACTCAAGGCAAAAATGCCCAAGGGTCAAATTATCATGTTTTGTGTACATAATGTGAAGTTCCATCTTATTCAAGAAATCTACAATTCTGGGAAAGATGGAAGGAAAGAGAAGAGGGCAATTGGTAACAAGGTGGAATGAGTGCACTGGTGTTCCTGGAGAAGATCTACTTGATGTAGTCATCCATTTGTTGGTGTTTAGTCAAAAGTTTAAAGGACTATGTTTTATTCCTAGAAAATTCTTACTGTTTTAACATTGTGGTATATACACTTTATTCTGGTATTTGGAATTCTAGATAAAATGCTTCTGTAGAAACTGTGTAATTAGATACTCCTTGAAGCAGTGTAAATATTTAAACTGGTAATGGTTTTATCTTGTGGTTGTTCTAAAAGTTCAAAGCAAGTTTTCTCTTGGCAGTAGTTTTGAGATAAGGAAGTCAAGTGACTTTATAAATATGCTTGGCTAAGTAGCAATTAATTGAGCTTTTAGTTCTCTAGCCAGGTAATAAGAGACAGAACTACTGCCTCAGTTTCACTGTAAGGTATTTCACATCTTCAGTTCTTACAACAATATAATTAGGTAGGCCAAGAGCTAAGAGGGAGAGGGCTTTTTAAAATTAAAGGTGAGAAAATTCCTTAAGGTCATTTTCTTTGATTCCATATTAATACTTCATGGGAATAACAGCATAAATGAAGGAACCTAGTTCAACCCTCTGCTCAAGCAGGAGACCTATACCATTCCAGACAGGTAGTTGTCCAGTCTCTTAAAATCCTCCAGGATGCAGCCCCCACAACTTTTGGAGGCAAGCCATTCCACTGATTAATTGTTCTGTTAGGAAATTTCTCCTTAGTTCTAAGTTGCTTCTCTCCTTGATTAGTTTCCACCCATTGCTTCTTGTCCTGCCCTCAGGTGCTTTGGAGAACAGGTTGACATCCTCATCTTTGTAGCTCTTCAAACATTAGAATACTGCTATCAGGTCAGCACTAGTCCTTTTCATTAAACTAGACATACCCAATTCCAGCAACCATTCTTTGTTTTAGCCTACAGCCCCCCAATCATTTTTGTTGCTCTCTGCACACTCTTTAAGGTCTCAACATTTTTTTCACATTGTGGCGACTGTGTAATACAATATTCCACCTGTGGTCTTAACCAAGGCCTTATAAAGCGCTATTGAATTCCATATTATAATATGGAATTTTATCAGGCTTTGGATTAACTAGAGAAGTATAAGAACTTTTTGTAGAGATAAAAGCATAATAGCACATAACCAGCCCATTGAGAGCTTTCTGAGTATTCTGTACTCTATAAGGCCTTCATGTCTCTTTCAGAAACCCGATGGAGAAACCTGTACCTCAACCTGAGAATCATACCTGGAGTTGCTCCTGTACAGCCAGAGGAAGATACAAGGATCACCTGGGTGGAAGTGCAACAGGGTTAGCAGCCAAAGTGGGTGAAATGCTAACCTCATCTGTTTCCAGTTCTCCCCTGACCTTAGTGGGTCATGCAGCCCGTCACCCAAGCAGCCCAAACAGAGGCAGCGTCCCTGGTAGCAGCAGCTTGAACTTGAGCAGAGACTTACTGCAGCGCAGCCTGGTGCTTTTTGCTGTGGGCACTTTCCTTGCCCTGGTGCTAAACTTACTGCAGATTCAGAGGAATGTAACCCTGTTCCCTGAGGAAGTCATCTCTACAATCTTCTCTTCTGCCTGGTGGGTGCCCCCTTGCTGTGGGACAGCAGCAGGTAAGCGGGAACCTTTTAAAAGAAGGTGAGGGGATTTCCAGTTGCCGTGGCTCTAAGCTGGGTTGGAGGATGTTAGTTCATTGCTCAGAGTGGTGTGTGCTATTTTCTTGTTTATTTACTTTGAAAGTGGTTTTATATTTTCCTCATTTAACCAAACAGGTGCCTAGAGTGGCATTTAGGAGCTTATATATCTTGATATTTGATAGGACTGTATTTGACCTCACAAGGAGAACACGGATTAAGATGTAAGAAAACAACACCTTTAGCAGCAGAGTGTTTTTCCTCCTTCCTTCTTTCTAAAGGCTTTGTGAGTTTGGCGTTATTTTTCACTCTGGAAAGCGAAAGAGTTTCCTCTAGCTATTATTGCTTGGCAAGTTTTTAACTCAGGAGCTGGCATGATTCATCATCACTCTTGGCCATATAATTGGCTTGCTGTGGAAACTGGTGAGTCGCGTGCTCCGCTTCCTATTGGTTCGCAGTCTGAACATGCCACATACTCAATCAAAAACAAGGAAGTCACATGTTGTGACAGAAGAGAGGAACTGAGACTGGCTTAGTGCCTATTTTAAGAGCAGTTTTAGTTCCTAGCAAGATGCTCATAGAAAATGACCCCTTTTTTATTGCAAAGTACAAATAAAAGTTCAGAATTGAATTACTACAATCCCTTTTCAATTAGGTAAGTTAGTCCCTTTTGATGGTTATTCCAAAAGTATTCTCAGGCATTGGGTTTCAAATCATGGTATTTAACAGAGCTGTTGTTGGCAGATTGTACATAGCTTTGGCTCCAGAGCCATTTATGACATCAAGACTTAAAATCTTCTCTCTGCAAGTCAAGATGAGAAAAAGAAACTCGCTTTTATTTCATGAAATTGGTGGATTTTTTTTACCACCTATAAACGATAAAATAAATCAGGCAAAAGAAAGCATAGACATGTTAAGTTTCATTGAACTTAACATAGTTGGCATGGAGATGTCCAGGGCATTGCCACTTAATCCTTGTGCTGATCTGAAAAATAGTTGGCACGATTTTTCCATGGGGAAAAGTGTATTTCTATATTTTATAGCAGCTTAAAGAGATTTTCTCATAAGTTACTACTGAATATAGTAACTGTTTGTAAAAATAATTGTTGATTGTTTCAGAGGCAGACTACTTCAGTGTTAAACTAATCTGGCTTCCCTCGTTTTTTTTAAATTGTCACCCTCCTCCCCCCCCCCCCAATCATAAATGGTGATCATGTGAGCCTGGGATGCTGCAAGTGTCATAAAGACTTGTTGGTTTCCAAATGCCCAATTTTGATCATGTAACCGTGGAGGTTCTGCAATATCATAAGTACAAAGACTCTCACAATTTCAAACAATTGTTAAGTGAATGGTCATATGTTGAAGACTACCTGTACTCTTCAGTACCTCAGAAAATGAAAACTAGGCTTTGCTGGTTGCTGGGGAGAGGAAAATGAATGGTTAACAGAACAACTGATTTCAGCTTCTCTTCTATTACTTTTCCTTTTACAGCTGTTATTGGCCTGCTGTATCCCTGCATTGACAGCCATCTTGGTGAGCCTCACAAATTCAAACGAGAATGGGCAAGCGTAATGCGCTGTATTGCTGTCTTCGTTGGCATTAACCATGCAAGTGCTGTATCCTTGAGAGAGAGAAAAGGCTTAATGTTGCCTAGCATTTTCCCCATCATTACTGGATCAGCTTCAATTGATTTGAGTAATTATGTTTCACAAATCAGTGCCTATGCTATCTATACTTTAAAACAGAGTTTCTCAACCTTGGAACTGTCTGGCTTCATATCTCCCAGAATTCCCCAGCCAGAATTTGTGAGTTGAAGCCCATATATCTTTAAATTCCTGAAGTTGGGAAACTTTGATCTAAAGTCTCTGCTTAAAGTGTATTGTTTCTCTTTCAGTTTTCTCCTGAAGAAACTAAAGCTACTGGAGCTGGCAAAAAACCCCACACCCTTATTTATATTCTACCTGTATGTCTATGGTTGTCCCAAAGATGACTTTTCAGAAACCAACTTTTCTGGTTTTTCCTTGAAGATGTTTTGAAGCTTCTTGGATGAATAACCAGAAAGTCTCAGTTGCTTCTTGAAAAAGCACCTTTGGGACATTCTACCTGTATTATTTTTATAAATAATCCAAGGCAGTGTATATACACTTTTTCTTCTTCATACTTTCCCCTAACAACAATCCTGTGAGGTGAGTTGGGCTGAGAGAGAGGGCTTGGTCCAGAATCACCCAGCTGGCTTTGACGCAGGATTAAAGTCACTCAGCCACTTTTCATGGCTTAGGCGGGACTAGAATTCACAGACTCCTGGTTTTTAGCCTGGTACCATAACCACCTGGCATGAGGGCTTGCTTGATTCCATTCTATTGTCAGAAGAGACCATGATCTGAAGGATTTTTATATTCCCTTTCTGGCTTCCAAAGACTTAGTCCCACTTTTATCTAATATCTACACTATTTATGCCAACAAAGTTAAAGAGCAAAGTGAGACACTCCCATCTGTATATCTTCACTTGCAGAACATGGGGCATTGCTTAGGTATTGTGAAGAAAAATTTATTGGAAATGTAGCAAATTGTGAGGACAGGAATTATTTCTTTTACACTCATTTAAAAAAAGGTAGACCTATAATTCTTCTAAAGTGTCAATTTACAGAATTGGAGATTTATTTAACAATCTATTATCCTCCAGCAGCATTAACACAAGACATTGTTTTAAGATAAATGTGGCAGTTCCATCTGCCTAATTGTGAAAATAATAAGTAATTTGCTTTTCTTTGCTGTGTTATAACTTCTCCCTCAGGATATGCTTTACATTTTATTTCATGAAATTTAAAGAGAACTTAGAAAATAAAAGATTGCCCCCTGCAGGTTGAGATACTGAGCTGAAAATAGGAATCGAGATTTGCAAGAAAATGATCTCTCAAATATACTCTTCCTACTTCTTGTACATTCTATAAATTGATTTCTGCATGTGCATGTCATGGATAAGACATAAAAATATTGGTAGGAAAGGCAAAGAAGCTATCGAAAATGAAAAGGAGAAAAAGATGGGATACTTGGATAGATGTTAGGAGTTGTGTGGAGCAAGAAATTTGCCAGACTATAAAATTTCCTTAGCTTCCTTCTTAGAAACTGGATTTTGCAAACAACATCCAGCTTTCCCTGACCCTTGCGGCTTTGTCGCTGGGCCTCTGGTGGACATTCGATCGTTCAAGAAGTGGTCTTGGTCTTGGGATTACAATTGCTTTTGTAGCTACTCTGATTACACAGTTTCTGGTCTATAATGGAGTTTATCAGTAAGTATACCTTGCATTCCCTTCTTTCCAATTGTTCAATTTCTTTTTAAAAGGCATGAATTATGCCTGCACTTGTTTTAGTTTACTATAGTTCTTTATTGATTATTAGTTTTATCATATGGGTTTATTTTTTGAATTCAGGGAAGCTTGCTGCTACTCCTATCTTGTCTACACCCCGTGAGACGAATGGCCCTAAAAGAGATTTACTAGCCCTGGGGAAAACTAAACCTTATGGTGTCTACATTTCTAGCCCAGCACTTTAATTACTACATCAAACTAGCCCTTCAAATATTGATGGCTATTTTGTTAAAGAAGGAAATGTCAGTCCTAACTTAATAATACAGCTTAGTTTCTACATGAAAAAATAGTATTTACCTGTGTAATATGGGCAAATAGTTTTAGATTTGGTAATATCCAGTTAAGACTGGAACTAGGCACAAAGAGAGTATTTTCCCCTCTTGTACCTTTGCCTAAAACCAGCCTTTCATTAAAGCATTTGCCAAGAGTTATAGGCCCTGTGAAGTTGCAGACCAGCAAGTAAATGAGAAAGTATTGAGCAACTGTTATGTTCCTTTTCTCTACTGTGTGTTTAAGCCAAATATTACATTAGAGGAGGCCTGTGTTACTTTTAACCAGTTAGTAACTTCCATGGACTTATTTACAAAGCTATATCATAATTTTTCTTATTTTTTTAAAAAAAAAAGTTCTTCCCTTTCCTAGGACAAGGGAATACATTCAAAGCATTCTCTAAATGTGCATGTTTGTATTTATTTATTTATTAAATTTATATGCTGCCTGTCTCATTATACAGAATAACTCCAGGCAACTTACAGTGGCATAAAAATGTAAATGTAAAAGTTAACACATTAACAATTTTAAATATATCTGTATGCATATGTGGTACTTCTAATAAGATATGAAAATCTTGAATTCCTTATGCTTTCCCTATTTCCAGCAGAGCAAAATGCCCAGATCAATTTTGATTAGATGCTAGAACTACAAAATAATCCTCGATTTCTCCCCTCCCCACTCCCCACTTTCCTTTAGGTATACATCTCCAGATTTCCTTTATATCCGGTCTTGGCTACCTTGTATATTTTTCTCAGGAGGTGTGACTGTAGGAAACATAGGACGACAACTTGCTATGGTAATTATATATATATATATCTGCTGGGTTTTTAAAATGAAAAATGCTTCTTCAGCTGAAAAAAACCATAATTATTACCTATGGATGCCTGTTCATAAATGACAGGTATTCTATGGCAGTGTAAACATGTATCATCCTAGGCAATCTGCAGACATGTTTATTGCTAAGGCCTTATGTTTTTTCAATAAATGTAAATGGAGTAAGACAGAAAATGCCTGTTGTAATTTGAAATGGCTATGGCATTCACTCTCAGGAAATGTCTTGGAAAACTTGCTTCTTCTATGTAAGGATTTATTTTATTAAGAATGGCCTCAACCTTAAGTACCTTGGTTCTTCTATCTACAACTGGCACAACAAATGTGCAGAGTAACAGAGAATCCTTGTCTGGGGTTCAGCCTTGTCAATGAAGAGACTTTAGATAAATAAAATGTATTCGGAAAAACAGGTTGGAAAAAAAGGTTTTTTTGTAAACATCTCACCCATCAAGTAGGCAAGCTTAATGACAGCTTCCAGCTTACTACATTTATTTGGTGACTGGAAGTCTCTTATGAACTTTTTGCATAAAAATGAAAGAAACTTGTGGTATGCAGATTTGATAATTAAATATGATAGTTTATAGAAAGAAGAGTAATGTGTAAATTTAAAGAGACAGGTTAAAACATGTGTATAAGCGCAGGTGTGAAAAATACCAGAAGCCTTTTTCCTTTCTATTTTTCTTCAACATTTTTCCCTTGCGCTTTTTCCTTGATTCCTTTCTTCTTTCTTCCTTAGTTTATATTAGTTTGTGTCCATTTTTAATCATCTTGCTTTTCTCACTGGAGAAGGAGTATCATTTGTTTTTATTTATTACTTATCAAATTGATTTATATAAATGCCAAACTCACACAAGATGACTCTGTACAGCATTAAAAATCAACAATATAAAAACTGCAGAATCTCAGAATTCAGAAACAATCAAGCAGGTTGTATAATTGTTCTTGTCATTGCCACACCTCCCCGTGGCAATGACAAGAACAATTATACAATCTTGTTTATTTCTGAATCAATCTGGGGTCCCCAGGCTCACTGACTGAATCACATCTTCAGGGCTTTCCAGAAAAGTAGCAAGGATAGAGCCAATCTGATTTCCAAGGTGAAAATATTCCAAAGGGAAGGGAGCCATCCCAGTGAAGCCCCTTCTTCTAGATCCCTTCAGATATACTCCTTAAAAGACCCACAACCTTCCCTGTCGGGTTGGCCAGGTAGATGTAATTGGGGAGAAGGGGTCCTTCAAATATGCTGGCCCCACGCCATGTAGGGCTTGGTGGCATTTCCATCTGATATGCTGTCTGAAGCAGAAAGGACCTATAATATCCTCCCTTAATCATGCATATCCTGGGATCCAAGTCTCATTTGACCTATAGTCTGATGTGCCCAGTTTCGACCTTTGATCTAGTTTCCAGAAACAGAGTAGTTACCATTGGGCGGTGTCTGGAAGCAAAAGGATGCTTCTTTGGATTATAGCACTTAAGTTGCAGACCTGCTCATCTCCCTCCCTCTACTTGCTTTTTAAATGGTAATTATTTCAATGATTACAAAATTCTTATCTTTGTTTCATGAAAGGAGTCACCTGAAAGGTGTTCCTGGCTGATAGATCAGATTATTCTCTAGAGTTTCACTAATAGAATTTTGAAATCTAAGCTTTTACACACCTTCCCTAATTTCAAAGAAGACAGATTTCAATGGAATTTTTTTTTTTAAAGCACAATAACTTTTGGCTTTATCCACAGGGTATTCCTGAGAAGCCTCACAGTGATTAAACAACCGGATCTGACCTGTATTTGTGAAAGCAGAATAAGGATCAGTTCAAGCTAGGATTTTTCGTCTTGAATTACCAGCATGAGCTCCCTAAATCTGGGAAGGAATGAACTCACCATAAAGTGGCCAAGTGGTTACCTTGATTTATTTCTGAGAAGTTTCTGAGTTTGACTGTTCGGTGGAAAATGTTCAGCACAGACTTTTCATGCACAATAAGCTGAATCTTAATGGCTGTTCTTCCAAGTCCTTGAAACAGCTGCCATTTTCAAAGCCTTGAAGCAAATCTTAATTCTACCCATGCCCAAAGACAGTTGCTTGGTATGGCATGGTGAGGTAGTAGAATAGTATTTCTCCAAGTATCGTTCATCCTGTGGTTGCCTTTAAGGGACCTGAATGAAAGAACCATTGTTGTATAAAGTAATAAGGGCCCAGGTCTTAGAGAAAAGGCTTTTGTGGACCCTCCTATTGTAAAAGGGCTAGCACAGGAATATTATATTGATTTATGTCTTAAGCACCTGGCTTCTTGAGGTGGGGAGAAAATCATCTTGAAAACCAACGATTTGTTAGCTGCTCAGCTGTTTTACGGCTCCCTATATCACTTCTCTTGGAAACACACAGCCAACATTTATATTTTTCCAAGAGATAGCCTACCTTGGGTCTCTAAGCAGGATGGATTTAGATGGGTTCTTACCGACTTCAATAAGTGTGTCTTCATTATGCTATACCATGAAGAGGATATTTTTCTGGGATACTTGTTAAAATCTCTGGGAATCTGGCAGGTTTCACAGCAGAAACAGGACTTGACATGAAAAGAACGGGAAAGTTAATAGTGTTAGTTAAAGTATCTTGTTAAATGATCTCTTGTCTGAATTTCTGAAGAGATCACTTCGTGTTCTTGATTTTGCAAATTTGCAGAACTTGCAATCTGTGATTGCTTTATAAGGAAGAGTGCTAATGTCACTGCATTAAATATCTGATGTACTCAACTAGTTCCAGGGTGAGCACAATAGTTAGTTCAATACTATAAGTCACCACTGATCTAATGAGCGGGTGTTAAGTTTCAAAATTTAAAGTGCAATGTACAGCTGAAAGGAATCTGAGCCTTGTAGTATCCTCTTTAATATCTCCAGCAAACCATATTAAAGAGAAAAAGTTTTGAACTTATTTAATGCTTCATGAAAGCAAACATCAGCAATAATCTAACTAGTGTTGTTAGTTTGCATCCTTTACTAAACTCTTGAGAAATACTCCATTCCTGTGGCTCTAATAACAAAACAGAGCTCATGCTGCATTATTCAACTTTAGGCACTTTTGCTTCCAGCCTCATTTAGCTTCCAGTCCAATCAGAAGGTTTATGTTTTAGATCAAGGAGAGGAAGTTGGGGAGCTCCAGATAATTAAACCATTTCCCATCGTCTTTAATCAGGCTGGTGCAGGTGCAGATGAGAACTGAGAGTCCAAAACACCTGCGGAGTTACTAGTTTCCCTATGAGTTTTACTTAAGCTGAAGAATCTTCTCCAGGTTTTGTCCCAAAACAGCATTTTTAAAAACTGGATTCTTTTCCAACTTTATTTCCTGATCTTCCACACTGAACAGCTGTTTGGGAGATGGGAACATAGAATCCTCCAAGGGTGCAACTGTGAGTTAGGAGATTCACCTACAATAACATTGGGAGAAGGTTTAGGCTCCCTTCTTCTTAAACTAACCAGTTTGTGGTGAATGAGACAGCAAAATCATTTGCTTGGGGAAGGTGACTTTGCCTGATACTGTCACTTTCCAGAATTCTATATTCTTTTGCCTTCCTGAGGACATTAAACCTGAGATGTCAGTGTAGATTTTCTGTTTGAAGTAGCAGTTAAATTCAGGTGCTGGAAAAAGCCTGCCAAAAAGGGAAGGCTGTTTTTCTAAATTCTAGAATTATTGTTTTATTTTGGGAAGAGTTTTGAGACTCCCACTGTTCTCAGAGTACATCCACTCAACATGTTAATGCAAGGGAGAAGGATACTAATAATTTCAGAATAGTTTCTCCTGTAGCTCAGAAGTCTCCAAACCTGGCAACTTGAAGACCTGTGGATTTCAACTTCCAGAACTCCTCAGTCAGCCATGCTCCACATGTCTTAAAGTTGCCAAGTCTGGAGACCCCCTGCTCCTTAAAAAGGATAGAGAATTCAGAGGCTATATAAGTGGATGAGGATAGTTACAATCCCCACCCCCCTTTGGTTTGACTAGGTTATTGGAATATTTGAATTCTTGTGGATCACTTCCAAAGTGAATTTTTGAATTGCTCACCTCAGCATCAAACTTGTTTGAAAAGTATATTATAAGTCTTAATCAGTTTTTTTGTGTTTTTTCTTAAAGTGGCAGTTTTTAAAAAAAGCTTCAAGCACTATAGAATACATGATTTATTCTGAAGAGGTTACATTGAAATCTGTGGTATTTTTGAATAGTAAATTATAGGCTGCAGCTTTAAAGCCGGGCTTTCACTTTCCACTTTTTCTTTAAAGTGTATTGATTCACTTCTTACATAATCCTGTTTAAATGGTATTATCTGAGTATGCCTCTGTAACATGTATGTGCAAGATGAAAGCCACTATATCCTCTAAATTTAATTTTGAGGTTGCACAAGGGGAAATAACTACCTTTCTATAATATCTTACTACCGATGTAATTAAGAAAATGGACAATTGTATTTGTAAATATGTAATCATGAAATCAGATATTTAATTTGTAAAGTTTATTTGTCAGTCTGTGTATTGAAATGACAGCCAAGTTCAATCTTGCCAATACTTGTAAGTATCTGAACCAAAGTGATCAGAGTTTGTGTTACAAAGAGAAGTGTGTTGGGGGAAAGGGAATTCCAGATAAGAATCCTTTGATTCTCAAACTTGGTAGATTTTTCAACTGTGTGTATGTGCGTGGTTTTTCTTTTTTTTTTAATCCATTAAAGGTTTTGACCATTTGGTTCCTGCATTTTGTCAAAAATTATTCTTCCTAGGAGTTATCTAACAAATACAACTGCTGGAAATTTTCTTTGAAAGTGATACTATTTTCTTTAACGATGCCCCTGGAGTTATTCCTTATAAGAGAACTATGAATCTTGTTCTACATTGCAGCGTTCTGCAAAACTGTCCGGTAATAATTATTTATAGCCAGCTTCATCATTTTTACAAATATCTCAAGATGGTGAACATATCTAACACTCCTTCCACCTATTATCCCCACAACAATCCTGTGAGGTCAGTTGAGCGAGAGAATGAGTGTGTGGCTCAAAGTCACCCAGCTGGCTTTCATGGCTAAGGCGGGACTAGAATACATCGCCTCCTGGTTTCTAATAATATCCTTATTGTCATTGTACATCCCGTATACAACAAAATTGGTTTAGCCTCTCCTGGTGCAATCCATAACAGAAATACAATACAACATGAAGAGTATAGAGTATAATCCTTAGGAGTCTGACAGCCCATAGGTAAAAGCTGTTTTTAAACCTGTATAACATATTGGGACTTTTTTTTCCCTTCGCGAACTCAGGCATGGACGTGGCCAGTGCATGACATATCCAGCCTGCGGGCTGGGAGTTTAACAGCCCTGCAGTAGACTAACACAGGTCTCTTCCCTGAGTTGTTTCAATAGTTTTGGCTGAAGTAAATTATCCTTTGTTTCTGAATACTGGTGGTATTATTCCGGGGCTTTTAATGACACAATTGCTTCATTCTCTGAAGTCGGCTAGAAGGATCGAAATTCACTTCTACTTGAAGTAGAACTGATCTAAAAATTTAAGAAACAGAAAAGAAAATTATATTGCTAATATTTAGAAGCTGTGCCCTCATAGTGTTGAAAGCTGAGGGGTACAAAAAGCGAAAGCAAATCAAAAGTAAAGCACCAGAGGAATTCCACTATATTAACTGATGGCAAGAGGATCTAGTAATCCCTTCTCCAAACCATTTGGTTCTCCTAGACCACCCTGTGCCGCTTTGGATCATCATTTCAGAGATATTTCCTTACCTAAACAGAAATAGAATAAGCACAGGTTAGGTGCATAAAAAAAGAACAAGGAGTGGGAAGAGCTTCCAACTTTCTGCTGGCTTCCCCATTCAGTTTCTTCATGGCAAGGAAATGTTCCCTCCTTGTCATTCCGTTGTTATCTTCTTTGTTTCCCTCCCTCCCGTGAATTCCTTTTGGCTTCCCCATTTGCTTGTGAGAAGCTGGCCAGGGGGGAAAAAAGTCGGCGGGGAAGCCAGCAGAAAATTGCAAGTCCCAAGGCCAGCAGGGCAGTAAATGGCTGCTGCTGGATGACTGATGAATTGAATGGAAGTGCAGAAATGCAGGTCAGAAATAGTTACGTGACAGTGCACAAGAAGTGCTGAGTGGGTCAGGAAAGGTGCACAGGGGTACATGGACCGCGGAGGGCACTGCAGGTCAAGAAGGGCACATGGGTATTGGAATTTGTGAGAGGTGCCATGGAAGTCAGGGACGACACATGGGTGCACAAATGGAACAAGGATGGTGCTTGGAGATGCTTAATGTGTGAGAGGCACCACATCGCTTAGGAAGAATGCACAGGAGAGAGCATGTTGAATATGATACATTTCGTGTGTGAGAGGTACTATGAGGGTCAGGAAAGGGGCATGGGGGTGCCTGAGAGTGCCACATAGAATGGGGAGGTGGCAGTTTGGGTCCAGAAGGATGCATCAGCCATCAGGGCACAGTGGTTAGAATGCAATATTGCAGTTAGACAGCCCACAGCCTAGCGTTTGATTCTGATTTGGCTTAAGATTGACTCAACCTTCCATCCTTCTGAGGTAAGCAAAATGAGGACCCAGATTGTTGGGGGCAATAAGGTGATTCTCAGAGGTGGGATTCAATTTTTTTAACAACCGATTCTGTGGGCGTGGTTTAGTTGGCCTGGCTTGGTGGTCATGTGACTGGCTAGGTGTGGCCAACTCAACATCACTCACATTGAGGCACATATCTCCTCGCCTGGCCTCTCATGACTCTGGGGATGCTGCAACAGTCATAAGTGTGAAAAATGGTCATAATTCCCTTTTCTCCCTCGAGCTGCTCGGATCATCCAGAGAGTGGGAGGTGCTCCAGTCTGCGTCTGTGTAGGCTGGGCTTAATCATTAGGGAATGCTCCGCCCTCTGTCACATGGTCCCTTGTAGCCTCCCAGTTTATGTCCAGCCTTTGCAGAGTTAGGCTGTGTGTTTTGATTGTGCTTCCTACTCTTTGGCTGATTCAAGCAGGATAATATTTCAGTTCAGGTTTGATTTAAGCTTATTATTTCCTTAGCCTCTGCACATCTGGGGGTGTCTTGAGACTTAGGGGTGTGTTTTTCACCCCCAGGGGGCTGGGCGGGCAGCTTAGCAGCGCTTAGCGCTAACACACCCCCACCCCCCCACCCCCCACCCCGCTCTCTGCCATTTATTTCTTTCTTTCCTGCCTTGCTGTCCTGGTGCCTTTCTAAGGTCTGGAGCCTTTTTTCTGGTTTTCCCCCCACTAACGCCAATTTCAGCATCCTCGCCCTCGTGGCTTGCAGGATGCACCCACCCTGAGCCACCCGCTTTGCCTTTCACTTTCGATTTCCAGGCGGCTGCCATTTTGGGTTCTGCCTCATGGCCGGGCGACATTTTGCAGGCCTCCTATTGCTGCGACGTTCTGCTGGCCCTAGGCTTAGGCTCCCAGGCCTAGTAGGGCTGATCTCTCTATCTCCCTCTCCCAGAGGGGAAAAAGAAAGCTGTTCTTTACTCTTTACTCTGTTAATGGTTGGTGTAAGTGTTGGCTTCCGCAGCAGATCTCAGGGTGGGGAATTAGAAAAGCAGCCACTCCCTCCCTGAGGGGGGGAAGCTGCCTGAGGCCTTGTATTGCTGGCGTTGATTTGGCTGATTGGCTTCTCTTCCTTTTACCAACTGCCAGGTTGTTATTCAGTCTAATACAGAATATCTTCATATTTCCTTACATGGGTAATCCAATCTCATTCAATTGGCATTTTTTCTCTCTCAGATTTGCTTAGAGAGACCTAGCTTCCATCACTGTCGCTGCAGTGTGTTTTCCTGGATCCTTATCCTGGTGGGATATAATTGTACATTAAAAGTCTATATCTGTGGCAGTTTTTTTTTTAATTTTTTTAAAAAAAAATTTCCCTTTTTTGGTCATATTTTCAGATTATTCATTGCAAATTCCAAAAGGGGGCGCAGGCCAGTTTCTGGATACCCGGCCTTACCCAGGTCGTATCCTAGGCATGCCAACCGCCTGTACACACATATATATATATTTCTATATATTCATTTTGATACTTCTGTTGTTTTACCATGGCAGATGATAACCCTAACTCCCGCCATTCTTTGAAGGCGAAATCTAAGTCCCATCATGTGCGCAGACAGGCTAAGGAAACCTCCCAGGAGACTTCTAAGGCCTCTCAAAGGGACGCCTTAAGGCGTCATAAGGCACTAGAGAGGGAGTTCGATAGGCACTCTAGGGTGACTCAACCATCACCCCCAGCCGCCCCTTCTACTTCCAGGCACACACCCCTCCAGTTTGTTCCCCTCTCTCCAGGCACAGCTCATCCCAGGAGTCTCACGCCCCTGGACCAGCTACCAGCCAGATGCCTGAAGCAACCTTTACTCTCACGGCCGCTGGCCTGAGACAGGAGGACCCACCCACAATCGAGATGCCTGAGTACATGAGAACTTGGATGGAGCAGGCTATTCGACAGGGGATAGCTCAAGGCATGCAGCGGATGGCCGGATCAAGCCTTCCTCAGACGGTTCCCGCGCAAGAACTGGTGCCAACTAGGTCCATGCCCACCCTGGACCCTGCTCCTGGTTAGGTACCCTCCCGGGGGGCCAGCCCTCTTCCAGAAAGGGAACCGGAGGAGGGAATGGAAATTTTAGACCAATACAGGGAGGAGGAGGAGCACCTTGAATGGGGATCCACCTTCCATGGGGAACCCTTTTCAGATTTAGACCCGATGGAAGCAGAGTTGTCGGAGGACGAGGGCCTTACCCCCGACCAGCCTTCCTTTGTGGGGTTATTCAAGCCCCACATGTTTAAGTCCATCTTGTTTAAGGCCAAGAACACCTCGGGCCTGGCCACTCAACTTCCCCCTGTCCCCCACTCCTCTGGGGAGGAACCGGAGGACGCAATGTTCAAACAGCCCGTGGTGGCCGAGGATGTGATTCCCGCTCCTCCCATTTTCCACGATCTGGTTTCCAACCAACTGGGTTTTACGGGGACTCCTCCGGCCCCATCCACACAGGATAAGAGGTTCTTTAACCTCGAACCGGGTTTCTGCTCCCTCCTCAATACCCCGGAGGTGGACGAGCCCATTGTTGGTCTTGCCTCTTCCTCCTCCCCGAGTGACCCCCTGGAGGCCCTCAAACCCGAGGATAGGAGGTCTGAATTGGCCTTGCGTCGGGCTCATCTAGCCAACGCCTGGGCAATTAGATCGGCCACCGCAGCCTCCTTCTTTACCAGGTCCTCTATCCAGTGGCTCCGTCAACTGAAGGCCCACATCCCTCCATCCAATACATGGGTGCTGCAGGACATTGCCAAAATCACAGCGGCGGCAGAGTTCTCAGCTGACGCCACGTACCATTTGGTTAAATTCGCCTCCCGGGCGTTAGCGTCCCAGGTCACTGCCCGCCGCCTGCTCTGGCTCAAACCATGGCAGGCGGACGTGAAGAACAAGGTCAAGCTGGCCTCCGCCCCCATTAAAGGGGAGAAGCTCTTTGGGCCGGCCCTGGACCCTCTCTTGGCCGAAACTAGGGGAAAGAAGAAATTCCTTCCTCCTCTTTTTCAGAGGCCTGACTCCCGAGCCCCTCAGCCCTTTCGAAGAGGATCCTCCCGGTCCTTCTACCAGTCCCCCTTCCCCCCCAGGTACCTGAGACCTCCCTCGTATAGAGCATCATATTCCCAGGATCGTTCCGACCCGAGCGATCGAAATAGGAGGGGCGGAGGATTTAAGCATCCCTTCAGGGGTTCCGGGGGGAGACCCTTCCAGCGCTCCAAATGAATCCTGTCTTTTTTCCCCCATTGGTGGTCGGCTGAGGCATTTCGCCGACCTGTGGGATTCTACCACTTCCGACAAATGGGTCAGGGACTCCATCAGGTTTGGACTTGCTCTGGAGTTCAACTCTCAACCTCCCGAGTTCTTCATGTCATCTCCCCCCTCTAGGGACCCCTCCAAACGCAAATTAATGGATGCGGCCATCCATCACTTACTCTCCATCCAGGCCATCCAGCCAGTTCCCCCCTCTCAGCAAGGGCAGGGTTTCTATTCCCACCTCTTTGTGGTTCCCAAGTCCTCGGGGGGATGGAGGGCTATCCTGGACCTCAAACGGCTCAACCGCTTCCTAAACCCCCGCAAATTCAAAATGCACACCCTCCAATCCATTTTGCAGGGTACCAGGCAAAGAAATTGGCTATCTTCTATAGACCTCTCTGAGGCATACCTCCACATCCCAATTCGGCCTTCACACTCTAAATTCCTTAGATTCTGTTACAATCACCACCATTTTCAGTATGTGGCCCTTCCCTTTGGGTTAGCCTCTGCTCCCAGAGTTTTCACTAAGATCCTCGCGGTCCTGGCAGCTCGCTTAAGGGACTGCCCGGTCCGTCTCCACTGCTATCTGGATGATATCCTCATTCTGTCCCATTCACAATCCCTAGCAGAGCTGGACACCAAGACTACTCTCTCCACCCTCCACGCCCATGGTTTCCTGGTCAACCAAAAAAAGAGCCAACTGGTCCCTTCTACCCGAATTGCCAACTTGGGGGCCATCATTGACACGGTGCAGGAAAAAGTGTTCCTTTCCCCGGAAAGGCTCCAGAGTATTCGAAATTCAATTCAGGTTATTCGCCGATCAAAGAGGCCTTCTGTTAGATTTGTCTAAATTACTGGGAAAAATGGTTTCATGCATCTCTATTATTCCTTGGGCCCGTCTTCATACCAGGTCCCTGCAGTGGCTCCTGCTTCCGTTTCAAAGGTCCGGCAGAAGCAACTCAAAATCCTCCATCAAGGTACCTCCAAAGGTCCTCTCGTCTCTCCTCTGGTGGACCAACCCTGCCATCAACAGGGGTCATCTCTTCAAAGATCCCCAGTGTCTCGTCATCACCACAGACGCCAGCCTGAGCGGCTGGGGCGCTCACTTCCAGTCCCTTACAACACAGGGCAAATGGTCCCATGCAGAGCGGGCCTGCAGCATAAACTGGCTGGAGCTCCACGCCATCCACCTGGCCCTGCGCCACTTCCTGCCTCAGGTACGTGGGCGGCACGTCCTTATTCTCACGGACGTTACCGCCAAGGCCCATGTCAACAGGCAAGGCGGGACCCAGTCTATTCGGTTGATGAGAGAGGCCGAGAGACTCTGCCGTTGGGCAGAGCGTCACCTCCTCTCGATCAAAGCAGAACACATTTCGGGGGCCTCAAACACCCGAGCGGACTGGTTAAGCAGGGCCACCATGGACCAGTCCGAGTGGCGCATTCATCCATCCCTTTTCAGGGAGGCGACCATGATCTTCGGTCTCCCGTTAGTGGACCTCTTTGCATCCCCCTGCAACACCCAGCTCCCTCGGTTCTTCTCCAGATTCCCTTCCCCCGGGGCCGAGAATCACGATGCACTTCGCTGTCCGTGGCCCCCCGGACTCCTGTATGCCTTCCCCCCGTTAGCTCTGCTTCCCAGGGTCATTCAGACACTGACCCAGGAGAAGGCAGATCTGATTTTGGTGGCCCCCTATTGGCCCAGGCGACCATGGTTTGCAGACCTCCGCAACCTCTCGGTGTCTCCCCCGTGGAGAATCCCTCCGGACAGGATCTCCCTGTCTCAGGGGCCCATTCAACATCCGGAGCCCCAATGGCTCCAACTAACCGTGTGGAGGTTGAGCGGGAAAAGTTGAGGAAGGAGAATTTATCTAACCAGGTCATTAACATGATCCTGGCCGCCAGACGGCCTTCAACCAATCGGATATACGATGCCACCTGGGTCAGCTTCTGCAGGTGGTGCCATTCATCCATGGTCAACCCGCTCTTGCCTTCGGTGGCCCAGATTCTGAATTTTCTCCAGGATGGGCTCAAAAAAGGTCTCTCACCTAATACCCTGAGATGCCAGGTAGCGGCCCTCTCAACTGTCGTCTCTGGCGACAATCTGGGTCCCCTCTCTCACCATCCCCGTATCAGGGCCTTCCTAAGGGGGGCTACTAACCTCCGTCCCCCTGTTGTGCACCGGTACCCCACTTGGGACCTTAACAAGGTCCTGGTGGCCCTCACCAAACCTCCTTTCGAACCCATTAGAGAATCCTCTCTCCAAATTTTGACCTTTAAGGTAGTATTCCTGGTGACAATTACCTCGGCTCGCCGAATTTCGGAGATTGCTGCCCTTTCGGTGAGAAAGGACCTCTGTATCTTCCATTCCGATCGGGTGGTTCTACGCCCCGACCCGACCTTCTTGCCCAAGGTCAATTCAGTCTTCCACAGGGCTCAGGAGCTTACGCTCCCGAACTTTTGTCCCAATCCTTCGCGGGAAAGGGAGAAACGATGGCACACCCTAGATGTCAGGCGGGCCCTCCGCATATACATTAACCGCACACAACCCTTTAGAAGGTCAGAGTCTTTATTTCTCTCCTTCCAGCCCAAGTCCTTAGGCCACAAGGTGTCCCCTTCCACCATCGGGCGATGGATCAGAGCCACCATCGCCAAGGCTTATTCGTCTCAGGCCTTGCCAGTTCCCAGTGGGGTTACGGCGCATTCCACCAGGAGTGCGGCCACCTCTGTGGCCTGGGCCACCCAGGCTCCAATCTCAGACATCTGTCGGGCCGCCACTTGGGCTTCCCCCTCCCCTTTCATTAGGCACTATAAGATTGACATCTTTGCGTCAGCTGAGGCCTCGTTTGGTAGACGAGTCCTCCAGCGGGTCATCGAGGACCCAGGGGAGCTTCCACCCCAGACAGATTCCCTCCCGTAGGACAGCCAAGCTTTGGTATGTCCCACTCTCTGGATGATCCGAGCAGCTCGAGGGAGAATGGGCGTTGTTCTTACCTGACACGCCATTTCTAGTCAAGCTGCGAGGATCATCCAGCCCCACCCTTTTTAATTTTTTCCGTCTGGGGGAACCTTGTTTCAGCCAATGATACTTTAGGTCTAGTTAGATGAGAGTTAGACGACTTTCCTCCTCTCTCGACTTCGCATAAACTGGGAGGCTACAAGGGACCATGTGACAGAGGGCGGAGCGTTCCCTAATGATTAAGCCCAGCCTACACAGACGCAGACTGGAGCACCTCCCACTCTCTGGATGATCCTCGCAGCTCGACTAGAAATGGCGTGTCAGGTAAGACCAACGCCCATTTTCAGTGCCACTGTAACTTTGAATGGTCACTCCACACAAGCAAAGTACCAGCAAAGGAGGGGAAAAAACTCCAGAGAAATTCCTGAGACAGGAAGTCTAGTCCTGCCAAGAACGGAATAAGTGTTAACAGAGAGGCAGTTTCTGTAAGCAACACCAGAATGTTTCCTTCCTGCCTTCCTTACAGGATTAGGCCAGTAATTTCTTCTAACAACCAGTTCTCCGAACTGCTTAGAATGTTAACAACTGGTTCTAGTGAATAGGTGCGAACCTGTAGAATCCTACCCCTGGTGATTCTGTAAACCACTTAGGGAGGGATATAAAAAGCACTGTATATGAGTGATGTGTGCTATTCCTATGAGGGTAATGTAAGTGTGTGAGAGGTGCTGCATTATTGAGATGCGACAGGTGCTTGGAGATGCTTTGGGGAAAATTAGAGTTGCCATGCCAATTAGGGATAAAGTATAGGGGATGGTGTGGGTGGGGAGGAGTGTGCTTGGGTGTGCAAGAGGTGTTGCATGGGTCAGGGAAGATACTCGGTGCGGGTGCTGGGGTAGCATGGACTTGAAAGGGTGAACAGGGCTCCTTTCTTTTTCCCATCAGGCAAGTAAACAGGTGGAACAGGGGTGTCAAACTCATGGCGCCACGTGACATATCACAACTTTTTTTCCCTTCACTAATCCGGGCGTGGGTGTGGCCAGCGTGTGACACATCTCGCCCACGGGGCCGTGAGTTTGACACCCCTGAGCTGGAGGAAGGAGTGAAGGATAGCAAAAGCAGTGGGGAAACCTGCAGGAATTTGCAAAACGAGCATCACGATCGCAATAGCAGCTGGGCAAAGCTAACGCAGAGAACAAGTTCCCCAAATTTCATTCCCTTGGGACTTGGGGATCTCCGATTTTGGATGCATTCTGCTAGTTAGCCCATGTGAGCTATCTTGGTTCACCCCTTTTGTCCAGTTAAAAGTTACAGGAAAAAAGAGTTTTAATAGTTTATTGATAACACTATGAGAAGCTTATAATGTTTGTGATATTCAAGACCAATGTGCTGCTTACATAATTATATACAAATAAGGTTTGGGGTCTTTTTCAGCGTGTGCAAATTGGCCAGAGCTCAGTTGTAATGTCTTGTGCTTCTGTTCTACTTGAGATGGAATTGTCTACAGCCAGAAAATCCTTCAGTTTCACTTTAATATCTAGCTAGCAAGAGCCCCCTCTGGTGACAAGTTCAGTCCACGTCCACCGGAAAGAACCATAAGGAGACGCCTCTCAAAGGTTCCTCGTAGCATTCACTGTAGCATAACTAAATAGATCGGGAACGCAAAGGTCCCCATGTAACCCAGCATCGTATGGGGGCCCCTTGAGCCAACCATCACCCCAGCCTCTTAAAATATTGTCTTGAATTCCCGACGAAGGCAAAATATAAATGTACCCATACATTTGACAATGGGTCAAAGCGGAAAGGCTAAGAAGGCATTAAGAGCTGGTGAAGAATGCAGTAATTTTTAGAGGTAGAACCATCCACTGTTGAATCATTCTCCATCCCTGTTGATCAGGGGTTTCAAACTCACATCGTCACAGCGGCATCACATGACATACTGGGACTTCCATCTCCTTCGGCTAAACTGGCATGGGCATGGCTAGCCCGAAACACATCCGGCTCATGGCCCGGGAGTTTAACAGCCCTGATATTGATCATTCCTATTCATATATTGATCATTCCTAATCATACACATACATATTCTTTCTTTCTTTCTTTCTTTCTTTCTTTCTTTCTTTCTTTCTTTCTTTCTTTCTTTCTATCTATCTGTCTCCATCTATCTATATACATACATACATACATACATACGTACATTATATATATACACACACACAATATGCATATATATATTAATCACAGTCAATTTAGAATACCTAGTGGTAAAAAGAGTCTTGAGAGTTATCAAGATTGATACTATGTGGTACAAAGCAGTGGTGGGATTCAATTTTTTTTATTACCAGTTTGGTTGGCTGGCTGGGCGTGGTGTGGCGTGGCTTGGTGGGCATGACAGGGGAAGCATATTGTAAAATCCCCATTCTCTCCCCACCCCACTAACCTGCTTTCCAGCTCCGTTCTCCTGTACAGGACAGCAAAAGAAGACACAGCCGATCAGCTGGGACTCAGGAGGCAGAGAATAGATGGGGCGAAGCCAGTCAAAGGTGGGATTTGCCAGTTCTTTGAACTACTCAAAATTTCCGCTACCAGTTCTCCAGAACTGGTCAGAACCTGTTGAATACCACCTCTGGTACAAAGCTAGTACAGAATTTAGTTCTGTTTCAGGTACCATGAAGCCCCCTCGCAGAAGGTTACAAGGAAAACAGGTCATGGAAAGGACGTGTAGCATCCTAGACAATACTGCGGATCCTGGTCAAGCAACATTTATATGCTATGTCCTGGACAGAAGGAAGTGAACTTCCAAGAAGCTTTTTTGCCCATCCTCACCACTTCCTACACCACCTTCCTAATAGCTGCACCACCTTCCTAATGCTCCAAACCATACAACACAACAGAAGGCTTTACATTGTCCTTCTATAGAAAGAGGTAAGGATAGGGGAAGGAAGATGTGCTCTTCTCATACGACACAGAAAATGCAGGCGCTGATGTGTCCGCTTCACTAATAACTTACTATTGAGTGACCAACATAACCTACTTGTTAGCTGCACACCCAGAAACTTGATGCTAATAACCACCTCCACAGTTGGAATAGTTAAAACACAGAGGTGTATGGCGGTGCCTGACTTTTCTGAAATTGACAATGATCTCTTGTTTTCTCGATGTTTAATCTTTTTTAAAAATTCATAAACATTTTGAATACAGTGTATTGTCAGGGCATATCATTTACAGGGGAAAAAAGAAGCAAAAAAAAAAAAAGAAATAGTAACATATACAGTATACCCAGGGGTGGAATTCTACCAGTTCGCATCTATTTGCTAGAACCAGTTAACATTCTAAGCAGTTGGGAGAACCGGTTGTTAGAAGAAATTACTGGCCTAATCCTGTAAGGAAGGCAGGAAGGAAACATTCTGGTGTTGCTTACAGAAACTGCCTCTCCGTTAACCCTTATTACATTCTTGGCAGGACTAGACTTCCTGTCTCAGGAACTTCTCTGGAGTTTTTTTCCCCTCCTTTGCTGGTACTTTGCTTGTGTGGAGTGACCATTTAAAGTTACAATGGCACTGAAAAAAGGGAATTATGACTATTTTTCACACTTATGACTATTGCAGCATCCCCGCAGTCACAAGAGGCCAGGCCACACACACAGAACCGGTTGTTAAAAATTTGAATCTCACCCCGTGTGTACCCATGATGGCTATGCACACATGCCGGAAGTGGCACGCAGAGCCACTTCTACCAGCATGCGAGAGATTGCCCAGAAGAGCCCCATTGTGCATGTGCGTGTGCCCCCCCACCAGCCAGCTGATTGTTCGGTATCTTCCATGCATGCGTGGGGGAGATATGCGCATGGGAGATGTGCATGCATGCACAGAAGCATGCGGCATGCAGGGGGGTGCATGCGGAGGGTTACACGTGCATGTGCAGGGAAACGGGGAGTCACAAATGCATTGCATCATGGGTGCAGGCACTTTTGGCACGCAACATGGAAAAGGTTAGCCATCACTGATATATACTAATAACAATAGTAATGGTGCAACAGAATAATGTTTTCCCTACATTTAAAACCAGGCTGTTTTTACTACACCAGTTCATTAAGCCCACTACCTCCTCCTCATAATTGTCCTCATTATCATCCTGAATAAAGCTGTTATATTGTGCTGTGTAAACAGTTTAGAGTTAATGGGATTTGGGATAGTTAGGAATTGTGAGCTGTCCCCTTAAGGGAATGCATCATGGTAAATGTAGTTAAGGTATCCTGGGAAATGTAGTCCATGTCATGTGATCACATCTGTAATCCTGATTGGTCACTAAATTGAGCCTTGTTGGGTTGGGGGAGGCCCCCTCACTCTTGCCTGAAGCCACCACACCATGTAGTCGCTTCAATCATCATGGTGTAGAGACTTTATTGTCTTTCTACACCACAATTCAGATATGCAAAGGATTGGACATTAAGAAGAACCTCATCATAAATGGGAGTTGACAGGATGCCTGATGAACCAATAAAAAAGACTTTGTATGGATGCTTTGTAGAGTTGATCTCTCTGCTTTATGCCATCCAAATATTAATATGCAAAGCATGTATCATCTGCATACCTCACAAATAACAACTTCGTATTAGTTCCCAGACATGGTCTCTCTGCCTAGTTCCATTAAGTATTTAACTCAAGGGTGTCAAACTCGCATTGCCATGCAGCATATCGTGACCTTTTCCCCTTCGCTAAACCGGGCGTGGGTGTGGCCAGTGCGTGACGCATCTGGCCCACAAGTTGCGAGTTTGACAACCCTGATTTAACTCTTCAAAGGGCCATTGACTGTTGTAGCCATAACATAATAAACCTTAGTCTGATATTGTCATTTTGTCCTGAGATATAGTTAATCCTTGACTTATAATCATTTGTTTTGTGACCAAAGTTATAGTCATTTTTCACACTTACAACCCTGTGGTCATGTCATCAAAATTTGGACGCTTAGCAACTGGCATGTACTTATGACGGTTCCAATGTCCTGAGATCATGTGATTGTCTTTTACAAACTTCTGGCAAGCAAAGTCAGTGGAGCAGCCAATTCAGTTAACCGCCATGTTACTAACAACAGCTGCAATGATTCACTTAACAACGGTGGCAAGAAAGGTCATAACATTGGGCACAAAACTCACTTAACAACTTTCTTGGTTTGCAACAGAAATTTTGGGCTCAATTATAATCATAAATCAAAAATTACATTATTAATTCCCTGGCTTTTATAAATCTTATTTTCTTCCTGTATCATGCAACATTATGAATTAAATTAAAGATACTTTATCTTTAAAATAAAAATTAGCCGAAACAGTAAATGTCAATAGTGTTTTAATTTTACAGGAAGGAGATATAGAAAAACAGTGTTATAATGAAGTGTTATGATAAACACTTTAAATAAAGATATTGTTATCTTTAAAATAAAAAAGGCAAAAAGTAGATGTCAACAGTATGAATTTTACAGGAAGGAGATATAGAAAAACAGTGTTATGATAAACATATTAAATTAAAGATATTATTGTTTTTAAAACAAAAATTAACCAAAACAGTGAATGCCAAGTGTGTTTGAATTTTACAGGAAGGAAATATAAAAAAACAGTGTTAAGATAAAGTTATGTTTTGAGTTGCCAAAATAATCCATTATACTTCAACAATGCTTTTAAAAAAAGACTTGCATTGAAAATACATTATTATGTGCCATCAATTCAGTGTCAACTCTTAACAACCATGTATAGCTAGTCCTCAACTTATAACCAGTTGCTTAGCAGCCACTCAAAGCTCTGATTGACCTATCTTGGGGGTACTAATGAACCATATTAGACCAACATCAGATGGTGCCCCTCTAGTTGTGTGACTGGACTTCAGGCACTCAAAACTGGGCTGTATTTATTTATTAGAATTTTTTTAATCCTATCTTTATTACTTTATAAGTAACCATGCTTCGCTACAAAACTATTTGGTCGGGCTTAGTTTGCGGGGAAGAAAATAAGGGGGATGGAATTGTGGCCTTTGCCTACCAGCATCCATTGATATTCATCTGGCTAGCGTCCTGTTAGTATGTGAGAGAGTTGAGGGCTGTTTGGAAAGTGAAACAGTATTTGCTGTGTGAGAAAGGAGACAGCAAGGACCCTGGGCGCGGCTTAGCTCAACTGTTCTGTACTAAAGCTGCTTGGTGCTGTGAAACTGAAACTGAAAGTAAAACTCTGGAACAGATTTCTTTTCAGGTGGGGAGGGGGAATAGAACTCCTTAGCATCAGAGTGTGTTAATAATAATAATATAGGAAATACTAATGCTCTGATGGTCATTTAAAAAAAAAAATCCTGTCTTAGTGAGCAGCTAGAAGCCAAGAGGAACATATGTGGCAAATTTTAAGTTTGAAGGCTTTACAGTTCTAGAGATTTTGTGATGATGAATGAGTGGTATTTGGCTTTTATAGATATATAGATATAGAAGAAGAAAAAATTGGAGACATTGGCTGTACATAATCCTTCTATTTTCCCCAACAACAACTCTGTGAAGTGGGTTGAGCTAAGATAAAGTGATTGGTTCAAATTCAACCAGCTGGCTTTCACATGCCTAAGGCAGGACTAGAACTCACTAACTCCAGGTTTCTAGGCCAGCACTTTCACTAATACACAAATCTCTGTTTGCAGTCCTTGCAATCACATGACATTTTACAACAGTTTTCCCCAAAATTGGCCTTTACTTCAGGTTTTCAGCAAAACCACACCTATTGCAAACTATTTGTTTGCTTAAATTGCTGCACAAAAGATTGTAAAATTGATCAGTCATGAGATCAAGCCATTTTATAATCATCATGTATACAATTGTGGTGGGCAGTCATCATTACAGTCATTAGTAAAGAACTATCTGTAGATAGATTTTCTCCAGGATCTGTCCCTAACCTTCAGGTTTTCCAATGCCACACCCAAGACTATTTAATTAAATCCATCCATCTTACTCTTGAATGATCACATTAACTTCTAGTACCATTTTACAAAGTCTTAGTAAGACCACATTTGGAATACTGTATTGAGTTCTAGTCACCACAATATAAAAAAGATGTTGAGACTCTGGAAAGAGTGCAGAGAAGAGCAACAATGATGATCAGAGGACTAGAGACTAAAACATATGAAGAATGTGTTGTTGGAGGAATTGGGTATGTCTAGTCTAATGAAAAGAAGGATTAGAGGAGACAAGATAGTAGTATTCCAATATTTGAAGAGGTCCTACAAAGGCCAGGGGATCATACTATTTTCCAAAACACCAAAAATCAAGATGGGAAACAATGGATGGAAACTAACCAAGTAGAGAACCTAGAACTAAGAAGACATTTCCTAACAGTGAGAACAATTAACCAGTGGAATGACTTGCCTTCAGAAGTTGTGGGTACTCCAACACTGGAGACTTTCAAAAAGAGACTGGACAACCATTTGTCTGACATGGTATAGGGTTTCCTGCCTAAGCAGGGGGTTGTACTGGATGACCTCCAATGTCCCTTCCAACTCTGTTATTCTATGTTCTATGTCTTCTTCGCCTTCCTTCCACTTTTGCTAGCATTATAGAAAGCCAAGTCTTCACCTAAATGTATCCAAAGTATAATAATTTTGAGTGTGTCCATTTGTGCCTCAAATGAGAACTCTTGAATTGACTTGTTCCATGCTTGTTTCTTGGCTAACTATATAGCCGTGATGGCGAACCTATGGCACATGTGCCACAGGTGGCACGCAGAGCCATTTGTGCCAGCATGCGAGCCACAGGCAAACTTATCTCACTGAGCATGTGTGTGCCTCACAGCTGATTTTCGGCTGGTTTGAGGCCTTTTTTAGCCTCCGAGAAGCTTGAAAAAAGCCTCTGCAGATCGAATAGGCCCATTTTGTCACTTCCTGTTAATACCGGAAGTGATGAAATGGGCCTATTCGGCCTGCAGAGGCTTTTTTCAAGCCTCTGGGAGGCCGAAAATGGCCTCAAACCAGCCAAAAATCAGCTGTGAGGAGCAGTGCAGGTAAGAGGGTCCGGGGGATTGTGCTTGCATGCGCAGGAGGCGTGGGGGTGCGCATTGCCTTCTGGGTGCTGGCACGCGAGCACATGAGCACCAGTGCGCAGACAATTTTTGGCACAGGAGCCCCAAAACGTTAGCCAACAATGTTATATAGTATTAGGAATTTCCTTCAATACGGAGTTTAGTAGCATCAAAGCTCTTTCCATCCTCTTCAATATCCAACCTTCGACTTCCACAGATCGTAACAGGGAAAACCATTGCTTGCACAGTCATATCTTTATAGCAATATTACAGGTAATCCTTGACTTGCAATCACAACTGAGCCCCAAATTTCCATTGTTAAGGAAGACGGTTGCTAAATGAATTTTGCTCCATTTTATGATCTTCCTTGCCACAATTGTTAGTGAATCCGGCTTCCCCATTGACTTGTCAAAAAGTGGCAAAAAGGGATCACTTGACCCTGGGACACTACAACCATCATAAGTACATGCCAGTTGCCAAGCATCCAGGTTTTAATCACATGACCACAGGGATGCTGCAACAGCTTTAAGTGTGAAAAATGACCACAAGTCACTTTTTTTCAAAGCTGTTATAACTTTGAATAGTTACTAAGTGTTGCAAGTCAAGGACTACCTGTTCAGCAACTGAATATGTTTTCATGGATATTGAATCACATATTTCTTCATTGCCTGTTTTAAGGCTGGTGGCTGTAACTTGCTGCCATTAGTTTAGTAAAATCTCCTTTACAGTCTAGTTAATCTTTGTCCCAGTTTTTTAATGTACTTTTTGACGTTCAACTGCTAGAGCTTCCAGATCATTTGCATTGAAAAAAGCAGATGCTTGCAATCTCCGCGGGCTTTAAATAAACAATGTTTGAGGCGAATAAACATGATTTCCCCAAATGTCACTCCTTGCATCCATCCACGCAACTATTTCTATTGCAAATTTGGAATATTGTTTTTTCAAAAATGACAACTGCTGACAACCCCTCTTCTAACATTCCTCCCCCACTTCTCCTTTTCCACTATAACTGAATTTTCTTTAGGCCCAAGAGAGACCTCTCATGGCACTCCAAATTGCAGAAATACGGAGAAGGTTTGCACACAGCGCTCGCTCTCGCACAACTGAACCGGTCTGCCATTTCAGCCACCTGAGTTTCCCAAAGGAAGGGCAGAATGCAAGATGTTCTAATTAATAAAAAAACAGATATCTAATATTGAAAATTATTTACATCCACCCTATGGAAATTTTTAATTGCAATACATTGCAGAAAGATCCAGGTTGGGTGAAATAATGCATCAGAAAAAAAATATCCCTTTGATATTTTTAGCCTTAAGAAAGATCAGTGGAAAGAGAGGTCTGGGATCATCACCCTTTGGCATAGCTGCACCAGCAGCCAACTATTGGCCTTTCCGTAGATGGAAGGTTTCTTATTAATTGCAACACTTATTTCTTGAAATAAAAAAGGAGGGGATTTGCCTTGGAGACGCAGGTGAAAACTGGCAACAGCTGCTCTACCTGGTCGTGCCTAAATGAATATATAATGGTGTCTCTCTGGGAGCCAAGCTGACAATAAAGAGATGTAAGCATGGAACATCTGGAAAAGCTCCTGCATAAAAATATTTCATTTATTTTGAGGTGGGTGGGGACGACTGGGGAAAGAATTCTAATTGCTTAAATGAATGAACAACTTTCTGTTTACTCCCAAAATGAAATCTGGAAAATCTAATAATGACAGCAATTTTTTTTTTCTTTGCCTGACAGGCAATTCCTAGGAACTTGAGAAAGCTATAGGCAGGAAGTCCTTGACTTATGGCGATAACAGAGCTTGTCCATCGTAATAGCTGTGTGCCACAAAGGGTACGCTGGTCATGTGATCTACCTGGTTTGGATTATTTTTTTTAATGCAGCCGTCATTAAGAAAACACAGTAATAAAGTAGCCAGTGCAGTCGTTAAGCAACTTGTGCAGTAGTTAAGTGAACCAAACCAACCAGCTTTTATCCCGGGGCAGTAGCTCTTTTGAATTCTGCTGTAAAGTGCAGTGTTGGTCTGGTGTCAGGAGTTTTCAGTTCAATGTGTGGAGGGTGAAGGATGTGTGTTTGTGTTTATTTTCATGGTCATGGTCATGATGTGCACTGAAGATGGTGTTTGATTTTGTTGTACGAGGTGCAATGACAATAAAGTAAACTAAACTAAACTAAAACAATGGTTTACTACGGGAGCAGTTTTGCTGAAAACCAGGAGTGCCAGGGTTGGTTGTTGTTGTTTTTTTGGCAAACAGCCATAAAATGAAATACTGTGAATGTGTGATGTTGCAAATGGCTGTAAATGCGGTCATGTGACCAAGGGGGCTGACTTCTGATCATGTGACTGCTGGAGGCCTGGCCGATAGAACGTAGAATATGGGTTGCAAGTAACCCCAAGGTAAACCTGTTGCGACATTGAATGTTGTTCACAGCATCAACTTAATTTGCCAAGAAATACATACCCTAGTAAAACACCTGGAGTTAGGGAGAGTGAGTTGGACAGCCACATAAATTTTCATAAACAAACAAATAAATAAATGTATATCATCAGATTATCATCAGATTACTGATGATATCTCACCTCCTGACAAAGAAAGACTCCGTTGTGGCCTGTCAGCCTCTGGCCCCTCCAGCAGCCGAATCAGAGGAGGAGGAGGAGGAGGAGGTGTGGGAGTCATAATTGGCATCAGGGCAACCTGGGGGAAGAGGGAATGGAGCTGGCAGAGAAAGAGACAGAAGCGGAGCCTGGGCCATCCATCAGCCCTCAGATGGAGAGTCAACAGCCCCCACGTCTAGAGGTGGCTGATGAGGAAGTGGAGGAACAGCTGGGTCCAGTGCCTGACGTGCAGAAGGCAGAGGAGAGGAGAGCAGTGGAAATCTATGGGCCGATCCTTGGGATGGAAGAGCCACCGCTGCTAGCAAAGCCCTTCCCTAGCTCTGGGGATAAAAGGCAGAGGGCGGAGATGAATAGATGTGGCAGATAACTATTCATCCTCTGGTCAGATGGACTTGTTAGCCTGCATTGAGAGAGAAACTTTTTGCTGGGTCTCCTAATAAAGGAACCTTTGAGTTCAGTTCAGAGGGTTTGTCGTGTCGGGAGAGCTGGGTCAGAACAAGCTCATTCAATGGCTTCACATACATTCTGAATAGGACCAAAGAGAGCATCAAACATGGAAGCATGCAACACAATAGGAATGGAGGTTGGGCCTCTCCTCCCCAACTGCCAGTGACTGGAATCAATCATAGAGGAAGGAAGGAAACAGGCACCACGCTGTGCTGCCTAACTCCAATCCTCTGAACTAACCCAGAAGGATACCCTGGTTGATGGCCACAAAGAGGTCCACTGGGGCAAGGATGGATGCATAACCCCCATCCTGCCCTCTACATGGAAAAGCATGACCAATGCCATGGCCATCCCACACCCAGAGCTGAATACCAACTAAAAGGGATCCACTACTTCCAGGATCCTTTGAAGCTGCTACACCATCACTGTGCTGTCCAGCCAGTATATAGGTATTGGGTAGTTACTTAGGAATTGTGAGCTGTCCCCTTAAGGGGATATGTAGTTAAAGGTATCCTGGGAAATGTAGTCCATGTCATGTGACCATATCTATAATCCTAATTGGTCACTAAATTGACCCTCAATGGGTTGGGGAAGTTTTCCTCACTCTTGGCTGAACTCACGGACTTGTGGTAACTGTTCTACTTCTATTGCTATGAGATGACGGAAAAAGGATAGAAGATAACCATCTTTTTACCTACAAGAGAGATATGCAAAGGATTGGTCATTAAAGAAGAACTTCATCACAAATGTGTGTTATGAGGATACCCAATGAACCAATAAAAGTACTTCATTATGGGTGTTTTGTTGAGTTTATCTGCATCTGTACAGAAGGCAAATCTACCACTGTACAGAATACAGAACAATCACCCTCTCAATCCCCTTTCCCCCCAAAATGAAAGATCTTGAGAACTGTTCAGTGGGGGGGGGGGGAGGTCCATTAATGCAGGAATCCCCAATCCCTGGCCAGTGGACCAGTAACACTCCTCAGCCCGTTGGGAACCAGGCCACACAAGTGGTGGGCAAGCATGCAACACTCCATTGGCACCGCGAAACCAACCCCTCCACCCCCCTGCTGCCACTGCTGCCACCACAGGTCTGTGGAACCGGAAAGACTGGGGACTGCTACATTAATGGCTTCTTGTTGGAGGTGAAAACCAGGGCCTCTTTAAGAAGCAATAGCCCCTCACTCAAACCAGAAGCTAATCAAACTCATTCACACAACACACACACACGGGGCCACTTTACTAAGCCAGGAGGGACATGGATCTAAAGAGCAGATGGCCCAGCTCATAGTCCTGAGCAGAAGTCTCCAGTCTTGTGGACACTTGTGGACTTCAACTCCCAGAGTTCCTCAGGCAGCACAGCTGAGTTGAAGTCAAAATTGCCAAGGTTGGATACCTTTGGTCCTGAGGACCCCGTCCACTTATGTCTGGCAACCCTTCCAAGGTAACCAGGCAAGACTCTTCCCCAGACACTCCTCTGGACCAGTATCCAGGCCTGCGTCCAACTCTGTGTGAATCCAAACAACTTTTCCAACAGATTGGAACAAATTCCTCTGCCTTCTTTTCTCCCAGAAAGAGTTTCCCTTTTACCCAAGAGCTCTTGTGTCACCTGGGCCATGGGATAGTTATCTGCAGATGCAATAGGGCTGAAGAAGTACTGATGCTTTGCCACCAGTGCCATCACGAGATAGGCCTTACTGTGCCTTTGACCTGTGTTTGGCCAAGTCCACCTTCTATTGAGCACCAAGGATGCTCCAGAGGTCTCACCTCTTGTTTCATCTCCTTCAACTCTTCCATGAACCATGGGGTTTGACAGGATCCATAAGAAGGAAGAGGTAGCAAGGTGAGATCCAGTCCAAAGCCTCAGCTGAAGCCTATTCCAAGCAGTGACCTAGGCTTCAGATGGGCAGGAAGAGCCCACAGCTCCCTCTGAAAGCCAGCTGAGCCCATGAGCTACCAGCGGGAAACCAATCTAATGGGTCCGGCCTCCCTGCAGTGACATTTGAGAGTTCCACGGTCATCAGAAGTTGACCTGGCTGTGACAAGGGAGACACCAAGAACTCCCCCAATTTCAGATCATATAGCCCAGGGGTGTCAAACTCACATTGTCATGGTGGTGTCACGTGACATATCAGGACTTCCCCCCCCCTTTGCTAAACTGGGTGTGGGCATGGCCAGCGCATGATGCATACAGCCAGTGGGCCAGGAATTTGACAGCCCTGATATAGCCATTCCTCTGACAGGAATACCAGATCCACTGTCTGACCACTGTCCCATGTCAGACTCAGATAACAGATAATCAGAGTTGGAAGGGACCTTGTGGGTCATCTAGTCCAACCCTTTACCCAAGCGGGAGACTCTACACCATTTCTGACAGATGGCAGTCCAATCTCTTCTTGAAAGTCTCAAGTGATGGTGCTCCCACAACTTCTGAGGGCAACTTCTGTTCCATTGGTTGATTGTTCTAACTGTCACAAAGTTTCTCCTTATTCCCAGGTTGAATCTCTTCTTGTCCAGTTTCCATCCATTATTCCTTGTCTGGCCTACAGGTGCTTTAGAAAATGGCTTGACCCCTTCCTCCTCTCTGTGGCAGCCCCTCAAATGTTGGAAGACTGCTATCCTGTCTCCCCTGGTCCTTCTCTTCACTAGACTAGCCAAGCCCAGTTCCTGTAACCGTTCTTCATACGTTTTAGTCCCAAGTCCCTTAATCATCCTGGTTGCTCTTCTCTGCACTTTTTCTAGAGTCTCAACGTCTTTTTTATAATGTGGTGACTCTGAAAGACTTGAAATAGGCCCACGGCTGTCATGGTTACCATCATCTCCTGAGCCACCTCAGACCCTAATGCTAGAGAAGGCAGATTAAAGTTACCCAAGACTATAAGTGCCCTTGCCAACGCAGAAATTGAGTCAAGGAGTTCAGGCAGGGTGATTGCTATGCAGCATGGAGCCTGCTACAACAGTAATGACCCCAACTGATCTCTAGATCCCAGTCTAATGAACAGGGTGTCCCATCCAGTGACCTGTGGCGCAGCACCAGTGGTAGGATTCAAAAAAAATTATATCCAGTTCTGTGGGCATGTCAGGGGGAAGGATACTGTAAAAATCTCCATTCCTACCCCACTCCAGGGGGAAGGTTACTGCAAAATCCCCATTTCCTCCCCACCCCACTAACCTGCTTTCCAGCTCTGTTCTCCTGTGCAGGGCAACAAAAGAAGACCCAGCTGATCAGCTGGGACTCAATGGGAGGCAGAGAATAGATGGGGTGAGGCCAGTCAGAGGTGGTATTTGCCGGTTCTCCGAACTACTCAAAATTTCCGCTACTGGTTCTCCAGAACCGGTCAGAACCAGCTGAATGCCATCTCTGCGCAGCACCCCTGAAAGCTGTAAGAGATTTTCAGATGACTGCTATACCTCCACCTTTAATCCATAGTCTTGGTTGCTGCCACTGGGCTTGACTGCCACAGCTGGGCATATGGTATTTCCTAAAAGGCTATCCCACTTCCGGTCCCACCCAGGCTTCCTGAATACACTCTAGGTCAGCCCACTCATCAATGATTAAGATGGTGGAGAGAGAGGGAACCTCAATCGGCTGTACTAGTAATCGTTTATTTGTTTGCTGTGGTCTATTGTGGTGAAGATGCTGCTTAGGGAACATCCCATGGAGCAGCAGGGCTGTCAATCTCTTGGTCCATGGGCCAGATGCATCATGTACTGGCCATGCCCCTACCCGGTTTAGCAAAGTGGAGGGGAAAATCTCGATATGCCACATGATACCACCATGATGACACAAATTTGACAGCCCTGCACTGGAGTGAAATGGAGCAGAGGACCACTGTGTTTGTCATTTGCTGCTTTGTGGTGTTTTTACAGCACTGGGTGTTTTGCAGCATTTGGCTGGCTCCGCTTGTCAGTGTCACAATTCACAGTGGGTCGGACAAGGCGGTGGCATTTTGAACAGGGTGGTAATTTGGGGCTGCTCTATGACTAACCATCTCTATGATGTAATTATTGTATCCTTTTCCTGGGAATCGCACAGTGATTTATTTCCTGCTCCTTACACTTTGAAAAATATCCTTGGCCACCAGGATTTCCTCCCTTGGTTTATTCTTAGTATTAAATATGAAAGCAATGCGTGTGCCTGCTTTTAAAGAATACTATTGTTAAAACCATTTATGCTTTAGAACAGGGGTCTCCAACCTTGGCAACTTTAAGCCTGGTGGACTTCAACTCCCAGGGAGTTGAAGTCCACCAGGCTTAAAGTTGGTTTTGCTGGGTGGGGAATTCTGGGAGTTGAAGTCCACCAGGCTTAAAGTTGGTTTTGCTGGGTGGGGAATTCTGGGAGTTGAAGTCCACCAGGCTTAAAGTTGCCAAGGTTGGAGACCCCTACTTTAGAATGCCTAAACTCAGAGGAGGGTACTGAAAATTGAACTAAAATGGCAGGTATAAACTACTATGATTTATGATGTAAGGACAGGGACAGAGCTTAGAACACATAATTTTGGAGACTATCTTGATTCCACTCCCTCATTTTTAACCTAAGGAGAGTTTATTATATAGTATAAAACACAGGTGGTCTTTTGATTGACAGCCACAATTAAGCCCAAAGTTTCTGTTCCCAAGCAAGATAGTAGTTAAATGAGCTTTGTCTTATTTTATGACCTCCCTTGCCACAAGTTTTTAACTGAATCACAGCAGTTGTTCAGTTAGTAATACAATTGTTATATTAATCTGGCTTCCCCATTGACTTTGCTTATCAGAAGGTCGCAAAAGGTGATCACATAACCCCAGGATACTGCAAATGTCATAAATACGAACCAGTTGCCAAGTCATCACGTGACCATAGGGATGCTGCAACTTGTTAGTGTGAAAAGGATCATAAAACACTTTTTTCAGTGCTGTTGTAACTTTGTCACTAAACAAATGATTGTGAGTCGAGAATATAATGTATGCAATACAGTGGTGGGATTCAAATTTTTTACTACTGGTTCTGTAGGCGTGGCTAGGTGGGCATGGTGTGGCTTGATGAGCGTGGCTGGGGAAGAATACTGTAAACTCCCCATTCCCTCCCCACCTCACTAACCTGCTTTCCAGCTCCGTTCTCCTGTGCAGGGCAACAAATAAGACCCAGCCAATCAGCTGGTACTTGATGGGAGGCAGAGAATAGATGGGGGAGGGGCCAGTCAGAGGTAGCATTTGCCAGTTCTCCAAATTACTCAAAATTTCCACTACCAATTCTCCAGAACGGGTCAGAACCTGCTGAATACCACCTGTATTGCAATAACACCGCAGTAGCGCATACAAACTCAAAGCCGTTTTCTATGTCCATATAATATATTGCCCCATAAACGGACCAAAAGGATCAATTTTGCCTGATATGTCACAAACAAATCAAGGCACCAGCTACCTTTCTGGTTTCAGGCCTTAAAAAGAATATCACTATCCAAATCACTTCCAATTTGACCGAGACCTAGGTTATAGCAATGAAATTAGGAATTTGTTCCTTATGTTTTCTTTGTTTCTTGGGCTTAAAACCTGTTGGTGGCCATACTTACACTGAACCTTTCTACTTTATTTCTTCAGGGTCATCGCCATGGCCATCTGCACCAAGAACCCTGAGTTTCGTTCTTATGACTTTTATTAAACTGATCAAAATATAACGTACAAATAAAAATGAAAATAGTGAGAAAATGGAAGTGGGAAAAGGGGAAAGAAATGGGTATAGAGGAAAGAAAAAGAAAGAAAGAAAGAGAGAGGGAGGAAGGAAGGAAGGAAGGAAGGAAGGAAGGAAGGAAGGAAGGAAGGAAGGAAGGAAAGCATTGACTTCCAATTCTTTTTAGAGGAGCAGAACAATATAATAACATTTTATTTTATTTTTTATACTTAATATGTACTATATCCCATTTCTATAACATCCAATTTATCTAATCCTGATTTTCTTCACCTGGGAATACCCCTGCATTAATCCAACCCATGAAAATGTTTTGGAGTCCGTTAAATGTGACCAAAACAAATGAATATCTCTAGCCAACTCTGGTTTGCACCCTCTGGCATGTAACTGGTTCAGCTTTTAGTGCCAGGGGTAGAAAGGGGGTGGGAGACCTTTTTAAAAAGGACAAAAGCAAGCGGGGAGATAAGGGGGGAAAAAACCAACCCCTCTCCTATGGAAGTCTCTGGTGTACCCTCTTTAGAAAAAACAAAACAAAATTATGAAATCTGCTAACGATACATGGCTTCACATTTCAGTGCCTAATTAATCAGCATTGTGAGCCATGCATAATAATGGGAGGGTGGAGCATCCCATCTCTAATTAATCAGCTCCAACATTAGCTCATCCTTTCCTTTTCTGTCTGACTGCCACTTTTCCATGTTAGAATTATGGTGTTCCATAAAATTTGCAACGGAGTGGTTGCAAAATTATTGGGAATGGAAGAGGAAGGTTGCTGAAGTCTCTAATTTGAGCATGATGTCAAAATGTGCTTTTGGTGAAATTATTTTTTTTTATGGTATTTATTTATTCACTCCCACTAAGGCTGCATTAGGACATCAGTTCATATAATACCATAAATTCCGGGACTGGGACTCTGGCTAAATGTATCGTGTGAGCTCAAAAACAAACCCTGCACCAACGAGGCATCATGCAGCCTGATTGCAAATCAAGTAGGTATTCCTAAATAATTTATTTAGTTGCTTATTGAATTAATGAGTGTTATCCAGGTGTTCATACTGCTTTGAATATGCTGTTGTAAGGAGGCCAGAGTCGCTTGGGTAAGATGGGGGCGGTGTAGAAATTTACAAAATAAAATACCCCCCCCACACACACCAAATTGCAACATTTTATTCCATGCAATGTTGGTTGCGTCAGTTTTTATGGGTGTCATGTCTCACGGGAAGACCGCAGACTATGAATAGATAAACCGCTGACCGGAACACCCACTAATCATCTCGTGCAGTTTCTGGGTTCAATTCGTTCCGAACGAAAGCCTCGGGAAATACCGCGGAACAGCAAGAAAGCTGCTCTTTGGCGCCTCTGTTGGAGACAGAACGGTAGAGCCCCGAGGGCTTTTATTAAAGGTCGGCGCCGGTCTGTTCCGTTTTGCTTACCAATGAATTCGATTTGGCCGAACCAGAAGGCGCGCAGATTTCGTTCCGTTTTAAGAATTCTGGGAATCGAAACGATGAATGAGACAGCAACGAGCATTGGGAAGGAATGAGTCGGGAAGGAAGGCGCAAAGATGAATAATAAATTCAAATCAAGGTTGAATTTATTAAAGTTGAAATCAACTACACGAGAGCAATTAACTTACATTTCTGCTAGCTGATTTAATTACGATTCTTCCCAGGGAAGGGGCGGGGGAATCAACAGTGGATTTCGTCTGCTGGGGTCTCCTGGTATGGCGATGTCGCTTTCTTCTCAAACAGTATGCCAAAGCTTCGGTACCTTTTGAGTCCGTAACTCCATTTCCTGCCTAGGAATTTTTGGGATTGTATTTTCACACGCCCCCAACCCTCCTACCACAAAATGAACCAGGTGTGACACTGCTTAGCTTTCTGAAATCCGGACATGTGTCTTTGTCCCCCTCGTTTCCTTGGGTTGTGTAACATTTTTTATTTTATTTATATCCTGACTTTATTAATTTTAATAACTATCTCAAGGCAGCAAATGTACCTATGAATACTTCTCGCTCCTCCTATTTTCCCCACATCAACAACCCTTTGAAGTGGCTTGGGCTAAAAGAGAAGAATTGGCCCAGTCACTGGCTAAGGCGGGGCTAGAATTCTCCATCTCCATCTTCCGTGGCTACATTGGGACTAGAACTCACATCTTCGTATCATTGGTCCAAAGTCACCCAACCGGCTCCTATGACAGGATTAGAACTCAGGCTCCTGGCTTCTAGCTTGATGCCTCAATCACTAGACCAAACTGGGTCTTTCCATCCATCCTCACCTACTTTAGATGGTGTGAGGAGGTGGCCAGGGGAGGAGAGGTACATCCCTTCGAAGTCCAGGGTGGGAGGCCAGGCCAGAGTGCCTTCATTAGTGAGTTGTCACCCAGTACTGGTGAACCAAACCATCGCTTCGATGGCTGAGCTCTTGCTAAACTATTTGCTACTATCACATGGCGCAAACCACAGGCACAATTTGGAGTAACAATGCATCTCCCGGCGGCTGCAGGACCGCCAGGCTTGCAATCCGACACACACCGGGGAACAAGTTGCTAAGAGTCGGCAGATGGCAGCGAGGCTCATTATAAAGGAGCCAAAAGGAACTTTTAAAGGAACGTGGACTTCAACTCCCAGAGATCCCTCGGCTAGTATGCTGATCGGGAAATTATGGGAGTTGAAGTCCACCTAGCTTTAAAATTGCCAAGGTTGAGAGAAACTGCCCTGTCTCGGGCAGAAAAGAAACTCAGAGACCCCTGTAAATCAAAAATAGAGAGTATAACCGCGTTTGTGGGTGCAGTATTTTCAAAGCCACCGTTTCTCAAAGCGCTGCATTTCCTCCGGTTAACCGAATTACAATTACAAACAAGAACGCATCAAGACCAATCGCCACCCAAACCGATTGATTCTGCTGGGTTCCCGTTGGATCATGCCACCGTTGGCGCCTCTCCTTGGCCTCTTCCTCAAGGCTGTGTGGCTTTAGACAAAATTGATCAGGACCTCATTCAGGATCAAAACGCTGCTGAGCAGAACCTCCTTCTTACGGGGCTGTTTAACTTTCTTTCCTATACCCCCCCACCCCTTAGATGGGGCTTCCTTTCCTAGAGATGTTTCCTGTGTATGCAAGCTTGAATTTCGGGCCCCCTCCCCCAAAATCTTGCTTAGAAGTCTTGCACACCTTGCACGAATCCCCACCAGCCGCGTTCACACGTGAAGTGTGATTTATGCGGCGGATCACCTATGCTTTTCATCAAAGACGAAATGGCTTGGAGTGCCTTACTTGGCGCCACAGGCTTAACGGGCAGGTGACCAAACCAAAGGATGCAGCAGCCTACAAATACTTGACTCAATAAGCGTTTAAACTTAGAAACGAGAGGTCATAGGGCGGGGTGGCTACTGGTCTGGGCCCGGGGCCCCCTTGGGAGACTCCGAAGACAGACCCAGCTCTGTGAGTTCCACCGCTCACTAGATGGGAAAAGCAGCGCCATGTGGAGGTGTGCGAGCCTTCGATTGGTTTGTTTGTTTGTTTTAATTATTATTATTATTCCTGGTGACTACCTAGACTCCCTGCAGTTTTCTTGGCAAGAGTTCAGAACCGGTATGCCCTTGCTTTCTCCCTTCGTTGAGAGAGAGTGGCTGGTCCAAGATCACCCAGTTGGTTTAATGCCCAAGGCAGGGCTAGAACTCAGATTCTCCAGCTTGGCGCCTTGAGTTCAACAACACCAAAGTGGTACCTAATTTTAGAAAACATGCCCTGGAGGGGTAGACCACCGCCAGCCCTGGTTTCTCACTTCAGCAAGTGAGGGATACGGCCTTTCCCGGTTGTGGCCCTTACTTCCGCTCCACAGAGCGCGCGAGCTGACCGGGGTCAGTTTTAACCGGCGCTGTGTTCCTTCTCCAGTTTTCGGGGAACTGAGCCAAGGGGCGTTGGTTGCGGGAGGTGGGGGCGGAAGCAAGGCTTGGAGCCAGACTAAACCCTCGACGGTTCTCTCGCGCCACCCTCTCACTGACCCCGCTCCTTCTTTAAAGAGCAGGAAACTTGCCCGTCTGGAATCTGAGTCGGAGAGAGCCGAATCGAAAGCAGCAAGGGAGAAATTCCTTGGAACGTGAGACCTGGAAGAACAGGGTTCAAGGACGGTATCTTGTGGGCGGGGTGAAGGAGTTCCGGCGGTCGGCACCAGTCGACGGGCTAAGTTTAGGCACGCTTAAATTCTCGCTCGTCCTTTTTTGCAGCCGGGCTTCAACGGGCGGTCTATCCAAACCGCTGCTTGGCCTGCGGTTACTATTGGATTGGAGCGAGCGAACATTTTGGAACCAGCCGCCGGTCTGGCAACCAATCACCGCTTGGGGTTTTATTTTTCTAGTAAGGGTGCACTTGGTCGTAAGGTTTCAAAAAGCAACAAAGCAAGCGGAAAAATAACTTATCAGGCCCCCAAAATCAAGCCGTTTCCTTTCCTTTTGCCTCAAACAAGCCAACCCCGCGTAAAAACATACGAGGAGGCAGAATAATAAAAAGCCGCCCCACCCCACCAACCCCGGCAAACGCAATTGATCCAGCTAGACGGAGTATTTGCAAAGCCGAAAATATCGCACTAGATTTCTCGAAGATGGTCTTTAAAATATCAAAATGGAAACAAGATAGCAGCGAATGCCATGCTTTATTATGCTCTTTAAAATATTTGACAGAATATTTTTTCTCTCTCTGATGTGGTACATTTCGTGGGAGGGGGAGAGAACAGCTCCTGGAAGATTTTTCTCCCCCTCCCCCTGTGGAAATCGGCAGACTGGCGTTTACAAACTGGAGTCAGGGATGGAGGGCAGGAAAAACCAGCGCGAGAAAATTCCCCAAACCTCAGGCAGCAGCTGGGCAAGTGGACGAGGAACGCAACCTTGACTTAATGTCGACTCGCCTCCCTCAAATAGCTCTAATATCCCATAACCGGAAAGAAAAAAGGATCCACGGCAAGGCAAAAATAATAATAATATATTTTTTTTAAAGGATTGGACAGGCACAAGAAAAGAAGGTGCAAGCTTCTGGGTACTACAAAATTCTTCGTTAGAGAAAATGAGCAGGTTCTTCTCACCACTTTTCTTCTCACGAAGAAATCGGTAATTCTTCTCAGGAATTATCCCTGGTTTTAAAATGGGACGTGGCTGGAAGTAGGCAGCTCTTCCCACAAAAACAGGACTCCCGTTTAAGATTTTGCACTTTGCTTTTAAAACAAATGGACGTCTTCATCAGAATTGGCGACTGAGAAGGCCAGCCATCCGGAGAGAGTGCAGTGGGGTTGGACTTAGGATGGGCCCACTTCAACGCATCCCCCACCCCAACCTCAGCCTCCCCATATAGCTACTGCGAGGTTTCCACGGGGCGAGTTCTAGTGGGGGTAAGCCAACAGCGGCTACCCAGTCCTTCTATGGGTTAACCGTTTTCAATGCAGCCCACCGAAGACCGCCTTCTGAAAGAAAATGCTACTTAAGGCAGGAGCAACAGGCTTAAGAGCCTGCCTAGAGAACTTTTAATTAGATTCGGGGGATGCTTTTAAACACTTCCACTGGTGCTTTCTTGGGGGGGGGGGCTTTGAATTTGGGCACGGGGAACTGCTTTACAAAATGAGCAGCGCCAGCCTCTTTTGGTGTGAATGGCGCCTCCTTTCCCAGCCTTTCCTTTAGCCAAGATCCCAGCTAAACAGATTTTACAGATACCTATTTTTCCTCCCCGCTGTAAGCGCAGTCTTGTTCCTTTCCACGTGTTGAAGCATCACCAAAATCTAATTAAACATTTCTACCAGAAGGGGCAACTTTTCTTAATTTTTTTTTTTTTTTTGCACTTTCTCACTCAGCTGTTCTCCTCCTCTCAACTCCGAAGCAGATTCATTTTCATTTCTTCCCCTTTCCCCCCCCCCTCGCCCCCCTTCCATCCCTGTTCCCTTAGACGAGAGATTTCTTCTGGCTGCCAAGATTTTAAATGTGACTGTCAGGATGCGCAGCCAATGTTGTTTTAATAGACAGAAGGTAATAACAAAAACGATTTATGCAAGCCCATTAAAAGAGCCGCAGGAGGAACCTTGCCTAGTAGTTAAAATTTGTGAGCCAGAAAATTAAAAACAAATATTTAACTTTGCAATTTTGAATTCCGGCTGAAACTGCTGCTTAAGTTTTACGGTGCACATTCAAGTGGGTAACAATTACCTGGCTTCCCCAAAGAATCACATACAGAGAGGGGAGTCACACGACAGAGGCCCATCCTTCCATTACACCCAAGGAAACAAATGTCCTAGGTGTCCCACTATCACAAGGGATATTTCAACCAAGCAAAAATCTGCATTTTAAAGCGGACAGTTTTAAAAAAAGCACGCACTGTAAGGTAGGTTCCATCCCTTTTCGGTCTTTGCACCAGGTCTTATCTGAACTAATCAGCCCTTCTTCCAGCTCACAACAACCCCAAAAAAGAACCTCAATGGGGATTCACCTACCATTCCAGCATAAACCTTTTGGTCAGAATCCTTGTTTAAAAGAACTCCCACCCTGCTTGTTTAAATTTATTAAAACATGACGCCAGTCCTGAAGGTGCCTTCTGGGGAATCTGTTCTCATATGCAATTAAACCGAAAATTTACGATTTTAGAAGAACATCTAGGACAAGATTTCTGGATAGCAAAACGTATTTTTCGTTGTGTTATTATTTTGATGCAGGTCCTGATTCATTTAGATTAACCTTTGCCTTTCTGTGGAATTGGCCGGGATTTTTTTTTTAAAAAAAGGCTTAAATCCTAATTTAACCAATTAATCCACCGGCCTGATAGACCGATCTAAAAGCCTTTTGCAAAGTTTTAGGACGTGTGAGGGACATCCTGAAGACAAAAAATAAAGATCAGTGATGTGTTCTATTCGTTTTAAGAGGACATTTACACTAGGAAGTCGAGAGCTTTAAATTCTATCGCCCCCCCCCCCCCCCCCCCCCCCCCACCCCCCAATGCTGAGCCTCCAGCTCCCTCGGCTTTCAGCGCCCATCAACATTAGCGAGCATGGCCAATGTCCGAGTCGCCTAGGGCATTATGGGAGTTGAAGTCCAGTTGAGCTGGAAGGCCTCTGACTGGAGACCTCTACGCTTCCCATAAAAGCTACAGTAAGTTCAGCGCTGGAGCGCCAGGTTGTAAGCAAAATGCTTGGCTTGGGTTATAACAGGCACCTCTGTCATGTCATTGTTAGGGATCCGTCTTTCCTAGTTTATTAACATCTTCTTTGCCTGGAGGTCAATCCAATCAGGAAAGGGAACCATGAAAGCTGGCTTTTTCCCGCCCTGAAACAAAACTACAGTTGTTTTATTCAGATGAGACAATCATAGCAGAACCGACTTAGACAAATTAGTAACGGTAGAAGCCGCCTCTCCCTCCCCTCCATCCTCAATACCAGCCACTTCCTAATTCCATTAAGAAGAGGAAGAGAATTTCTTCCCCCAAATCTCTCCGCTTAGACGTATTTGGACGGCCCGCGGGCTCTGAGTAAAAGCTCCGGGATCCACGGAAGATCCGAAAGAGGAATTCATTCCTCCGGGACGGGAGGACGCAATCAGAGCGGATTTCTTCAGGAGCGGGTGGGTGGCTGTGTCGAGAAAACACCTTTCGGCCGTGGAACAGTGTTGGGGAACGGCTAGAGTGGGAGGTGGGAGGAAAGCGGCCAGGAAAAAGTACGCTGCCCATCGACGGGAGTGGCGCGCCTGGTAAAAGGCCGCGGGAGCAAGGGCGGAAAAACGCACTGCCTGAGCTCGGGCGCCGGAAAGATCAACGAGGACGGCCACTCCCGGAATTGGGTGGGTGGCCGGCCCGGCGCGCGAGTCCTGTGGATCCGAGCCTTCTCCCTCATGCCAGCTACTGGGGCGGAGGGAAGTGGGGCATGCGGAGCTGTTACTCCAAAAGCAACAACAGCAGAGATGCGCCAGGCGGGAAGGCTAGCAGCCGTTCTCTCCAAGGCCCACTAGGGAAGGCCGGGAAGAGGGGGGGCACAAAGCGACCAGAACCACGCAAGAGCGGGAAGGGTTAAAAAAAGGGGGCGGGCAGGAAGCATAGGAAGCGAGACAGGATCCGCCGGCGCGGGGGAGCAAGGTAGACAAGGGTTTTCGTGTCCCACCCTTCTTCATTTTCTGTTGGTGTCCTTCAAGGACACCCTGACAAATTAACCCTATACTATGCGCCGATTACGGAGAAAATTCCTAATTTATATTTATTAGTTTTTTTTCCCCCCTTCCCTTCTCGGAGTCTGCATGGGCTAGTTTCCTCCGAGAACTTTTTCAGAAGTGCCACAGCCTCCTTCCTAAGGCTGAGAGAAAGCGATTGGCCCAAAGTCACCCAGGTGGCTTTATTAAGCCTAGGCAGGTCTCCCATCTTCTAGCCTGGTGCCTTTAATTACCACACCCAACTGGCTGTCTAATAAATCTGCCCTGGAAGATCAATTCTTTTTGTTAACAATGGATTGATACTGTTTTTAAAACACAGGCAATAAAAACTTAAAAGATTCCTGGAGCACAATATAACAAATCCATCTAGCCATACATCAAAAGCTTTGGTAAACAAAACGCATACTGGTATCATCTTTAATATAAAAAGCATATACTAGGCCCTTTTGAATTATTGTTTCTTGCAAAATCCACCCAGATGACCAGAGTTTTATTTCATTGCCCTGAAGAAAATCCCATTGCTCCCCACTTCTCAGAATGGTGTATGGGTGCAACCTTATTTTGTTAGTACCATGTTTAGTGATATAATTTTAAAGACTAGGCCAATAGGAGAACATCTGGCTGATTTCATCCAATTGTAGATGAACCTCAAACCTCTTTTTATAGTTGGAGAAGAGACTGCCAAGGACCCCCAGGTTTGTAGAGTAAAATTAGAAATTAGCAGTCCTTGGCGCTGTGAGCTAGATTGTTTTCTTGCAGACATTTCATTACCCAAACTAGGTAACATCATCAGTGCTAGTAAAGAGTAATGTTTGCTGTCAGTTTATATTCTGTGTGGGTGGAGTTGGGGTTAGAGACTGGGTGGGCTCTTTTGCAGTTTCTTGGTTGTGGGTCTGAAGTTAACCTTGGAGTTCTCTTTTGCATAGCCTATAGATGTTGTTCATTTCTATGTGTCTATTGATGGCTGGTTTGTCATTTGCTAATTAGAAATCAAAAAGTTAATCCCTGATGATTTTGTTTCTCTCTCTCTCTCTTCCCTTCCTTTTTCTTTCTTTCTCTCTTTTTGAAATGGCGTAGGGTCTCCTGCTTGGGCAGGGGAATTGGATTGGATGACCTACAAGGTCCCTTCCAATTTTGTTAATCTGTAAATGATATCCATATTACTGGAATTTTTTTTAATTTTTTTTTCAAAAGTCCCACTGAATTTCAGGTATATACAAGATCTGCATCCTTATCCCAGGTGTATATAAATATAACATATATATATATATATAATGAAATATACCTTTGGAACAAGCTATAATAATCTTACAAATAAACATGCTCACGATTAGCTCTCAAATAGTTTATTTGGATAAATCGAACCTCAGTACATTTCTGATTTTTAGCCTCATCTGGAAAGAATGCCTACAACTTTAAATCATTTTTAAAAGGTCACACCTGAATTGTAATTTAGAAGGACTTCCTTTTTCTGAGGTCCTTTTCTATCTTAAAATGGGAAGGTAAGAAAGGCCACTGCTTTGCCTTAGCGCCTCTCACTTCCAGCTCCCACCTCTCCAATCCCGATTCTCCCTAAAGCCGTTTAGCTACTTTCTGGGCGGCCGGAAGTTCAAATGCAAGCAGCCCAAACCATGCTAGAAGGAGTGTGTGTGTGTTTCTTCTTCCTTTTCACCAGTACAATTTGTAGATTTCTGGAACTCCCCACAATTACGGCGAGCGTAATTCTGAGGGTCGTATCCTGCCCTTACACGAGCCGACCGCCAGGGGGCGAGAAGACATTACATTTAAGCTTGCAAAAAAAAAACAACAGGATTATAAAAATGTAGGATTATTTTTTTAAAAAAAAATAGGTTATTTGCAACGGGCGACTTTCCTCTTATGAAACCGTTCGCTCACTCTCGTTCCCTCTCTTTGGTCCTTAAATACCTCTGGTCGAACGCTTTTTAAGGCTGCAGGAAACACCCACCTGGGATCCCCCGGACTCGAGCCGAGAGAAGCTACGGTTCGATCCCTTATTTATTTATTTAGCGGAGGCTTAAAAGCATTGTTCTCTTTCCGCCAGAGAGGAAAGCGCTTTCTGGCTCCTTTTAGAGCCTTTCTTACCTTGTCGAAACGGTCACCCCGGGAATTCCTGCATTCTCTCTCGGCAAGGGAGCGAGCCGCAGGCTCTCCTTCCTTTTCGCCTTCCGCACCAGTCCCAGCCTCAGTCTCCTGTGTCGGGCCGCGCGAGCTCCGGAATCTTCGGAATTAACGGAGCCTGCGAGGCCAGACCGAAACCGAAGGCAATCCCCAACCCACTCGCTCTCGCTCTCTCGCACACACACATACATACGCAAGGAAAACGCCGCCGCAGGCGAAACACCCCTCCCGCGCGTGCCCCTTTTTCCTGCTCTGCTGCTCCCCACCCCCACCCCCCGAATTATTTAGTTGGGCGCTGGTTCGGTTGCAGAAGGCAAAGCGGGATCTGTCCGTCGCTCCGACTGGCGGGCGGAAAAAAAAACAAAAAACCCTTCCTAGCGGCGCTTGGGCTGTTTAAATAAATCGTTGGGAAGAGTGCACGGCTATCTCTCTCTTTCCCTCCCACCCCGCCGCCACCCTTTCACGCCCCCCGACTTCCTTGCCAACTGGAGCATTAACAACCCTGCTGCTTTGGCAGACAATGTAGCCCAGTCTCGGCGAAATTCGCCTCCTGCTCCAAGGAGGACGCCGCTGGGTTTGCGGCTCTCCCTCCCCACACTACTAACCCCCCCCCCCCCCCAAGAAAAAGCAACCGATGCGCGTCCCCCGAGCGTCCCGCCTGCCCTGAAAAAGATACGGCGCTGGGCTAAACTGAGAGACTGGCTGGCTTCCGAATAAATAAATAATAAAAACCACCGAGCCGCCCTCGTGCGGGGCCCTCCTGGAGCACAGGCGTTTTTGCAAAACCCGGGAGTCTCTTCTGCCAAGGCGGGGAACAGCCTAGGAATCGGGCAGCAGCTACACATCCTAAAGCTGCCCAAATGGTTCCGAAGAGTTGAGCTCGGCCTTTTTAAGCGCTGGCGAAAAGACGAACCTTTCTCAAAGGACGGCTCCGTCGAGCCACGGTGGAACAAAAGGCTATTCCCGCGCCGCGGCATTAACGCGGGCACAAATAAGAGGGGTGGGATGAAAAGATCCCGAAAGTGTTAAAACTCGAGCCCCCCCCACCCCCAACAACTCACTCCCAGGGCAAGTGAGGAGAGAGGTGCTCGCCTCAATGGAGCCCAAATACCCAGCCTGCGAATAGGGCCGCAGAGTTTTGCCCCCCCGCCCATCTCTATTTGAGGCTGCGGGTGGGAGAAATGGGGTCTCGCACCCCCGACCCCATCGCTGAGTTGCTCTTTAGAGGTGATGGGACTTGCCTTGTCCCCTGGCTCGTTCCCTTGGGTGAGACTGGAAAAGGGGCGCCTGTCTGACCGCTAGAGCGCTTCACTGCTTTACTTAGTTCACCCATTTCCAAGTACAATAAAACCAGCCCGCGAACTGGGTCCGCCCAGATGCAAGCCTTGCTCTCGGGCGAAGTTCGACCGACTCGCGGGAAATGGCCGTTCCGCCGCTGTATGGTGCCGGCCCTAATCGGACCTCCTAATCCATCCGCTCCAGTTAGTCTCGATTTGAACCCGATGAATACGGACAGACAGGTCGCGGAATGCGCTTTTGAGACGCTTAAATCAGAAGAGTCATGCCTGCAATAGACGCAGGGACGTTATAGGATAGCCGCGTCTGCAACCCGATTTGGACGAGAACCCGAAAGTACATTGAGGAAATTACTCACCCCAGAAGTTCCCCAGGATATTCATTGCTCTCCAGTGACATAACCAAGCTTCTGATAACGTTCCTTCTTCAAAGAAGGAACTCACCCAATTCGGTGTTTCTCAACCTTAGCAACTAAGGTGTGTGGACTTCAGTACCCAGAATTTGCCAGCCAGCTGGGTAACTTTAAGATGTGGGAACTTCAACTCCCAGAGTTTCCCAGCCAGAGTGGAAATCCCCGCACATCTTAAAGTTGCCCAGCTGGCTGATGAATTGTGGGAACTGAAGTCCAAGCTCTTAAAGTTCCTAAAATTAAACACTGCTTTTACACCACACTTCACTTCAGTAGTTGGCTTCCTTATATGGTATTTTGAAACCTGGAATCCCTTGTAGATGCAGCATTGATTCCTGGCATGGCTAATAATAGACGGATACACGTGTATGAATGGTGATGGTGATACTTTGATGGTGAACATCCAAAGTTACAACGGTACTGAAAAAAGCGACATGACTTTTTCACACATAGGACTGCTGTGGTATTGCCCAACAGGGGTGGGATTCAAATTATTTTACTACCGGTTCTATGGGCGTGGCTTTGTGGGCGTGGCTTGGCTTGGTGGGTGCAGCTTGGGATGGCAGGGGAAGGATACTGCAAAATCTCCCTCCCCACCCCACTAACCTGCTTTCCAGCTCCATTGTCCTGTGCAGGGCAACAAAAGAAAACCTAACTGATCAGCTGGGACTCAATGGGAGGCAGAGAATAGATGGGGGCGGGGCCAGTCAGAGGTGGTATTTGCCGGTTCCCTGAACTACTCAAAATTTCCACGACGGGTTGTCCAGAATGGGTCAGAACCTGCTGAATACCACCTCTGGTTCCCACGGTCATATGATCTAAATTTAGATGCTTGGCAACTGACTCAGTGTCCTGGGGTCATACATTCTCGGGGGTGGGATTTCACTCGTATAACAACCAGTTTGGGACCCCCCACATGCGCTGCGCATTTCAAAATTTAATCACAGTCCCTGTGATTAAAACAGCTGAGATGCAGCAAACCACTCAGCCGCACGAATCAGCTGTGCTCTCACAAAAGGGAATAGAGCGGAGGTAATATTCAGCAGGTTTTGACCAGCTCTGGAGGACCGATAGCAGAAATTTTTAGTTCGGAGAATCGGCAAATCCCACCTCTGACTGGAGATTTTACAGTATCCTTCCCCTGCCACACCCACCAAGCCACACCCACAGAACCGGTAGTAAAAAAAATTGAATCCCACCACTGGAATAAAGGACAGGAAACCCTTCTGTATTTGGAGGGTTTCAACCAGCACATTCAATGACCATGTCCCTTAATGGCAAGTGGCCATTCAGAAGAAATGTAACCAGAGAGAAGGCCTCTTCATTCTAAACTCCTTTGGGTAGAAACAGGGTGGGATTCAAAAATCCCAGGAACCGGTTCTGTGTCCGGTTCCTGAGTGGGCATGGCCAGGGTGGGCGTGGCCTACTGGAACTTCCGCTTTGGCTGTTTTTCACCTTCCCCTGAGTCCAAAGGCTTCCCTCAGGCTTCTGGGAGGACGAAAATGGCCTCCCCTGGGCTCCAGAGGAGTTCCGGAAGCCTGGAACAGGCCCGTTTCCGGACTTCTTGAACTTCTGGTTCAGGCCATTTTTTGCCCATGCAGACCCTGCATACCTGCATCCAAAATGGGCCACATAGAGACTCCTGGGTGGGATGGGTGGGGCCAGCCAGTCAGTTCAACTACTGGTTCCGTGAACCAGATGTAAATTTAACATCCGGTTCACCTGAACTCAGCTGAATCCCACCCCTGGGTAGAGAGAGAGGGAGGAACGTTGGAATTTACTTTAGCAAACAAGTAGAAAGTGGTTAGTATTGTTACCAGTATTTCTTAGTTGGGACAACCACTAGCTCAGTCAAACTTTTGTGTACAGGTGAGTAACATATATCTAAACTACATCCTGCACATTAAGATTTGGGATCTGCAAGTGTTAATTTAACTTACCGTGCTTTCTTAATTGGGTTCTCAAAATGCTCTTCTGAGGCTTCTTTGGTTTTAAAAGGTATCTAATCACTATTATATTGATTTTACATTCTGGTCATCTTCAGAACTTAACTGTATCCTTGATACATACCTAGACGCTCTGTAAAGTCCAAAAAACTGACCTAGGTTTAACATTAACTGAGACCTACTCATAACTAAGTGCATTTATTAGTTCATCAGGTATCCTCATAACTCACATTTGTGATGAAGTTCTTCTTTAATGACCAATCCTTTGTATATCTGCCTTGTCGGTAAAAGATGGTTATTTTCTAACCCATCTCGTAACGATAGAAAGAAGCTGCCATGAGTTAGGGAGTTCAGGCAAAAGTGAGGAAAACCTCCCCCAACCCTTGAGGGTCAAATTAGTGACCAATCAGGATTACAGATGTGGCCACGTGACATGAACTACATTTCCCAGGATACCTTTAACTACATTTACCATGATGCATTCCCTTAAGGGGACAGCTCACAATTCCTAAGTAACTATCCAATTCCCATAGACTGGATGGGACAGCACAGGCCTAGAAGGAGACTATGAATTCTAGTCCTGCTTTAGACATGAAATCTGGCTCAATGACTTTGGGCCAATCACCAGCAGACTATGAGTTCTAGTCCCCATATTAGGCATGAAACCCGGCTGAGTGATTTTGGGCAACCAGCAGGAGACTGTGAGTTCTAGTCCCAGTTTAAACATGAAAGCTGGCTGGGTGACTGTGGGTCAGCCACTTTCTCAGTCCAGCCCATAGACCGGTTGTTGTGGGTAAAAATAGGCAGGAAAATTATGTATGTTTGCCATTTTGAGTTATTTACAAAGTAATAAAGGAAGGCAGGATACAAATTTAATAAATATAAATAAATAAAACAAAAAGTATTTGGACTGATCACCGTGGACTCATAAAATTATTAGGCAGGAGAAGAAATCCCTTTCCTAATATTCTTTCTTGTTTTTTTGTTTTTACTTCATCATGAAATCAAGATTTACAGGTAGTGATTGTCAAGCTTGGCAAACTTCAAGAAGAATGGAATTCAGAAGTCGAAGTTCAAGAATCTTAAAATTACTAAGGTTGAGAAAACAAGTACTTATGTAGATGTAAATTACATTTTGTGGTAAAACCAGGGGGTCGGCTGCTGGGGGGTTCGCAGGGGTTCGGGAGAGCCCCTAGCTAAGATTTTGTGCAGTTCGGGGAAACCCCCAAATCCCACTCCTGGCTGGCCCCGCCCACCCCTCCCACCCCGTCCCAGGAGTCCTCATGTGGCCCATTTTGGATGCAGGTAAGTGCAGGGTGCGCACGGAGGCTCAGGGAGGGTGAAAAATGCGCCTCCCAGAAGACCGGAAATGGGCCCGTATCTGGCTTCCAGAGAGCCTCCAGAGCCCGGAGAGACCATTTCACCCTCTGGGAGGCTCAAGGAAAGCCTCAGGAGTCCGGGGAGGGCAAAAACACCCCCCTGTGGTGCAGGAGGTTGACTAGGCCATACCCACCATGGCCACGCCCACCCAGCAAACTGGCAGAGAACCTCTTGCTAAAATTTTAGAAGCCCACTCCTAGGTAAGATGTCTCCTTAGCATGTTTGGCCTTATCTATCCCGTTCCCCTCTCCTTCCTTTGAAAATAAATAATGCTACATTTTTACCCTAGCTAAGTCTTTAATAATTGAATGGAAAGAAAAATAGGCACCATTCGTTCATCTTTCAGCTAGGCTACGAGATACATTCAGAAATTTGGAGAATTGCCAAATTCAAATCAATCAAGTACCAGGTCAATATTGGACAAGAAATTCTGTATTCCTTGTTAACATGTATTCATGTTAGCCTGACATCCCAACCCAAACCAACCATGGATAATACTGTATATTTTGTTTAAAGTCACCAAGGTATTATAGTTGTAAAAAAAAAAACCTCTTTCCTGAGTTCTCCAAAGCAACCTATGCAAACCCTGATTAGTATGTTGAAGGCAGAGAAGGCCTGTTTGAAGGGAATGCTATTTTATATTTTCTTTCTTTTTTTTTGCCTATGAGCAATAAAGGATATTCCTTGTTGTTGAAATATTAGTGAAGCAAAATGTTAACGAAGGAGTTTCTATGCTATTTTAAAATTTGAAACTACCATTGTGGTATCATGTTGTATTAGATATAATTCTTAATCCCTTCCATCCCATGGGTGGGACATTGTTTATATACATTTCACTACTCTGGAAAAAGCAGGCTGAGGGTAAGGCTGTGACTAAATAAAAGGAGTCAAAATAGTCTGGGCAGATCTACTGAAACCAGATGCTGATGTAAACCAACTGAATGTTTTCTCTATAAACTTTCTCATAAATACCAATTTTTAAATGGTCTTTGTTCAGACAATGTGCTAGTTTTTTTTATGTTGCATAACCAGTGCAATTCAGCCATTCATTTCTTTACTATCATCTTTCTCTCTCTCTCTCCCTCATCTGTCTGTCTGTCTATCTACTATTATCTATCATCTGCTGTCTGTGATGTATCTGTCTGTCTGTCTGTCCGTCCATCGATCAATTCATCCATCCACCTATCCACAGGATCTACAAGTTAGCTAGCTAGCAAACTTAGTTTTCTATCTATCATCTATCTATACTCCATCTACCTATAATCAATCATCTATCTATCTATCTATCTATCTATCTATCTATCTATCTATCTATCTATCTATCTATCTATGTTTTACTATTATCTATCATCTGCCATTTGTGTTGTATCCTTCTGTCTGTCTATATCTATCTATCTGTCCATCGATCCATCCATTCATCGATTGATCAATTGATCCATCCATCCATCCATCCATCCATCCATCCATCCATCCATCCATC